>KK113969.1:458024-470501 GCA_000611955.2 Stegodyphus mimosarum
CTTCAAAAATCGTCTGCGTGCGTTGCACGGGAAAATAAAAAGGAATTTTAATTACAGTTCTAAATAAATAGCCAAATAAATGTGAAATTCGTAACAATATTCTCTAAAACTTTAACGAATTTTTCATTAACAAACTCAAAGATTTCAAAGCCAGCAATACCAACGTTGTACAGAAAAACATTTTTATCTCCAGTGCGTGAGAGCGTGTACCGAAATTTCTAAAGATATGCTCAATTTAAAATTATTTTGCGATATTGCTGTTGAACTGAATTTTATGGTTTAAGTGCGAAGAACGTGGTATTTAACAAATAAAGGTAACACACAGAATGTTAAATAAACGTCCCTTTGGACGTAATTTAAAATCTGAAACATTTCAGATTTTTTTCTTTAAAATGAACATATGCTTAAAAATTCTGACACAGAGTCTCCAGCGCTGGAGATATATTTTTTTTTTCTTGCAGTGTTGCCATTGCCATTTGAAATCGTAAAATTTGTTATCAAAAATTTCTTTGAAGTTTTACAAAATAAGAAATCGATAGCAAAACAAATTTTAAATTCAAATTAGGGCTTCCATACGCCCATATTCTATGGAAGATTACGTTATGCAGATTTTGATGGCTCTAGGTACCGTTGTTTCCTCACAATGTGAGAAACATTCATGCAGAGTCTTCATTACTTAATTTCTTTAAATATAATACAGGGCTCTAATATTTGTTGGCAACAATTTGAAAAGTGATTCGTCGTTTACAGTTTTCAACGCAAAATGCCAACACGAAATTGATAGTCCTTCAGGGCAAATTGCTTTGGACTAATAATGAAATGTAATAATGCAAATTAGATAAATAATATCTAGCTTAATCTTCTTTACCATTTAATAAATAAATGGAATTTAAATTAAACAGACACGCATTTTAGATATCAAGGTTAATTATCAAGAACCCCTGAAATGTAGATAGGCATTTGCTTGGATAAGCATATCAAATACATGAAATTTATTCTATTACTAATAATGAAGGTACAGAATGGTACAAAAATATATTTAATTTTTCTTATTAGCCTGGGTACTTTCAAAAATCTTAAATCATATTTAACTATTCTGTTTCCAAAAAGAGAGTCAATAAATCTTCTTTCGTGAAGATGTAAGAGAACAGATTTCGTTTTTATTTTCAGTGCTGGTGATCCGTCTGTGGTTTAAAACATTGTTCGGTGCAAAAGATCTTCATTTCGGAATGACCTGAGATTTAAAGGCCAGGTGTTTAGAGACGAAACAACCCGAAGGCATGAAACGATGCTCTTTCCTTTCTCCCTACACCACCTCCTAAACCCCTCCCTCCACCAACACCCGCGGTGATGTCTTACGGTGCTCATAAAACCTGACATGCAATCTTATCTGAGATCTGGCAAGGTTCCTATGCTTACATTGAGAAGTTCGATGGAAGATATTTCCTTGTCGAATCTTGGCAAAAGCATGGTGCGGTTAGGCGCTCTCCGTGGCCCCGTTTGAAGGACAAACTCCTGCCTAATCACCGTCGCGGCAGTTCATTTCACGCTTTAACGCTAGGTAATTTAAAAATTGAGAAGAAATTGTATTTGACACCTGCCTGGCTTGCACTATTGAACACACAGCATGATTTATAATGATGTTGTGATTCATATAGAATAACATCAAGGATGCATGCACCCAAGACTCTCAAAACACTAATTTTTTAGGTTTTCCATAGCAGAAAAGAAAAGTTATAATTCTGACTGACAGCTTACGATATGGAATGGAATGGGATGGAAGCAGAGTTTTACGTCTGGATGTATTTTCTGTTTCTGTGTTTGTTCAAAGGCTGAACTGGATAATTTAGCGCATGATGATAATTAACTAATTTCCATGTCTTTTCATCGTGAGCAACCTGGTGGTTCTGAAGAAATATTAAAAACTCAGCTGTTGCTCTAAGATGTAAAAAAATTATACTATTTTTAAATAACTAATGTATGAGTTGTAGAGTCATCAGGAGATGGGGAAAATGTGCAATGTCCTGGCAACATTTTGACCGCTCTCGAATCCATTTGAGCGATTTTTTGCGTGACATCTGTACGCAAGGAAAGAAGGAATCTTTTTTGCCAAAACGGATTGTAAAATGGATTTAAGAAGGATTTAGAAGAGTTTTTTTCATGATGTATGTATGTATGTACGCGTTCAAAAACAAATAGACGTAGAACGCTGAAATTTTGAATATTTTACTGCTATAACATGCAGTTATGCACCTCCCCTTTTCTAATTGGCCGCACAAAACATATATATATATATATATACACTGGTGTGCAAAAATTAAGGACGAGACGGTTTTTTCAATATAACTTTGTACAAAAGCTTTTCAAATCAACACGTTTAATACCGTAAGATCCCCAATACGTAAGGACATGAGTAATGTAAGCAACACTTACTAAAAGAGAAATCAGAGGGATAAAAAGAAGCTTTATTGAAAAAGTAGCATGGAGCACAATGCGACTGAAGGCCGAAACATCCCTGTGATGGGTGTCCAGCAAGAAACATCCGGTCTTTAATAGGGGATATGATCTCCACTGACTGCTAGGCAGGTTTCACAGCGTCTGCCCATGCTGAGAATGAGGGTATCAATGAGTTGTTAAGGCATTGCTGCCCATTCGTCTTGCAGCGCCAATCGAAGCTCCGGAATCGTTACTAGTGGTAAAGAACGAGCTGCCAAGCGTCTGCCTAGAAAATCCCATACATGCTCGATGGGATTGAGATTCGGAGATCGTGCCGGCCAATCCATACGTTCAATATCCTCACTCTCTAAGAGCTGTTCGGCAGCTACTGTGCGATGACATGGTGCATTGTCGTCCATGAAAAGGAACTGCGGACCCATAGCGCCTCTAAAAAGACGCACATATGGAAGAAGAATCTCGTTACAATAATGGGTCCCGTTGACTGAACCTGCGTCGAAGATGTGAAGGTCTGTACGACTACCAAGCATGATGCTTCCCCAAACGAGAACACCGCCACCTCCATACCTGTCCCTTTCAATGATGTTCGAGGGATGATTGCGGCTTCCCCGCTCTCTCCAGATGAGTATGCGATGAGAATCGCTACTCAGACTGAATCTGCTCTCATCTGTAAAGAGTACTCGTCCCCATTCATTGTCTCTCCAATTCCGGTGTTCCCGGCACCACAGAGAACGCCTTCTCCGATGGGCAGGCGTTAGAGGTACACACCGTACAGGGCGTCGTGCAAACAGACCACCACCGTGCAGTCTTCTGGCCACGGTAAAACGCGATATCGGTCGTCCAGTCGCCTGTGTCGTGTGTCTAGCGATTTCTCCCGCTGTCTGCCGCCTGTTTCTTCTGGCCTGTAAGGCAATATACCGGTCATCTGCGGGTGTGGTTCCTCGTGGACGACCACTACTAAACCCCCGGATAGCTGTTCCTGTAGTTTGAAATTGTCTCCAAAGTCGTGAAACGATGCTGTGAGCAATTCCGAACTCTGCAGCCACACTTGTCACACTGCGGCCTTCCTCCAACTTCCCAATGATTCGACCTCGGGTAAAAGCATCCAGATGTCGTCTAACATATTGATTATTCGCCATTTCTCGCTGAGGCAGCAGCTCGGTGTGATTTTAACTGCTATACGGAGTGCAATCTCTTTGCCAGAAATACTGATCATACACCGACAACATGCTTTATCCTACTCAGACACTCCCCCATTACGTCTACGTGCATATCTGCGCATGTGCTACCGTACATCACCTTACTTAATCTCCTGATTGGTCTTTCTGCCCGCTCTGCCTCTTCGTTCAGCTGATATGCTAATTTTTTGACTTCGTCCTTAATTTTTGCACACCAGTGTATATATACATATGCATGGAATTATTGAGAAAGTTGATAAATTTTCTATTTGTTGTTGAGAGAAAAAACTAGTAGAAAAAACTGCGCGTAGTGCTGCAAAATTTATACCATCTAATATGGAAAATGAAATATATGGGAGAATTACTTAAGGATTGTAAAAACCATGATCCCCTACCTATTCCCATTTTTATGAACTTGCAAATTTTATAATATACAACTGGAACAGAAAAAGTAAAAAAAGTTTAAAAACACAAAAATAGTGAAAACTAAAGTTAATCTTATTTATTTAAAGCTCCAAACAGAACTTCTCAAGAGAAAAGTGTTCTGAAGCTTTAAACAAAGTCAATTAACTGAACAACAAAACGAGTTTCATTCCGATCAACTCACTGAGACCTCTATCATCAATTAGCATAATGGTTTTTAATTCTAAAAAAAATTATATACAATTCTTCAATAAATCTATACATATTTGAGGCTCTCATTGAATTGGTCTCTTTTTCTCTTTTCCCTACCCGTTTTTGTTGTCCGAACACAAACAGAAACAAATTATACGAGAAAAAACTTACATGTAACGCCGAAGTAAAATATTTATAATCGAGGGAAAAAATTGAACTAATTACAATCGAAAGAAATATTTATAAAAATAATAAAATAATAAGATAATAATAATAATTAAAAAAACGCTGTACTAATTACAATGTAAAGCTCAAATTTTTTATCGAAAAATTTCATTGTCAAATGTAAAGGCTAAATAAGGGCCAGGTTCGAATGCATACTTAAAATGAAAATACTTTTTGCTAAAGTAAAAGGGGAACGGAGAAATAAAATGCGACCATTTGAGGGGAATTTTTCGATAAAAAATTTGAGCTTTACATCGTAATTAGTACAGCGTTTTATTTTTATTAATATTATTATTGTCTTATTATTTTATCATTTTTATAAATATTTCTTTCGACTGTAATTAGTCCAATTTTTTCCCTTGATTATAAATGTTTTATTTCGGCGTTTACATGTAAGTTTTTCCTCGTATAATTTGTTTCTGTTTGTGTTCGGACAGCGAAAACGGGTAGGAAAAAGAGACCAATTCAGTGAAAGCCTCAAATATGTATAGGTTTATTGAAGAATTGTATATAAAAATTTTTTAGAATTAAAAACCATTATGCTAATTGACGATAGAGGTCTCAGTGAGTTGATCGGAATGAAACTCGTTTTGTTGTTCAGTTAATTGACTTTGTTTAAAGCTTCAGAACACTTTTCTCTTGAAAAGATTAACTTTGGTTTTCACTACTTTTGTGTTTTTAAACTTTTTTTACTTTTTCTGTTCCAATTGTATATTATAAAATTTGCAATGGAAATAGGTAGGGGATCATGGTTTTTATAATCTTTAAGTAATCCTCTAATATATCTCATTTCCTATACACATATGCATGTATAATGCTAGTCCAGCTTATGTTATTCTTATATGTTGGTAAATTGTGGATTTTGTTTGCTCTAAAAGTGACTGAATAATGTCATTCTTATATTCCTGTCAAGGTTGTTATGCCTTTAGTTATCTGCTTTCAAAAGTTGTGGTTATCAAAATTTAAGTGTGTAGGTGCTGTTAAGCCAAACGAGGCCTCGATATGTTTACATTTGAAATTCTTAGCAGAACAGTGAATTAAGTTAGTTGGTTCATTAAATTCAACATGTGTTGCCCAGTGTGACCAGAAGTTAACTTTTGATTTTGTGCACCAAAATTTTTGGTTTCCTTCTGCCTGCTTGTTTTTTCGTAGAAACTCTAATTTATTAGTAAAAATTAAATTTTTTTAAACTGTTTTAACTGTATTTGATTTTTTTTTGTATTTTACAATTTTTAATGAAATGTGAGTTTTTATGCATGTTTGCTTCGCTTGCGAAGTGAGAACTGACTTGGTTGAATTAGAAACACATCTCTAATGAAATTCGAGGAAATAAGTTTAAATGAAGTGCAGCAAAAAATGTGCATAATTTAATAGGCCGTACAAGGAAGTCACGTGTTACCCACGTCAGATATATTTTTAAAATGAAGACTGAAAAATCAATACATGAAATAAACATGGATCATTTCAGATTTTATAAGAGGATGATGCTTTCTAAGTTTTGCTTGGTTTCTGAAATGTAAATTTTTGTTTATGCTGTCGCAAGTTTCGTTGTAAATTATTCATTCACTAAAATATAATTAAACTTAATTATTTTTTTAAACACAGTCTTCTCACGAGACAAAGCGTTTTACTAAAAGTTAACTTTTCAGTTATTTACTCTCTTATAGTTTCTAGGTCTTTCTTTTTCCCTAATGGCGGGCTCTCAGCCGACTTGGCCACTACTAAGGCCAGATGAGGTGGTCACTTTATTATGGAGGCACCTAATAGGTGGACCACCTTTACCTCCTATGAAGGGACGGACAGTTACAACCATGCCTTCTCCGGGGTTCGAACCCAGAACAGATCGTACCACTAGTTCCACTAGATCGCACCACTGGCAAAGCAGATCGTACCACTAGTTTCTGGACTCAAACTGTCTGCTTAAGAAAAAAGATGCCTTCACGGAGATCTTTCTAAAGGAAACTGGCTTGTATCCACGATAAACATTGGGAAAACGACGAGTCAGTCTGTTCTTCTAGAATCGAACCCGGGTCGAACTACGAATATTCAACAATATTCTGCTCTATGTTTATTGCCGTCCAAGTCTGATATGAAACATCAGCAACAAAAAATGCATTTAAATATTATTATTTAAGCAACAACATTTGAACTACGTATTTTTGTTGCCGCGACTTATCTTATTTCTCTGACAGTCGTTGGCATTGACCTTAAGTTCTTTTTAGGCAACAAAACGACTTTCATTAGTCAGAATTTTGAAGTGCAACCCCTTCCGGAGAGCGAGTTCAAGAGTCTTCCACTCCTCTTTCCTTACCACCAAACCACTTAAGAGGAATATCGAGCCACCCCGTATTTAAGTGCCCTTATGCTGCAAAGGCTATACACTAACAAACATCTAAATCTTCTCCGGGGCTCAAACTGATGTCCAACCATAAAGAAGGCCAGAAATGCTAATCGCTATCTCGAGCAAGTCGGTATTATAAATCTTTAAATTATTATTCTTCGATTTAAAGCAGTTTTAATTTGAAGACTTTAGATAATATCTGGGATAGTTTCAAACAAGAGTTACATGAACGTCATCACTAAGGATATTTACATTCCCCATTACATTAGCTACATTTTGATTTAAAATTTAAAGAAGAAAAAGTTCAAATACTGTATTGCTAGAACCAAGTATGTCCAGTTTCAGTATTTGGGTTAAAGTGTTGGTGACAGTCTTAAAGTTAATTTTCTATTTGATAGTTACAGTAAATTCTGTGCTTGAAAATAACTTAGCTGTTGTGAACAGAAGAAATCCAGTAACTCTTTAAATTTTAACTTCTAGTCCTAATCCCCAAATCAAAATTTGCGTTAGTTTGTATTTTAAGCTAACGCACTGGTAGAGGAAGGATATTTTGCTTGTAAGCCAAGGGACAACTTGCTTGAGATGAGTGTCTTTAGATTAGAAGTCTTTTATGTGTATATTTTTTAGCTTAAATAAAGACAATGGGATCACTTTAATGAATATTGAATGAAATTATAAAACATGCCCAAAGTAGGTGTAGTTCGACCGTCTCAATCGCAACCCTGGCTGGCATTCTGCCAAAACACATAACGTCCAAAAGGGTTGTTATTACTTGCTGCGACAGGAAAGGTCACGTGAAAATCTTTTCTTCGCCGGAAAGAAATATACTGGAGGGACAGGAAAGTCCCCATCCTTCCACCCTATTTTGAAAATAATTCGGTCCGAATGGCGCATGCGTGTTTGCGCTCATGGTCGCGGATGAGGCGGTCGGGCTATATCATCGTTTTTTTATAATCAAACATGGTAACAATAAGAGCTTTTCTTAATTTGAAGAAAGGAAGATGAAAACTAGTTTTTTTTTTCCTTTCTGAATAATGTGGTCATTTCCAGAACTTCAAAATTAAATTGAAAGCTGTCATTTTTCTTTAAAGGTTTTATCAAAAGTTTGTTTAATGCTGAAGTTTGAATTTGGATAATAAAATAAATGATTTTTAAATAATTTTTTTTTCGGATGGGGCTAAACTGCCAGGCTTTTTTTTTCTTTTCCTATTTATATTTCACTAACTTTGTTTGATTTCTCAAAAAAATGTGCGAATTAGGAAAGACAGTGAAAATACTTATGAATGGTTACGTGTGAGACTGATCTAGTTTAGATCTTAATCTCTATATTATGGCGAGTTACCTCCTTGAATCACTCAATGTGAAAGTCTATGAGAACTTAAGTTATAGCTGATGAGACTGATAGTCTGATTGAGACTTACTGCGGTTAAACTATTTGAGTAGATTAAGCGGAAAAATGATCATTAGAAGTCTTTCTAGGTCTTTAGTTAGATTTTTGATTTTGATTATGAAGAGTTTTCGTTGCACTAGGTGAGGGAAAGGTGAATACTTTGTACCTTTTGATGGCTGAGATTCTGAGAATAATGGAAAAAAAGGTTTTTTCTACATTTATATCACAGCACACGTTTTATAAATTTGTATTGATTTTTTGTAATACTTTGTATAGTTTATAATGTCAGTGATTATCATTTGCTAAATAATTATTCATAATACACTTTTGTTGTTCAATATAAGACTTGATATTTGTTTATATATATTACAGAGGTTGGATAAAAATACAGAAAAAGCTCATCAAAATCCATACTTGAACTGAAATATTTATTCTAGCAAAAGCTATTGGTGTTGCTCATGTGTTTGCTCACTAATACTAACTGTACAACACCCTCAATACGTTGCAAGTGTCATTCGTTATTGAGACAGTGTTCTGTGTAGTTAAGAGTGCATCATATTAGAGCTAAATAAATTCAAACGTGGGTAAATTGTTGGGGTTCGAATGATGGGTGCTGCCGTAACCAAGATAGCTGAAGTATTTAGCGTTTCAAGGGGCACAGTGTCTAAGATTTTCAACTCATACAAGAAAAAACAGAAAAACCTGCTTTCGCTAAATCACAGTTTGAACGAAAGTGTGTGTTGAGTGATCATTGAAGATTTGAAGATCTTATACCATTTCTCTTGTAGATGATCATTGAGGAGGATTTTGATGAAAAATAAGAGGGCAAAAGGATTGAGGATTGAGGGATATAGCCGCAAAAGAGACTTCTGAACAGAATGTTGCATTAGCAAACCTATCAGCACCAAAGTCATATCAAGGGAACTCCTCGTACTGGGTGTTTTTGGGCGAACTGCAATTAAAACGCCACTCATCGGTGATTAAAATGCCTGTCAAATGAGAAAATGGTTCCTAAGTTGTAAAACTTGGACTACGGAGCGATGGAATACATTTGTTCCGGTGAATCTTGCTTCACATTTTCCCCAACTTCTGGGCGAATCTACGTCTGGACAATGCCATCCTAAGCGTATGATAGAGATTTTTACTCCTGAGAGTGAAACATGATAAGAGTTCTGTCATGATATGAGCAGCCATGTTAAGATATTCTAAGGGACCCATCATTACAGTGCAAGGCCACATTACTGGCAAGAATGATGTGACCATTCTGGCTGATCACATCCATCCCATGGTACAAATTTTATTCTGCAATCATGATGCCGTGCTCCAAGACAATATAGCTCTTTTTCATTCAACTCGTGCCCAGCATCGGCCGAGCAGTAAAGTCGCTAAACCATGGTAGTTCGAATCCTGCGACATCCCTCCCCTTTGGCATTTAGCCCTGGAGGCTTTGGCGTAATTTCATAAACAAACAAACAAAAACATTCATCTCGAATTGTCCAGGACTGTTTTTCTAAGCACGAGGGTGAACTGGCACATCTATCAAGGCCACCACAGTCACCAGATATCGATTTAAATGAGCCTTTGTGGGCTATTTTAGAAAGAAATCTGTATGAGGGTATCCGCTACCATCATCTTTAACAGAATTTGCCAACGTTTTACAAAGAGGAATGGTATAAGATTTCCTGGCAAATCATACAGGACATTTTTTTTATCCATTTTGAGAAAACTGCAAGTTGTTTTGAATGATAACGGTTTTCCTGGTCAGAGTAATGTGTTTTTTGTTTCAGTGTTTCCATATTTTTGCCTAACCCTTGTATTTAGTCAATTTTACGAAGCGATACTTGAGGTGAGCATGTGATGATTAATACTCGTAAAAATTTAAGCTATGGGAGAATATGGCCTAAATAAACCGTCTTAATCCTTAAGATAAATTTCAAAGTATAAATTTTCATGTTAATCATGTTCCTTTCTTTAATTTATTTATTTTGATTTTATTTATTTATTTATTAAATTCAGATATGCGCTATTAAGATATTTACTTGAAGTTTCATATTTAGCTCAAGCCACTATTATTGCGAAGAATAATATAAAAAATTAACTAAGAAATAACAAAATGATTATACACAGTCCAGTCACATTAATGTGACCATCTGTCAAAAGCCAGAATAACCACCTTTCGCAGAGCGGACTGCTGCGAGACGTGCAGGAAGAGAGTCACATAGGTCCCTCAAGGTGTTCTCTGGGATGTTGAGCCATGCCGACTCTAATGCCGTGGCCAGCTGCGCTAGATTACGCGGTTGAGGATCCATGGCGCGAACAACTCGATCGAGATGGTCCCAAAGATGCTCGATTGGGTTTAAGTCAGGTGAGTTTGCTGGCCAGGGGAGGACGGTAAACTCATCCTGGTGCTCTTCGAACCACGCACGTACACTGGCAGCTGTATGGCACCTCGCATTGTCCTGCTGGAAGATGCCATCATCCTGAGGAAAAACAATGCGCATGTAGGGGTGAACATGGTCCGCAAGGACAGATGCGTACTTGTATTGATCCATTGTGCCTTCCACAATGATCAGTGAACCTAGAGAATGCCAGGAAAACATTCCCCAGACCATAATGCTCCCGCCTCCAGCTTGGACCGTTCCGGCAATGGTTGCAGGGTGGTTCCTTTCAGAGGTTTCACGCCTTATACGCCAACGTCCATCTGTCCGATGGAGCATAAAACGCGATTCATCCGAAAACGCAACCTGTCGCCACTCAGTGGACGTCCAGCTGCTGTACTGGCGTGCAAATTCTAGCCTTCGCCGTCGATGAACAGCAGTCAGCATAGGTGCACGAACCAGGCGTCTGCTTCGGAGGCCCAGACGCAGCAATGTTCGCTGAATAGTACTTTGGGAGACACTTTTGGTAGCCCCTTGGTTCATTTTGGTGGTCAGTTGCTCAACGGTAGCCCGTCTATCTGCCCGAACGCATCTCCGCAACCGTCGTTCGCCTCTGTCATCTATGGCCCGTGGTGCACCACATTTGCCACGTCGCTGATTTTGGACAGTCCCATTTTGCCATGCACGGTACACTTTTACCACGGCGGCACGCGAACAGTTCACAAACTCAGCCGTTTCGGAAATGCTTCCACCCTTGGCCCGAAAGCCAATGATCATGCCCTTTTGGAAGTCGGATAAATCGCTTCGTTTCTGCATTACGCCAACGATTGAAATGTTTTCCGAAGCCCTCACACACCTTTATATACGCTCAACTGCACTGTGCTGCCACCTGCCTTCTGTGATTGGTTATTTAACTCTGACATGGAAAGTACGTGGTGGTCACATTAATGTGACTGGACTGTGTATCATTATATGTATATATAAGTCTGTTAAAAATACGGGCTTTTCAGGATTCTTTTAAAAAGTTATATAAACCACCTTATTTGTTACATTATAATGTATTTCTCCCGCCTTGTTAACATGCCTTCTTGGTGTAGTGGTCAGTACGCTCGACGCGTATTCGAGAGGACCGTGGTTCGAGTCCCGGCGAGAGCATTGCTCATTTTTTATCTTTCTTGTTTCCAAATAACCTAATGTCTCTAAAACATTTAAGTACAAAATCTTTCGAAAACGTTTCGTTTTCATTGCAGATGAGAATCTAATATATATTTTGTGAAATAAATGAAAATAAGCATTAAGAAGCATAACCATTTTGAGCGAGAGGTTTAAATTTTCCTTGGTAAAATGGTTCCAATTAACAAGAAGATATTTGTAGAGTCATTAAGATTTTTCAGTGTGAGAAAAGAAATCCTCGAAGCCCTTGTCGGGCTTCTAAATCCGAACCTCCAGCATACGCATCGAGCACGCTTCCAGTTACACCACGAAAACATGCTGAAAGGAGGGAGAAAATACATCTTATACATTATACTTACACATAGATTGTATATTTTATAGATTATACATATAAATACATTGTACATTTTATGCATTATATATACATATACATTGCGCATTTTACGCAGTATACATGCACATACATTGTACATTTTATGCAGTATACATATATTATACATACACATATATTGTACATTTTATAAATAATACATACCTTACGCATTTTAAATTTGCTAAAAATGTTTCAATTGACAACATTATTTTTTCGCCATAATTATTATACTTGAGTTTTTCTATTTTTAGCTTAAACGAAATTTTAATGGATCTAAATAATTTCCGTTTCGATTTCTATGATCGAAATAAAAAGAACCCCTTTCTCTTTTTCGCATAAGAAAAAAAAAA
>KK113969.1:470550-483790 GCA_000611955.2 Stegodyphus mimosarum
ATGTACGAAATGTAGTTCCATTATCAAGCTGCTATGATATTTTCTATTTCTAAACTAAATGACAATCGTATTCAGTTTTTTTACCTATATAACAGTTTGATTAGATAGAACCAGCATTGTCTACTGCCTCCTTTCCATAAGCCATCCCGTACAAAAGAAGTATGGTAGAAAGTTTATTTTCTTTTAAACACTTTTTGTAATACATGCAAGGCCCATTAAACAAATAAATAAATGCAACATTGAGATTCAAGTAATGGCTGTGTAATCTACTGTTATTAGGGAAAAGTGAAGGTTTTCAGCCCTCAGAATGATGTACTAGCTGTTTATGATTATTTGATTATACCATTTGTAAGCTGTTCTGCGTTCTGTTTTCTAGTTCAACAATTCGACAAATCGTTTCGTGCTTAACAAGACCATAACGTGTCGCTCTGTCGCCAAAGGGCATCTTTGCAATATCTCCAGCTTTCACTGCGGCGTTACCAATTTCAGAAACCTCATTCTAGTCATGCTCGCGTTACCCAGGCTTTCAACACCTGAAGAGCGTTTGATAGCCATCTTCGAATCAGCGTTCATCTTCTTTCCGTTGTGTCACACATAGATCAGTGTCATACCTTTCCATGCGTGTCATCCTGTGACAAGATAAAGGAGAAGATGGAAAATATTTTTGACGACGCGGACATCGACCACTCAGGTTTATCATAGCACAAGAACTCATGTGTGGCCAAATTTGTTCTTAATAATGCAATAATAAATGCTTCGATTGTTTGTACCAGAAATAAACAGCTCTTTGGTAATAATTTATTTAATTCAATATGTCAAGTCACTAACAAAAGGATCGACATTGAATAGATTTTACAACAAAAGACAATATATAGCATGTATGAATACGTACTGACGAAAACACTTATTACTTGAAGACAGCAAATAATTACTTGAAATAATCTGTAAACAATCCGACAGCATTTTCTTTGCAATTGAGGTAGCATTTAAGTTATAGAGTTTACTAATTATGTAATGTGTAGTTTATGGAATAAAACAAGCTAAAATTTATTATAAAATTAATAAATGCGGACAATTTTAAACTAAATATGATAAATATCTTTCATTGTTTTCCTTTCGAAAAATCTTTACAGGTGCAACTGAAGGATTAACATAAAATATTATGAATCTGTAATATACGGAATACTATGATTACTACAACAGATATTCAACAATTAATATCTATACTATTAAAATCTGTGCATGTCCGTCTGTTTGATTGTGACATTAATTCTTTCGGAACAGCGGGAAGTTGAGTTTCGAGATATGTACTCTCGCATTCTAAAAATTCATGGGAGCCATTTCGACTATTCTCATCTTCGCACGACTTCATTTAGCCGACATATTAATTTGAAACTTTGAAAACCCTAATTTTTGCACTCATTTTTTGCTAGTGGCAACAGTCTCGTGCGTTGGAAATAAAAATCTGCTTTATTTCGAAAAGTGTTTTCACTGCTCGCTTGCAAATCCGTGAGTTTGTTAATAAAACATTTGCAGGCTTTACAAAATATGAAATAAAAATAACATTGCCAAACATTAAATATATTATTATTATATAAGGTCATATTCTTGTGACGTCATTGTATATCGGAAATTTTTCGTTAATGTCAGTATTTTAAATAAATAGCTGTTATTGGCAACTTTCTTGTTTCAGGTTAGGATAATTGACACGGTATGTTATTGCCCAATTCATTCTTTTATCGATATTGAGACTAAGTTGTTATATTTCATTAAATTTAAATCATAACGTAATATGTGTATGTATTAACCTGATGTGTCAAAGTTTTTGTTTACTGATTTGATTTGGAAATAATTCAAATTTTTTGACGTCTGCCTTTGGACTGTCATTTTCTTTTAGAATGTAGCGTTGTTTTACCGGCTAGCAGAAAAAAAGTGTAAGTAGGCCAAAATATAATTTTGAAAATAAACTTTGAACATTTTACAAAGTAAATTTAATTAAAGCACAAGCAATGTATAAGAGAATTACTTACCAAAATTAATAAAAAGTAGCACAAAAAAATTTATTCTGAGACAAAAGGAAAATGTAAATAAATATAAAAACCAGCCGCATCTCCAACTAACGGCTGAGTTGTTAGTTTTTTTTTTTTTTTAAAAACCGTTAGGTTGCACACTGAATTATAGCCAAATTCCTCAAAAGTAATGCTTTTAGATAGTTTCTTTATAAATATAATAAAAAATTTTAAATAAATCTTTTTCTTTTTTAGTTTGAAATTTTCCTGAAAATTCTAACATGAACAGAATTTAAGAATTTACATATTCAATACTCTATATTTAGTAACCCATTACGAAACGCGTAAATGAAATGTTTTATAAGCAATTCTTACCACTTTTCATATAAGGTTAAAGCAAATTCCGAACAAAGGTAAAATAATAATAATAATAAATGTAGATTATTTAATGAAAACTATGAACAGTAGTTCTTAGGTTTCTAAAATCATTTTTCATGTTCTAAAATCTTCTCTCATGTCTAAAATCATCTTTGATCTTTCATCTAAAATCATCTTTTATGTTCATATCTAAAACCATTTTTCATGTTTAGGGAAAAGATTAAAATACTCAAAAGGTCAATTTATAAGACTTAGAAGCTTTATAAGTAAAATTAACTTTATGCATGCATATATATGTATATATATGTAAGATATAACAAAATACGATGGCTGCTTTAAGAATAATTGGCGACCTCAAAATTAGCGATTATAGATTTTATGCTCTCCCCCTAAAATCATCTGTTCTCCCAAATTTGAGATCTTTCTATGTTACATAACGCAGCTTGAAAAAAGTAACTAAATTAACTAATCATAGATTAGAGTACTTTCTGCATCTAGTAGGTATAGCTACCGCTCCCAAGTAATTACGTCATCTTCCTTTCCTAGCTTCCGCCACTGCCGAAAATTTCCCTGCTACTCTGCTTGATGTCGCCGCCTTTTACCTGTGTATATGAGAAATTATTGTAATTGTTTGTAATCAAAAAGTATATTGTCTACGAAAAATGATTCTAATGTGCCTGGAAATAAAGATGGTAATTAGCTGAACTTGGTTTGTGTCAACATCTTCTTCCTGCCTTTCTACTCGACTATTGGCAACTGCTCCGGTAAAAAGAAAGAGAAGAAAACAGTTATTGATTCGAGTTTTCTTCACAACAGCTAGAAACCAGACGATAACTGTAGAACTAGCATTATTATTTTTTAGAACTTTAACCTGAACTAGATTTTGGGAACTTTTGAATCTGCTGTAATAGAATATTGTTGTTAAAATGATTATCCTTAAAACAAAAAATGTAAATAACATTATGTCAATACAAAACTAAGAAAAGCTAGTCATGTCTACGATTATTTCTTCGTGACGAGTGATTTATTAATATTTTCCTAGCAGCTATCCGGAATATACACTCATGTCCATAAATTAAGGATAATGCAAAATAAGGCAAACAAAGAGTTAGAAACAAAACAAATTTGACTTATTTATTAAACAAAAGGGAAAAAGCAAAAAAAAAGATGCTATATGTTTGGTATTGTTAAAAAATTTAGTGATTTTTTCTCCCTAGAGCAAATTACAAAAAAAACCTCTTTACAAAAAACCAATATCACATGGTTGGTATGATTGTTAATACATTGTACGTCTCCCAGACGATGCAATACAGTCCGTACAACGCCTAGGCATGCTGAGTATCAAATTATCGATCTGATCTTGGGGGATATAACACCACTCAAAACGCAATGCTCTCCGAAGTTCCGGTAGACATGTATCCGGTGAGAATGCTGGCCAGTCCATACGGGCGATAGCCTCCGATTGAAGGCATTCGCTTACGATGTTTGCACGGTGAGGACGGCGTTGTCATCCATAAACACAAATTGTGCGCCCATGGCGCCCCGAAACAAGCGTACATTTTGTTCCAGAATGACGTCCCGATAGATTTGGATTGTCATGGTTCCAATTTGAACATGCAGGTCAGTTCTGGAACCCACAATAATTCCACCCCAAACGAGCACTCCTGCACCACCGTAACGGTGTCGTTCAATGATGTTTTCTTGGGGTAACGGGTATCTGGAGCTCTCCATGTGAAAGACCGGCGAGAATCAGACTGCAAGCTAAACCTGGACTCGTCGGAAAACATCACACAAGCCCACTGTTGCGGTGTCCACAATGCATGCTCTCTACTCCAGGCTAACCGCAGGCGACAATGAGTTGCAGTAAGTGGAGCGCATCTGAGAGGTCTACGAGCATATAGACCAATCTGCCCTAAGCGTCTGTACACGGTCTGCCTTGAAATTGTCGTACCAGTGGCTGAAGTGAGCTGACGAGACAGGTCTGAGGCTGTGCTCCGCCTGTTTCTTTTGGCAGTAACTGCCAAATACCGGTCCTCATTCGGCGTTGTAACTCTGGGGCGACCTGTGCTGTAACGTCTACTCACATTACCATCATCTTGGACTTGCTGCGAAAGCCTGGAGATGACACTCTGGGCAATTTCAAGTTCGTCTGATATTTCCAGTTGGGTACGCCCACATTCCAGACGGCCGTTAATTCTACCACGTAAAAAATCATCCAAATGCGTCCTTTGTGTCATAACTATTCGGTTATTGCACTGAAATGCTCATAAAGCGCCTGCGAACAATTTGACTTCTTTGCCTGTATTCCTTATATATCACTCTCTTACACTCTCGTCATTGTGACGTACCATCGGTGTCATCTGGTTACTTCCTGAAATTTGCAGATGATTCTTGAAGATGTGTGTAGTGATTTTACAGATGATATATTTATTTTAGAGTTGGATTTCCAAGTGACTCCGAATTATCCTTAATTTATGGACATGGGTGTAATACAGTATCAAGAATATCATCAAAGGGGTAAGTCTTGAAATTTATTGAGCCCTTATATTAAGAGATTTAACTCAAATTGGAGTATTTACTATTTTATTTAAAGACCTGCAATAATTTGTAACCTTGTGATATAATTGGCACAATACGATTATCGAAAGCTGTTAAAGTATTCGGATTGCTCCTACGCCCCTAAAATATTACATATATATATGTGTGTGTGTGTAGTTTTTTTCCTCCTATAAAAGTATTTAGGGGAACAAATTTATCCCTGAAAAGCGTACAAATTACCAACTTTCAGCTGAATTTGAAATATCACGCATATAATAAATCAGAAATTTTGCCTTTATAAGATGACGTCACTGCCAATGTTTTCATAAAGTATTTTAAATTCAACAAAAGCAAAGTAAATTTTTCACATAGTCCTAAAAGTGATAATATTTTGCCATGAGATAGTATCAGCTAGTTGGAAAACTTATTTGAATGAATTGAATAATACGTAACACGCGTTTTGTTGATAAAGTTTTACATCTAAAACTAAAGACAGCAAATTTCTGGAAGTCTTTTTTCAAGTGTTTTGTGATCTGTGTCACCTACTTTCTAATCTGTGACGATGTCGGGGAGGGCATTCAATTCTATATTCGTTTCCAACAGGTGGAAGTGTGGCAGGAACGTAGTTGTACCTTCCTTCGAGGTGAATAATATCAACAGAAGGTCAGGCAGACCCAACCCAAGTAGTAGAGACCACAGGAGGTCGTGTTTGTTTGCACAATCTGTTTTCGTGACTTTAGATTCCTAATGATGAGATTAGGACACGCACATCTAGTGGTGACGTCATTCTTGATTTATACGTCACTAATGTACGTCACGATTTTAGGCCTGCGTTTTTGTTTTCCCATTGTTTACACTGCCGACTTGTGATTTAAATTTGCATGTGGTAAAGGCGCCGCCCTGCTGGGATACAGTTTAGAGTTCCTCTTCTACTAGTAGTCATGATTAAAAACTGAATTTTCTATTTAACAGCCTTTAGATGTCGGTGCGTTTATGTTACAAAAACCCATGAAATATAAACAAGACTACAAATTGCTAATAATGCTACTGTAAAGCATATAAACGAGGTTTAATGTTTAATAGCCTAACAAATGAAGCTTTTTGTGTCGCCGACGAACACTCCATAAAAGCCTGCTTGGAGAATTAAGTATACTGGATACAAATTTCGCTACAGAATCAAAAATTATGTTAAGGTTCTCACTTTTTATTTGCTTTCGAGTAGGAGGAGCATGGGTTAGTTATTAATTTTATTATTTTTAAATTACCTGGCTAACTGCTTAATTCAGTTTTCACTGAATTTTACATTCCTTTTCTTTTGTTTACGGCAAGTTATTTGCGTAAAAGCTGTTTGCGTGCGTTCGGTAATAACTTACACAATACAATGTCATTCATGATTCCTTCCGGAATTTTAAAGTTACAGGAACGGCAAAAAATGCAAAACAGAAATGCATGATAATAGATGACTAATATCTTAAGTTTTCCCTTAGCCTCCATCACGTGATTCTAAAATTAGCGACTATGCTGCAATTTACTATAGTGTTGCGTGCGTACGGGTTCGTAATGGATTGAATGCGCTAGTCGTTCGAAAGTTAATAAAATTTATTCTTTTCACACGAAATAAAACAAAATACTGAAATATTTCCTCGGAGATATTTGTACAATATCGCAATATCTCAAACTCTAAAGAGAATTCAATTCAAAACAGATAAATGTAATTCAATCTCACAGCGAATTCGCTACAATCAATCACAGCATTAAATAAACAAACAGCAGTTCGCTTTAAACAGCTACAACTGAGATGAGGTGTTTTAATTCAGCTTTTATAAGGTTTTTAATTATTTACTAGAATATTCACGTAAAACCTCGATTTTTCTTGATATTTGTGGATGGCAACAGTAATTACGAGATATTTATTTATTAAATATTAAATGCACGCGCTTTTTTATTTTTGCTTTTCCGACGTAGCTTTTCCTTCAAAAATCGTCTACGTTGCACGGGAAAATAAAGCAATTTTAATTACAATTCTAAATAAATAGCTAAATAAATACGAAATCCGTAACTGACATTAGAGAGTTAATTATAACTCTTAGGTTTTAACCATACTCTAGGTGCAATGTACTTGGAGGGTGGTTAAAACCTGAGTGTACCTAATAGAGTATCTAATAGTGGTTAAAAGTACGAGTTATAGGAAGACAGCGCGGACTTCATTTATGCATAATATGGAGTCTCCACAAATGGAGCGGACATCTTGCAAATGGAGCGGACATCAGTATGAAAGTACTTTTTTGTCAAACGTGTTAACAAAAATTATGTAAAAATCATGAAATTAATACTGCTTGCCTTCAAAATTTCTTAAAGAATTTCATTGCTGTTAATTAAAAAAAATTTAGCTACTTTCAGAAAAGTATAAAATACGACAATTAGGAAAAATTCGGGAATTAAAATCATACGGAACGCGAGGAAAGGTTTATAGTATTTTGCACCATTCTACTTTTGTTTTTTTAAAAGAAACCATAGACTGGAAAAAATTTGGATCATGATTATTTTTTAAGGATAGTTCAGAAAAAATTATAGAGATATAAAGTACTCTTCTACAATTTAATAGAACAACTTAAGTGTTAAAAAATTTTAAGAAAATTCTTTTTAATATTATTAGAAATGTCAGACTATAGAACTAAGAATTACAACTTTCAGCATTAGTTGATCAATATATTCTTATTTCGAAGCTGATAGATTTTGTCGTATGGAGGAGTTACGGTAGTAGTTTAGATTACCAATTTATACTCGTCAAAATAATTCCTTTGAACGAATCTGGTTCTGCTTTGCAATAGCTTCAGTGTTATTAATCTTTTCAATTTGGTTCCAGCAATAAAAGCATAATTCGACTGAAAAGGCTATAAGACAATCAATAAAATATATTACTGCAGAAGTTAAACTGAATTAGAAACATGATGAAGCAAATGAAACATGGACAAAATTAATGCAGGTACACTTCTGAAATAACATACCAATTTTTTTTTCGTATTTCGATTCTACGAACCAAATTATGCCTAAGTATTAAATTTTGTAAAGTTTGGTTGGAAATTTACGGAGAAATTCAAAAATTTAATTTGGCGAATTTTTTGCAGTTTGCGCCAAGAATAATTCACTTGGCGAACTTCTTAATACGTGGCAACCTATTTTCCTATCCCTTCCATTGTAACGGAACGGGAAAAAAAGTCACATCTTTTTTACCTTTTTACATTGTGCATAAGCGGGAAAATAGCCACATCGTTCTTCTTTCAAGTAATTTCAGCAAAGTGCGTAAACCACATTAGATGTTATTATCGCTTTCAACAAATATGCCAAATTTCAAAACGCGCCAATATATAAATTCACGTGCGTCTTCAAAAATTTTGAATAAAGAGCTCTAATTTTTGTAGGTATACATAGAAATACTTCCACTTCAAGTCGATCGTAAAAATTTTATAGGTTGTAATTCAAAAGTTTTCTCAAAAAATTTGTAAAAATTATTTAAAAATACAAATTTTAAAAATAAACCATAAAAAATGAAGAATTTTATTTGAGTGAACTTAAATTTCGAACTGTCAAAGAAGGTATCAAGTAGGTGTAATAAAAAAAGAGATATTAATAAATACATACCAAATTGAATTAACATGGAGGAGCTATTAATAAATACATACCAAATTGAATTAACATGGAGGAGCTAAAATTTTGAGAGCTCATTTTTTAAAAACTAGTCTTGCGATTTCTACAAAACTTGGCAGTTTGGCATAATTTGAGTCGTAAAATCGAAATATGGAAAAAAAAGGTATGTCCTTTCGGAAAAAGTCCGATTTTGTGTCAAAATACCTATATTAGAACAATGCTATATATAAATCTAATACATATCCTAAGTCGCGCTTTCGAGACATGGAAAACGCAATTCGAATTTCGTCAATCGGCCCAGTAGAACGGAAAATATAGAACTGTCCCTTTTTTTTTTCCTCAATCGGCCCAGTAGAACGGAAAATATAGAACTGGCCCCCCCCCCTTTTTTTTTTTGCGCAGTGTACATATAGTAATGTTTCATTAATTCTATAAGGCCATGAACGATGCAACCCCCTACTTTTAATCCTACCAAAAGAAAAATAATTAAGTTTGAAGGAAAAAAAAAAAACCAGGTAAAATGACATGCTAAAATACCTATATCAAATATTTTTAATAATCAACTCTGATTTCTCAATAATAATACAGGGTGTTTATAAAGTCCCGGACACATTTTGATGTTTAATAACTCATAAAATAATAAAGACATTAAAATTAATGCCATAAATGGTTAGATAGAGTCAAAAAGTTTCATGACCCTTGTCAATGAACTTCCACGTGTGCCCCCTTCGTCGCACGAAGAATATCAAGTCGATATTCAATTTCTCGTCAGGTACCGGCAAGCATGTCGGCATCCACAGAGGCTATTGCGGTTGTCATTCTGGCTTTTAGGTCATCTATGTTCGGCACTCTCCTCCTGTAAACGTTGTCCTTTACAAATCCCCAAAGGAAAAGTCCAAGAGCGGCGTTATATCAGGTGATCTGGGTGGCCAAGGAATTGGACTTCCTCGCCCAATCCATTTCCTGTAAAATGGTCATTCAAAGAACTACGAACGATGGTACCCCAATGAGGTAGTGCACCATCTCGTTGCAAAAAGACATGTGGCTGAAGCTCTTCTAGTTGTGGAAATACGAAGTTTTCCAACATGTCTAAGTATACGACCGACGAGACCGTCTTTTCTGTAAAAAAGAAAGGCCCAATGACTCGGTCGTGCATTAGTCCACACCACACGTTAACTTTTGGGAAATCTCTTTTAACATTGCAATAGTTGCCAAAAAGAGAAGAGAGAAAATGCAATTAATAAGCAGACGATATTTGGAAAAGTACAGATATTTAGACTGGAAAATGAAATTATCTGAAATTAACCCCACGCGCAGACGATATTTACAAAAGTAAAGATATTCAAACCTGAAAAGGAAAATATATAAGTTAGTCCATCAATAAATGGCATAAGCTTGCTTATATCTTCATTATTTTATGAGTTATTAAACATCAAAATGGGTTCGGGACTTTATAAACGCCTTGCATTATAAGCATTTAAATGAGTAATTTGGAAAAATCAACTACTTCGTAACAAAATATAGTATTATTTAGAAAACGAGATTCTAAGGCGAAACCCGTTTTGTTATATTTATTTGCTAAGAGTAGTTAGTGTTAGAATCAAAGAAATATAGTATATGAAAATGTTTAGGCTTTAAATCAGCAATCCAAAAATGATCTTGAATAACAAAAATTGATAGTATAGATAACTTAAAGATTAAGAATATTTGGAAAATGCTTTTGACGATCAGCAAAGTCCCTGAACATTGGTAGTTCGGTCCGATGTTTCAAATCCCGCGAACGGGCTGGCTGCATGAGCGTTTTCGGGGTTCTCTCTATATGTATACAAGCCAGTTTCCCTTAGAAAGTCATTCACAAAGGCAACCCTCTTTTCGGTGTAGTAGCTTAGAGCGGAACACGTACATAATAAATACTTTTCACTCGCACCACTCATTTGCTAACAAATATGTATCATCTTTCAGAAGTTCATAATTCTGAGCTAGCTATTTAACACGAAAAGGTTACAGTGTGAGGAAATTCTAGTCAGAAATACATAATATACATGAATTCTAGTCAGAAGTACATAATATACATGAATTCTAGTCAGAAATACATAATATACATGAAAATTTAAAGGTATTAAATGAGAAACCAAACAGCAATATGTTTTGATGCCTGAAAAAAATTCGCATTTCCTTCTTAAAAATATTCATAACTATTTTATTCTTTAATTTTTTAATCTTAAATTGAACTTCTAACTGAAGTCGACTATAAGATCTTATAATGGATATCATTTACCCTTAAAATTGAAATTAGGCAAATTTATAAATTAATCAAAATAAATAAAGCGATCATTAATTAAAGATGTAGGAAAAACACTAATCTAATCCATATTTAAATAAGAATACAAAGTCAATAATTAAGAACACGAATATAAATGGGAAAGTATTAAGATGATTACTACCATTTTTTTTATGTCTTTTTAACCAATATTCAGTTTATGATAAAGTGAGCATTTCTGGGTCTTTTCTGTGAATAACTTAATGAGAAATCTTTCTTCTTCTTCATAAGATCTTATTATATGTCATGTAAGACTTTTAAAATGGGAAGACATTGTAAGCTTTTACTACATCAAAAGTCCTGATATTTTATAAATAAAACTTTGTCACACTAGGTTTTCAGAAAAATTCCGGTTTTTTATCCTAAAATGTTGTAGGATTACAGTTATTTCATTATTAAGATCATCGATCACCCAGAGAGCCAATCTGTATACTTTTATGTTTAGCAGAGAGAAAGAATATAAGATTTTAGAGAGACGGCATTTTCAGATGAAATTTTCAAGCGCTTGTGCTTTTGTTGATCATATCCTTCGAACTAAAGTTTACAGAATTCGTCATATATGCCGCGTATTTTCTGGCAATATTTTCAGAAATTGCAATTACATATGTTTGATTTTCCTTAATTACATTAAATGCAATATTTTTAAGCTGTAATAAAAGGCATGTTTTCCTTACCTTCTGCCAATTTATTTAGGAAATCAAGCAAGCATCTTTCATCTTTTATTGTAACAATAAACTATTACAAGCTGCTCATGGTTATGCACACATATGTCATTAAAAGGTAGTGGATGGGCGTTATGCATTCGTGTCCAAGATAATCGCTACTAATAGCCGTAATAGTATCAAACTAAAAGCTCAATTATTTATCCCCCAATGTTTAACAAGCCATCTTTAAAACCAGCAAGTTCTATTTATTTCTATCTTTCTTCTAATAAACGATTATATGTCGTCGCTTAGTATTTTACAGCACCGTAATTGCGTTTTGTCCATAGCAACAACAACGAATTATCGTTGACACTAGTAACATGGAGAGGCAAAACCTGCATGATATCTTCTTGCACTGACACGACTCATATTTCTTATTTTATCCTGTCCAAAATGATGTAAATGTTTACAAACCGTAAGATGCTTCTGAAGAATGCAAACTAATTAATGAAATAAAACAAAACATTCTTCGTGTATCTTATCTTTAGCTATCTTTGCTGGTCTGAAGTTTATTCCCTTAAAAATGGGAGGAAGATTGAGCCGAACTTTGATAAACCGAAATTGAAAGGATAATAAATATTTTTGAGGAAGACAAAATTCAAATTACTTTCGCAAAAATATCCGCCTGAAATATGCTTGGGATTTTGCTTAGATATGACCATAAATAAATGTAATAAAGCAAGATAGAAATTATTACATGCATCAGTGTTGAAATGCCATAAAGTATTTTTCATCCTCTTTCCAGCATACTTTCGTGATATAACGGTAGCACACTCGGCGCGTATTTGAGAAGTCCAGGTTCGAGTCCCGGAGAGGGCATTACACATCTTTCACATCTGCTTCAAAATAACCTAATGACAACACACTGGCGCCAGAACTAAAAGATGGTAGACAATAATTCGTTGCAACCAGGATTTGGCGAATGGGACCCCTTATTCTCAGTTGCCCTTTAAAAGGGGGAGTCCTTCTAACATGCCTTCGTGGTCAGTGCGTGTTCTAGAGGTTCAGGCCTCTAGTCCTGGGGAAGGCATTACACAATTTCACGTCTCCTGCTTCAAGATAGTAATAATAATAATAACACTATCTCTAGAAGGTATTTGGGCATATATATATACGCCAGGCCATTAACCATCAGGTCATTAGGCAACGAGTTCTCCAATACGATTTTACAATACAATTTAAACTCTTAAGTGCAGAGCACACGTCCAGATGAGCAACATCCATGATTTGTCCAGAATCGCACAAAGCACATAAAGGAGAGGAAGTCAGGTTAAAACGAAATAAATGAGCACCAAGGCAGTCATGACCAGTCAACAGTCTAAACTCAGCCACAGCAGTAGCACGAGGAGAGTCCGAGACAGAGTCAGCTTCCAACAGCACTCTCCATGATTTATTTTCAGAAACACTATCAGAAGCATTACAAAAAGATATTTTATAAATCCTATTAATTTCAAGTTTAGCAGAATGAAGAGGTAGGTCTCTAGAAGACCTCTGAAGAATATTCGTACCTTTTTTTGCCAAAAGGTCAGCCATCTCGTTTCCCCAGAGGCCACAATGTGATGGCACCCACTGGAAAGCAACCCTTGCTTGAACTCTACTCAACATCTCCCTGCAGCTCTGGACACGAGCACTTTGTTTTCCTA
>KK113969.1:493097-532443 GCA_000611955.2 Stegodyphus mimosarum
ATATATATTTATTAAGATTTTTAAGCTGGTATATATATATATATATACAGCCTTACCAGCTTAAAAATCTTTACGCTGCCTTGCAGTCGTTGGCCATAGTCGTATACGTTCAGTTACAGGAGTGTTTTAAATGACGAAAATATTCATATTTTGGCAATGCCAGATTTTAAAATAAAATTAATTTCTGACAAATACGAAATCTGAAATTTAATATGTTCTCCCCATTCCTATCGCTTTACTTGGGAAAGTAACTTACTCGTTATGAAAAAAATAAAATTATAAGAAGTCTAACTTTCGTACAGCAAAAACTGAGATGATATTTAACCTCAAAATTTTACACTTTTTGATGTCATTTCAACTAGCCTTGAGGGATCAGTTAATTAAATCAGAGTGATTCGAGTAAATAAGTGCAGCCAAAAATGTGTATAATTTAATAGGTACGATGAAGTCATGTGATGAGATATCAGATTCTAATTTTTTTTTTAAATTTTGTGTGCGTGTGTGTACTTAGCTTGATTTCAAAGCAAAGAAGCGATAGCAAATTCTAAAGCAAAGCATTTTCGTGAAAATGAACAGGAAATTTCCTTTATAAATAAATGAAAGTAATATGAAGCTTTATTTGTGAAATTTTAATAAAAAATTATTTAATGAGCAGAATGAGTACAGTTTTTCTTAGGTATACTCATTTTTTGTTGAAACAAAAAATGAGTATACCTAAGAATCCCTTCCTTTATCAAAGTGAAACTTCATACCTTGTCGAAATAGATTAGAAACAATCGTAATTGAATTTGTAAGTTATAATTTATTGAACAAATACAGAGGCAATGAATTGCAGGTATTAATGCAAAGGCTGCCCCGGAACCGTCCTATTTCTGCACTAAAATATAAAAGCAACGGTAATAAAAACCATGCATTCTCTTTTACTTCAGTTAAATTTCACAAAAATTATTCATTTGATTCGTGTTTAACCATAAATTTTAAAAAATATCGCTGAAAATTATTTAAATGCATATCAATTAAACTTCTTGCTCAAGAGATCAGCTACTGGTTATAGAAATTAAACCCCTATTGTTGAAATTTTATACATTCTATGCTGGATGCATATCTGTCCCAATTTTCATCGATTTCTAATCGTACTGAACACAGTGATTGTCAAGATTTTTTTTCTTTTTTTTTTCGCAGCGCACTTTAACGATTTCAAAATTTGGCGGCGCACAAAAAGATAAGTTTAAAAGTTGTTTATTTACCTGTAATACACTGTGTAAAATAGTTTATTAGAATAATTTTGAATGTAAAATAAAATAACATGTACTACAAAAACAGCAGTATGTTTATTAAGAGATTAATATGTAGAGACATTAGGTTATTTGGAAGCAGGAGAGAGGAAAAATGAGCTACGCCTTTGCCGAGAACCGAACCACGGACCTCTCGCTTACGCGACGAGTGTGTTGATCACTACACCACGAAGGCATGCGAAGAAGGCGGGAGAAATAAGTTATATACTTCCCCTTTTAAAGGGCGACTGGGGTTTTAGGCACCCAATCGCCAAATCCCGGTGGTGGAAAATCATCATCCACCACCATTTTAAGTTCGGGCGCCAGTTTAGAGACATTAGGTTATTTATAAGCAGGAGAGGTTAAAAATGAGCAAAGCCTTCTCCGAGAATCGAACCACAGACCTCTCAGTTACGCGTGGAATGTGTGCTGAGCACTACACCACGAACGCATGCGAAGAAGGCGGGACAAATACCTTATAAATAATAAGAATACTTTTAATGAGAAATTTGAGCTTGATGGTTTTTGATAATTCCATTTAGTCGTAAAAATGACAACGCTACTCTCGTATCATCTTCTACATTTAACAGTCTCGATCTTTTAATCGTTTTTATGTTGGTTAATACTGAAAATCCGAATTCACACAAATAAAATGTAGAAAACTGTAATAACATTTTTAAAGCTTTTTCTGCTATCATGGGATAATTGCATTTAATGTTAATCCAAAATGAATGAATTGATTCTTCCGAATATTGTAAAATTAAATCTCGATTATTAGAAAGCGAAATTAGTTCTTCCTCTTCATTCAAAGTTAATTCAAATACAGAAGTATTCGTTATACAAATGGATTGCGAATCAATCAATTTTTTTTATATCTGAATTTGGGAAATAATGAATAATTCTGTCCTCTAATGTTGTCAAATAGTCAATAACAATTTTATGAATAATTTTATTAAAATCTTTTGGGACTGACTCGAACTTTTCCAAATTGCCTTCCTGCGCTTTATTCTTCCATAAAGTTATTTGTTTTTGGAATCCCACCAGTTTATCTGTAGAGTTTAATATATTTGCTTTCAGCCCTTGATTACTTAAATTTATGTTATTAAAAATAACAAAAATGTCTGATAAGTAAGCTAGTCGCCCTCTGCAGTACTGAACATGCGCGAAAATGCTCTGAAATCTATAAGAGACTACAGAGCACCAAAATCGGCTTTGATAAAACAATTGGCGCGTTTATTAATGTCTTAAAAATCGAATTTCGCCACTTTTCATGTATATCGTATACTAGGATTAAACCCATTATAATTTTTACTATATACATTTCTAAAATTTGGCGGCACACTTTAAGAATTTGACGGCTCACAGAAGTGCCGCGGCACAGTGGTTGAGAATCACTGACTTAACATATATGGTCAGAAATGGTTTTAATTACATCCTTTTCAACTCACAATGCAAGAAATCATTTTGATTTATAATATTAAATCTGCTCATTTTGATTTATAATGTTAAACCTCAAAGAATAAATTGCACCATGCTTTTCTTCTTCTCATATCGAAGGTAGAGTCTGTGTCACAAGTTCTGAGGTCTAAGTGCCATTCTGAGAGTGAATGACAGCAGAAAATCTTCAGAAGCATTTTTCAAGTCACCTTTAATAACCGCCCGCGACAATTTGACGCAACGTCGCTAGATTGGACACGTTTCAAGTCCACGAAAGAGATATTATCAATACTCTTTGCCATCACTTTATGAGAGCCAGATGTCACGACAAAAAGCACCCAAATAACAGACTGCAAGCTGGACATCACTGGACTGTGACCAGGGGGACAGTATTTACTCTTCCATTACTGTTCTGAATCGCTCTTTCCGGGCACATGGCTCAAGTTCATGGTCGAATGGTTCCTCTTGGGAAAGGGATTCAGAAGTTCATTACGTGGTTCATTACTAGCTATTGCTATGCTTTATTGCCTTCCATTAAGAGCCGATTGTATATCAATTAGCATGTATGGGCTTGGCTCCTGTCTGATGGATAAAACCTGTCACGCCCATGGGACCGGGAATTTGCCCAACTGTTTGAAAATTTGAAAAAAAATTAATAATTATTGGGAATTTTTTACTTATACAAATGATTATTCTTTAAACTTTGTGCATGTAAAATAAGAACGAATATCCCCTCTTTGGCATTACGTCCAAAACTTTTTGACGGTCCGAAACTTTTTACAAACGGTCCAAAACGTTTTGGTCCTAAATTCAAGACACATAAATTCTTCTGTTTTTGTTGAGATACATATAATTTAACTGAATGCAGTAAAGTTGCATAATTTTTAGGCCACCAAAAAAGTAGCAAACTTCCAAATTTTCAGTTACATTTTAATAATATTGATGGAAAAATAAATTTCTGTTCTGAAGTTTGGCAACGTTGAAGAGTCTGAAAAAGGTGAAAGGGAGTAGTGTATTATTATTCGTAAGAGGAAAAATTTTCACTCTCAAGGCCTGGGAGAGGTTGTTTCGTTACTATTGTGACAAAACTATTGTTAAGAAAACACTAATGAATATATTAAATAAATAAATATATTAAATAAATAAATATATTAAATAAATAAATATATTAAATAAACTATAAATGGCTGACTTTCTTAAGTTTACTCTCAACAGCGTTTTCCCCCTTAATATAAAAAATGTTTTCATTTAGTTTGTAGAGACATTAGGTTATTTAGAAACAGAAGACGTGAAAAATGAGCAATGTCCTCGCCGGGACTCGAACCACGGAGCTCTCGAATACGCGCAGAGTGAACTGACCGCTACACTGCGAAGATATGCTAAGAAGGAGGGAGAAATACCTTATATACACTCTCTTTTAAAGGGCGACTGGAGATTGGCGGACCCAGTCGCCAAATCCAGGTGGTAGAGAATGATCATTCACCACCCTTTTCAGTTTGGGCGCTGTTGTAGAGATATTAGATTATTTTAAGCAAAAGACGTGAAAATGAGCTATGTCCTCTCGGGACTCGAACCTAGGACCTCTCGAATACACGCCGTGCTGACCCTTACATCACGAAGGCATGCTAAGAAGGTGGATAAATCAATAATAGGTTAAAATTAAAAACAAAGTTTTTTAAATCCGTCCTGCGCTATAGCTGCAGGACTGAAGTAAATTAAACATGTAAAGCACCTAAAGGTAATATTAAAATATTAAATTGGAATCAGAGCAAGGCATTTCGTCTACAATATTAATAATTGCAACCGTATATAAAAGGTTTAACATAACATCTAAACAAATCAAAAAATGAAATTAGAATTCATAGTAGAACAAACTCGAAAAATAAAAATGCGAAAAGGAAAATATATAAAATTATAAAAAAAAATTAAAATTTATTTCCTTTTACTGAAATTTCAATTCAGAACTCACCAAGGGGAAAATGAATTAGAGCTTCACCAAAGTCGATTAATATGTTTCGTTATCGTGGTTCATTTGAGATCAAAAATCGCAAAAAAGATTCAATTAAATTTTCATTTGAGACATTAAAATTCATATAAAACGGAAAAATCGAATCTCAGAGAAACACTTAGAAAAAAGTATAAAAAAAAACATTGTGTGCCAAATTGACTACTAAAAAAAACATAAAACTTTACATTATGCAAATTGACCATTAAAAAAAATTCATTTCTGAGAAATACTTCTTTGATTTAAAGCTGAACGCATTCACTGTATATCTATCTGAGTAACTGAATTTTGAGTAGATTTGAATCCTGTTGCGTCAAGGATTTAAAGTTTAGAGGCAAAAAATAAATTCAGCTAAAAGTAGAACATATTGATGAAAGCTAGAATAAATCGAGGGAAAGACATAAAACACAAATTCCCACGATTCATGCCATCTCATTTTTTATTCACAACCTAATATCCCGCTGTTCTAAGAAACATGTCGATTTCCCGCTCTTTCCTGTCAACATTTTCCTGCCAGAAATCATCGAACAAGTCGCCTTCCTTCCTCTATTTCTTAAACTCGAGCGACGTTGCTTAATTTGAGAGCGCCCGAGGCAATCGAGTTTTAAATGATGTACCTCTATTAAATAATGGAAGCAAACAGCTCGAGGTCCGGAAACGGGGTTGCGCCCGGGGTGTACAAAAAAGCCTTCTTGTCGCCGGCGGGCAGGGTTAAATCGCTTAGCAAGTGTCTTCCCCTTTCCTGTTGTCCTTTTCGGGCGCCAGCGGAGACAAAGTTTATCGCAGTTCTTTGCTCTGAGAAAAACTTAATTGTGTTTGATTTCGCAATGGATAGTTTTCACCTTTTGAATGATAAAGTCAGTTTATTGGGACCAAGCCCAGAATAGGCAGTTAAGATAAAATCTAAAGCTTCCATCCCTCTTGTATTTAATGCCAACAAACTGAGCTCATGCTGAATCGTTATCTAAAATTTTTTGATCATATCCGGTTGGTTCCATTTAGGCGGCAAGTTAATCTCATTAGGAACCATTTACGTTACTGTGTGAGGTGCTAAATGATATTCAGCTTAAATTTATGCGTTTATGATAATTATTTAAAGAGTCTTTTTAAGAAACTTGTGCTTCCTGGAGCACAGAATGGTAATTGCGCTGAAATGCGCTTATTATTACTGAATTATTCTCTCTTATTGTTAGAAATGACATAGCCTTTTCCAGTTTGGCAAATATGGGGGTGGGGAGAGAAGAAGCTTATTATTTTTCAAGCTGTGGGGACACATGCTCTCTAGCATTTGGCATTCGTCTGGAATGGCTTATTCGGTCATTTAACCCTTACGGATAAGATTGTTCAGAGAGTAGGAGTAAACCGATATTATTTACCGATTTACGATATTATTTACGGATTATAAACCGATATTGTTTTCGGACTAGTAGACAGTTCCCAACCAACTAGCGTACTGTTCAGGGCAACGAGATTCTAATCATGTAAATATCTCTTCACACACAAGTTCAGAAAAGAATTAAAAAAGTTACTGTTATTTAGGAGCGGTGGAAATAGACAAGGACAAAAGGGTTCAGATTCCTTACTAGAAAGACGGACAAACTTTTCTAAGATTATTTTATTTATACTTTTTCATAACATTTGGCAATATTTCTTAAACTGTAAAAATAAATGAAAACATATAATCATTTTATTTATATTATTACATTTCATTTTAAATTAATATAACCATTCTGAAAAGGTATACTGCATTCAGTGCCAAACAATTTGTTATAAGAGATGATTTAACATAAATTAATAAATGAAACATACAATAATTAAATAACTGAAGAATTTTGATAACGAACACTGTATTAATTTTCAATAACGAAGGCAAGATAAACAGCATTTAATATTTTTTTTCATATTTGTACAGTAAAGTGTAATAATAATTCTACTCTCCCTTTCTCTTTTATCTTTCAAGGAAATAAATTTGATTATTTATTAGAGCATTCATGAAATGATGCAAAAATTGAATAACAAAATATCGAACTGTTATTTATTATTAATACAGATCAAGTGCAATGGACCCTCGTTTAAGGAGGATAATTTGTTTCCGGATCTTATTTATAATGCGAAATACCTATAAGGTATTTTTTTCCCTGTCTGCATGCCTTCCTGGTGTAACGGTAGCACACTCGTCGCGTATTCAAGAGATCCAAGTTCGAGTCCCGGAGAGGGCATTGGTAATTTTTCATGTCTCTTGCTTCAAAATACCCTGATAACTCTACACACTCTTTAAGCGAAGCGAATTTTTTCCGTAGGAATCAATATAAAATAAGATAATGTATTGCATTCCGAAACAAATACACGAACAAATTTATAATAATATGATATATTATTTTAATTAGTTGGCAAGAAAGTTGTCTAAAAACGTTGTTTCTGACTAGACTTCAAAATTTGGCGGAAATGAGACAATTACCATTTTTTAGATACCAATATTCCAGCTCTTTCAGAGCACTATTAAGAGTCACATTTAAACCATCCTGCTTCTTTTCAGAAGCACTATTTTAGATAACCATATCGTCGGCAAAAAGGGCAGAATTCATCCACGGTGCCAGAGTATACTGTAAATCGTTAATAAAAACATTAAAATGAATTGGGCTGATGATTGTTGCCTGTGGGAGGTCAGCTTCAATCTGTTTAAATCTAGAAATGTTACGGCCATAGCTAACAGTGGAAAAACGCTCTGATAAGAAATTCTTAATCCATAAAATCATCCTGTCATTTATTTCCAAGTTCTGTAATTTCTGAATTTGGGTGTAATGTAACAGCCTCCTCGTGGTGCACCCTGGATAACGCTAAATCTGCTACAGCTTTTCGGCTCTCTCGTCTTCTTTTTGATGACGACATTCATTAACACTTTGAAGACCATAACACCCTAGAAGGCCTTTCATTCAAACGACTACAACCGCCCCAAAGGGTTCCAAACAAAGTTGCAAAGAACTAAAATCTTATGAACAGAGATTACAAACAATAGAACTGAGAACAAAAAGTCCGAAGTCATTGCCTAAAGAGCGTTCTTGCCTCCCAGTATCTCGACTCTTCCGTAAGACCACGAAGAGCCCTACATCTGAGCAGGTGAATCTTGTCCATTTCTTCTTCAGAATCACCAAGTGGGCAAATAAGATCGCTTAAAATGCATGTGCGGTGCAGCTGAGCAGCATTTTGGAAGCAGATACTGTTTATATCTTGGAAAAGGATAGAACTTAACTCTTTGAAGAATTTAACGCCCCAGACGGCCTTTCATTCAAACGACCACAGCAGCCCAAACGGCCGAAATTCCGATGCTGTTTTCTTCTATCTACTAAGGTACGCAGTAGCAGGTACAGTTTCCCTAAATGCATTGTATCAGTTTATTGCAGACAGCTTGCTCTAAAAGGATTTATTTGTGGTTTCTTATCTCTATTTGTTAGGAAGTAGAAAGGATGTCATTTGAAATCTTCTGTCTTCTTTGTGCTTTAATGGATGGGGAGGGGAGGAAATTGCTGCGACTCTGGAAAACCATTTCGGACGGTTCGTTATTTTAATATGCAGGTTAGCGAAGGCTTCGTTTTCAAATATTTAATTAAATGGCTCAGGCGAGTTGAGTTTTACTGATTTCACCAGGGTTAATTTTTGATTTTAAGTATTCATTAATCTCCTTTCGACAGTTTATTCCGAGGAGAAAAGCTGATCTCAGGCGAACGAAAACATTATTTAAGATATGAATTTATATATTTGTTGTTATATATTTGTTCGTTTTTCTGTTTCTTTCTAAAAAATGAAGCTGTCGCTCTGTTGCTTTGAATGAACAAGGAATGCGTGTGACAAATGCATAATTAAGATTAGTATCTATGCTTTATATTGCTGTAAATAAAGCTTTCTTTTTCGTCAATAAAATTTAATGAACTCTCTCTTTAATACAACCATTTGCAATTCCAGAGGATTTTGATTTTCTGTGGAAATCGTGGCATTACAGAAGGGATGTTCTATGCAACCTTTATTTATTTTCTCAAAAATCTAGCTTACTTCCAATCGGTCACCATGACAAGGTTCACTACAGGTATTTTCTAATAAATAACGGAATTAATTTATTTTGATATAAGTTAAATAGTTAACCTATTATTCAGACAGCGTTGACGACAGGTGTAAAAGCGATAATCAATGAAATATATTATTTCAAACTGAATGAGAACACTTATTGGTAATAATGTTCAAATATCGATGGCAGTCATCAGTCCTAGTCTCGTACTTCCAGGTTTCGGAGCCTTCGAGACCTTTTCGGAAGGAAATCAAACAACAGAGCTGATAATTATACGTGTGATACTAATATTGACAGAATGTAACTCCAGAAATATAAAGTTTTTAAAAATAGTTTATTGTATCGTTTCGAAAGTGATTCGTTTTGAAGTACTGAAAGAAGATTTCTACTAGAAATATTCCAGCAGTGAGTTAGTTCTATGATAAGGCAATGTTTTAATAAATTTAGAAAAGCTCTTTAGGATGTTTAAAAAATTAGTGAATATGTAGAGTCACTAATGTTTATGATACTGGAGACGTGAAATATGTGCACTGGCCTCGTTGGGACTCAAACCCTGGACCTCCCAAATACACGTTGAGTATGCACCACGAAGGAATGCGGAATCGAGGAAGAAAATTAAAGGGCGAATGGGAATGAGGTGAACAAATCGCCAAAACTTGGTGATGATGAATTATTATCCACCACCTTTTAGTTCAGGTGCTATTTGTAGAGTTAATAGGGTTTTTGAAGAAAATGTGAAATATGCAGTGCCCTCGCCGAAACTCGAACCCTGGACCTCTCGAATACGCGTTGAATATGCCTCCAATTACCGCACGAATGCATGCAGAAAGAAGGGAGAAAATACCTCATAAATTTGTTCACATTTTTGAAACTGCCATTCACATGATTCACATTATTTTACCGATGAGATGATCTTTTGAAATCAAACACCAAGCAAGCTATCAAACACCTTGCCCATTTCCTTACTCCTTATATTTCAACAAACAGTCTGTACACTTCACCTTTACTTACATTTTGCCTCAAAAAATGTTTTTGTATCGCTGTCGCTTTTTTTTTCTATTGTAAATACCATAACTTATTTTTCTATTTATTTAAAATTTTTGAACACGCAGCGTTTTAAACGTTTAGTAAGGTATACTGAAGCATTACAGTTTACTTGCTCTTCTGGTCAAACACAGGCTTGGGGAGCCTGCAGTCGAGCAACTTTTGCAACAAAGTTAATTCCACCAGCAGGACCACCTGGCCGCCAAAGAATATGTATTGTTAAACAGGAAAACTTCTCCGCATCAGCAGTGGCTCTGTCCCAACGCAGAGAGAAACAGCAGCGCATGCGCAAAATATCTGTCGCCAAAGCACCAAAGCTCGAAGTTCGAAAGTCAGTTAATCAAGAGTTCATAAACCGAATATCGTTTTAAATTTCTTTAAACTTTAAAGGCAAAGAAAACATTTTTTCGTTTAAGTAAATTAATTAATGGATTAGTTATTTTGAGCCAAAAAAAAGTGAGAAAATCCCAGTTTAATTTATGGTGAAACGTCAAAAAAGAAACTTTTTGTCAAAGAACGTTTCTTCTCAACACGTGTTTCTCAATTTCCTGTACACATCGCAGAAACTGAAATTCTCGCCGCCAGGTTCCGTCGCCAAATCCCTTGGCGAATTTTCCCTCCACTTTGCAGCGGCGTAATAGCAAACTGGTTTACATTAAGTCTATGGAACCTTTCCTTCTTTACATAGACTTTCTTTGTGGCCGCTTTGCTAACTGCCGCAGTAGTACGGTTGCATATAAGCATTCTGTACCGCTCCACGCACATAGGGAAAATCCGTTCTCGTGATTGGATATGGCTTCCGATGGCATCATTTCCTCTACGCTTAAGAAAGCCTTGATTTTGCTTGGGTTCAAGAGTACATCTCCATGCCGTTTGTTTACATTTCGGTAGCAGTACCGAAAAGATTATTGCGTGTGCTGTATTTTTGTTGCTATGAGATTACACTTCTTACAACAGTGTAAAGTAGTGAATTTATTGTAAAAAAAAAAGTTTTTTTTTTTTTTTTTTTTCTAGGGAGAAAAAGTATTATTTCTTCTTGTGCTAACTCCGTAAAGTTGTATCAAGTGCAGAGATTTTTAATAAATGTATTGTCAATTTGAAGCCCTTCATATTAAAAGTGTTGTGATTATTAATTCATTATTTCATGTTCATTATATACCCATTCTCTGTAGATGCAATGTCCGAAAGCATGAGATAAGTTTTTTCTGAAATAGCAAAAACGACGTTGGGAGCTAACATAGTACACACTGAATTCACAATATTTATAATCAGTCTGAAAAAGTAAAATTTATTTTTGAACTTAGAGTAATACAGATTTAGAAGAGAGAACTAGAGATACGTATTTTAAATTGAATAATATTACTTTACGAATATTGCCCATTTTTTAATCTGTAATATTTTTTGTACCTTTACGTAAAAATAGTGTTTATCAGGGAACGAAGTTTCTTTTCTTGTACACGTGTATTAAATTCAGAGACAATACTGAATGCACTTTTTTCTTTCATTTAAGGCAACAAAATATTAGAAATGACATGAACATTAACATGGAAATAACATTTGCAAATGAAATATTTTCTGAAGTATGAAAGGAACAGAATGCAACAAAACTGCAATAATAATAAAATACTTACTAATACACAATGCCTTCATAGTTGGATCGAAATCGTCCTGTTTTTTTTTTTTTCCACTAAATTCGTGAATTCAGCTATTAATGTCATTTAAGACTTAAGATTTCTTCTGATATTAACAGCATCTTTGAAAGATTTTATAATTTTGTGATTCCATGAAACAGGAAGCTGCAGCTAAATTTTTTTGTTTCAAAGAAAACAAACGATAATTTTCACGCTTTCGTGTCACTCATTCGCGTCATTCATCGAAAACAAAACCGTAAGAATCTCGTCTAAACATCATAACGCCAAGAGAAAATGATGTCATCGGAAAGTATGTCCAACCACAAGTACGGAATTTTCCGTGTGCACGTGACGCCGAACAGAATGCTTATATGCAGACCGCCTGGACTGCCGCCGTTAGAAAGAAAGAAAATAAGGTATATCTAATTGTTTTTGCATTTTGTTCAGTGCAACGAAACATTAAATATGCATCTTAGTTGTAATCATTAGCAATCTTAACATTGCTCTTCAGCGTGTTTTGTTATTTAATTGAGAAAATAATGCTTCCTTTCTAGCAAATTTGCTTTGCTAACTTTCATTATTTACGTACTTTTAAATGAACGTATTCGATAAAAATACTGAAAATAAACTTTCTTTGAATTTGAAATGCTTTATAAATACAATTTCTGCATAATTAAAGCATGAATTATTCTCATTTCTACGTTATCACTGAACGAAGGCATACTTTTGGACCATGCTATTATTTATGTAAGTTGTAAATTTCCATTATGATAATTTAACCAGTTATTATGATTTAGTTCTTTACTGTCACTTTTTCTCTCCGTTTCCCTACCAGAATGTAAATCAGGTTAAAAGTATTTCAGGCGATGTTTTCAGATTCTAAGACAGAGCTTATTTCTGCTTCTCAAGGTCACGTCACTAAGTTTCTGCTAACTCAGATTAGATTGTATTCTTTGGCTTTGCATTATCGTTGCCGTCATTTAAATTGTTACCTCTGTGAGAAGTTTGAGCCAACTTCGCGTTAAATCAATTGTGTTAGCCTTTGGCTACTAGACTTAGTTCTAAATCTTGAAATTGACTGTTACTTTAAGTGCACAAATATTTGGCTGATTTTATCAAGCACACTTGGATGAAACCTGCAATTGTAATTAGTATTGCAATGGAATGCATGAAAATTTAAAATCAGCGTGCAGTCTTCCTCTGTATTAAGCAGTGCGTACTGGAACGTTTTCCAGACTCCGTTGCTCGTCCGTTTCAGACGAACGGGCTTGTTCAGCGAGTACTCGACGTTTCCCAATCTTGCTTCTCGTTGCTTTTTTGTTTCTGAAGCTCGGGATGCCATTTTTCTTTCGTACTTGAGGTGTAAATCGAGCAAATCGGTTGTCGTTTTAGTGGCATAATTGATTTCACAGCGAAAGTAATGCTTTGTGATGACTATTATAAATTCAATTTCAAAAAGCAAAGAAAACGCGTTAATGTAGTCAATGCGTGAAAAATTAAACATTTTACGCTTTTCTGAACCATAACACATTTTAAAATACTTTTGGTTTGGACAGTGGCAACACATTTCTCTTAAATAGCCGAATTTGTTTATTAAATTCGAGACAAATTGGCATAATTACGTTTTCCCAAGTGGCAATACAATTTTTTAAATTAAATTTGAAATATATATATCTCACGCGGGGTGAAACTTAGATCCATCTCCTCCTGGTGCACCCTGGAAAGGCCTTTGCTGCTAAATTATCTGTAGTTTTGTCATGCAACCTTTCTGGTCTTCGTCCATGAAACTTTTTATTCTACAGTGGAATGCGGGTGATTTTCCCCAGTCCAGGTAAATCCAGATCCAGGGATCTTTTCAAGAGTATAATATGGATCTTTTTGGCATTGCGGAGGCTAACCTGACTGAAGACTCTATCAACTCTTTGAAAACCGGAGTCTTCGCTAACCTGTATGTTAAAATACCGAACCGTCCGAAATGGTTTTCGAGAGTCACAGCAATTTCCTCCCCTCCCCATCTATTAAGGCACAAAGAAGACAGAAGATTTCAAATGACATCCTTTCTACTTTCTAACAAATAAAGATAAGAAACCACAAATAAATACTTCTAGGGCAAGCTGTCTGCAATATACTGATACAATGCATATGGGGAAACTGTACCTGCTACTGCATCCCTTAGGGGAGGGAAGAAAACAACATTTCGGCAGTTTGGGCGGCTGTGGTCGTTTGAATGAAAGGCCGTCTGGGGCGTTAAATTCTTCAAAGAGTTAAGTTCTATCCTTTTCCAAGATATAAACAGTATCTGCTTCCAAAATGCTGCTCAGCTGCACCGCACATGCATTTTAAGCGATCTTATTTGCCCACTTGGTGATTCTGAAGAAGAAATGGACAAGATTCACCTGCTCAGATGTAGGGCTCTTCGTGGTCTTACGGAAGAGTCGAGATACTGGGTGGCAAGAACGCTCTTTAGGCAATGACTTCGGTCTTTTTGTTCTCAGTTCTATTGTTTGTAATCTCTGTTTATAAGATTTTAGTTCTTTGTAACTTTTTGCCTAAGCATTGGAAATAAAAAAAGTGTCTTACACTTTGCTGAGTCAACGCAAAGCTTTCAGATGGCTAAGGTTTTAATCAAAAGTTCCTTAAATTATCCTAAAATATACATATATAAAAAGTACGGTCCCCATGTGCTGATTTTTGAGAAATTTTCTGTAGACAGTGACCTTTCTTTTGTTTTGAAGGTCGAGTGTGGCAAGTGTCATAAAGATCGGAATTAAACTGGTGATTTGTATAAGAGACGAACAAACAAATATTAATTTATATATATATATATATAAATTATGGTACTTATATTTCATTTACCTCATTTTAACACTATACCTGGTCTTAAAAAGGTGTAACTAGTTTAGTTGACTAGCTTTTATTTTCTCAGTTTGAGTGGCAATATGTATCCACTATTTGCTAGTGACTAATGAAATCTCTGCAGTCGTACACATAACCAGGTGTCGAGCTGTTAAAGAATTTAATTAATAAAGGCGAAAATTGTTACTGCCTAAAGTCTATTTTTTAATTAGGAAATAATGGAGTTGCTGAAGGCTACATTTAATGTTAAATTATAGTTCACACTTATTTTGGGTTAACTTAAAATTTACAGTTTGATTTGATTTAATTTTCCGCAAGTAGTTTCAAACAGAAATTGCACTTTTGGATTTTTTAATTTCTGAGAATCGTAAAACAAATAAATTTAAAATTCATCTATTAAATTACAGCTTTTAAAGTGATTTACCTTATTTATGAGTTAGTAATTAGTTGAAGCATTGACATTTAACAGTAACAACGACAATTCGCCTAAGGTGCATGAGTTTAACACTTTCGAAGATCCGTGTTTAAAGCCTTTAATATAGAGTATACAATTTATTTTAATTTAAAGTTAATATTATCAGATATTTTCCCTCGATTTTACCACAGACGTAGCTTATTAACCTTGTAGAGTCATTAGGTTTTTCTTATGCTGAAGACGCGTATGCCCTCGCCTGGACTCGAACTTGGGCCTCCGGAAATACGCGCCGAGTGTGCTAAACGTTTCACCACGAAGGCATGCTGGAAGGAGGGAGAACATACCTTATATACTCCGTCTTTTAAAGAGTGACAGGGGATTAGGGGACCCAATCAGCAGATCCTGGTGGTGAAGAATCATCATCCACCACCTTTTGTTTCGGGCGCCATTGTAGAAGCATTTTATAATTTTTCTTGGGGTAGGAGTACATGAAAAACAAGCAATGTCCTCAGCAAGACTCAGACCTGCACCTCCTGAATACGTGCTGAGTGTGCTACTGTTACATCACGAAGGCATGCTGAAAGGAAAGAAAAATACCTTATAAATTAATCGAGTCAAAATGGGTATCAAATTTCAGTGACGTTCTCTCTAAAATGTTAAAACTATGTTCGAATTGCTTCCGTAGTTCTCCTTTTGAATTTGCGTTTTCAACAACAAGAATGATCAAAATGTAATTCTTGATAAGACTTCATTGCAAAATTGAATTTAAATGAACGAATGTCTGCAATTCTGTTGCATTTCGGATAGGGAGGCGTGTGGAAGTTGTCATATAATTCCTTTTTCATAACAGAAAACTTTCACGGAATGCATATCTACATCAAACCAAAGGCACGCACGTACACACACGCACGCACACACACACACACAAAAAAAAATGGCTAAAAAATCTGAAAGGTTTCAGATTTTAAATTACGTCCAAACAAGCGTTTTTTAACGTTTGGTGTGTGACCTTTATTTATTAAATATCAAGTTCTTCGCACTTAAACCATAAAATTCAGTTCAACAGCAATATCGCAAAGTAATTTTAAAATGAGTATATCTTCCGAATTTCGGATATACAGTTCCACGCGCTTTATATAAAAAGGTTTTTTTTCCCTCGTAGAATGTTGCCATGGCTCGCTTTTAAATCGTTTGAGTTTGTTCATCAATAATTCGTTAAAGTTTTACAAAATACGAATAAAACAAATTCCAAATTCGAGCCTCCAGATGCGCATATTCGGATGGAAACGTACGTTATTGAAAATTGGAGGACTCTAGGTACCATTGTTTTATCACAGTTGGAGAAATATATATACATTTATGCGGATTCTTCATTATTTAATTTCTTTAAATATAATACAAGGCTGCAATACTTTGTGGCAACAGTTTGAAAAGTGATACAGACTTTTTAATGTTTCCGACGCAAAATCGCAAAACGAAAACAATAGTCCTTCAGGGACAAAGCCCCTTTGGACTAACAAGAAAGGGAATATCAGTTTTGTATCAAAATTATGATAATTTGAAATTTGCTATGACATATTTAAGTGTACGTTGATTTTTTGTGATCGTTAAGTATATTTGAAACAACCCATATAACACAGCAAGATCACACATGTATACATTACTTTCTTAGCAGTAATTTACATGCTGAAAATTAAAATTAACCTTTATGTTGAAATAAAATTCTGGGGAACCTGAATGCAGCTAAGCTTCAGCAAGTGGAACTTAACTGCACGCCTCTGCTTGAGATTACTTAAATTAAAGGTGTTGTGAATTAAAAGAAGATTATTTATAAATGACGCCTGTGGTAATTTTCAAACAAAGGCTCACGCATCAGCGTCTACAATAAAATTTAATATAACGCGACTCAAACTGCATATTAAATACGATGCTTACTTAGAACCGATAACGATGAAGCAGAGAGAAACTGTATTTCATTAATCAAAACCTAACCCAGGAGCTGGCTATACCTCAGCTTAAAAAGAACAACTGCACGAATATTCGCTTTCTGCAGCGATCCAAATTATCGCATTCATCAATGATTCCAACCAGAGTCTCGCATCTGACTTGCCAAAGCCATCGCGAAAATAGCGTCAGAGTCTCCACCCTTCCTTTTTTCTGAAGGCTTATAAAGGATACAACCCCCCTGCCTTCTTCACAGGCGGTAATTTCTTGTGATGTTCTATCCTCCCCTCCTTTTTCGCTGATGACCAGATAAAGACCGGAGTTTGATGACCAGTTGTATAATATTAGATGGTAGGGAGAGATCGAACAGAAATTTGACAAAAGCGGAGATGCGGGTTAAATGGGGTTTATTCCGGATTAAGGAAGAGTTTTGTAGCGATCTTATTTGATTGCGTCACGTAATTGGCAATATAAATTTCGAATGAATGCCTCCTTTACTTTTAAAAGTGTTAAACTACCCCTCAAGATAAAACTGCATACTTTTTTGCAATTTCGGAAAGCAATTATTTATTATGAGGAAAAAATTAATCATTATGACTATTTGCTAAGAAGACTTATACGGCAGCTTAAAAGTTTCAGATGAATATTGGCAATCAAAAACATTAAAATAAGGCAAATGCTGGTTATTATCAGTATGCAGATTTTTTTTTTAACCCAAAGAGGCAATTTGCCAGAAGGGCTATTAATTTCGTTTTGGCATTTCGCGTAGTCCACCAAAGCTGTTTTACTTTTCAAATAATTGCCACCAAATATTAGATCCCTACATTATATTTAAAGAAATTAAGTAATGAAGAATTTGCCTGAGTGCATATATAGTTTTCGCATTGTGCAAAAACGACGGTACTACTTAGAGACATCAAACTTTGAATAACGTAGTCCTGCACTCGAATATGGGCATCTGGAAGCCCAACTTTGGAATGTGGAATTTGTTTTATTAGTTATTTCATATTTTGTAAAACTTTTAACGAATTTTTGATTAACAAATCAACGCATTCAAAGCAAGCAGGGGCAAAACTGTACGAAAAAAAAAACATTTTTATCTCCAGCGCACGAGATTGTGTATCGGAAATTCTAAAGATATGATGTTTTTAAACATTTTGTGATATTGCTGTTCAATTAAGTTTTATGTGGTTTATGTGCGAAGAACATGATATTTAATAAATAAAGTTAGAACACGAAACGTTAAAAAAAGTCCCTTTGGGCGTGACATAAAATCTGAATAGAGTAGTCCTCCATCCGAGCATGGGCATTTGGAAGACCGAATTTTGAATTTGTTTTATTAGCTATTTCATATTTTGGAAAACTTTAACGAATTTTTGATTAACAAATCAACACTTTAAAAAATCGAGCAGCGGCAACACTGTACCAAAAAAAAAAAAGTTTTTATCTCCAGCTCGCGAAATTGTACATCGGAAATTCTGAAGATGTGATGTTTTTAAATATTTTCTAATATTGCTGTTGAATTAAATTTTATGTGGTTTAAGTGCAAAAAACATGATCTTTAAAGGTTACACACAAAACGTTAAAAAAGTACCTTTGGGTGTGATATAAAATCTGAAAGTTTTCGGTTTTTTTTTTTTTTTAAAGCAAAGTAATGAGACCACTAAAAAGCCTTTTTGAGATTTTTAAAGTCCACTGCAATCCATCATAATCTGTTGCAAGCGTATATGGGTTCCATTTTTATAGGTAAAATATAATGTCGCTAGAAACATAATGGAAATATGGGATGGTTAAGGTATTATTTCGGAAGTAATGAATGAGGTACATACAGGGTGACACAGAATAACGGGAATTTTTGGAATGCGTAGTGACAGCCATGAGCAGGTGGCAATACTGTGGGAAAGTGCCTTTGAGCAAGTAAACATTCCGCCATTTTAGTAATCATAGATCAGTGGAACGGACACCAGACACAAATCCTACTTATTTACAAATCACACAAATCCTAATGAAGTTCATGAACGCCCTTTACACTCTGACAGTATGCTGTGCTGCCAGAGTCTAAAGTGACAGTATGGTGTTTACCCTAAAGGGTACCAGAGTGTAAGGTGACAGCATGGTGTGCTTTTTCATTACATGGGATCATCAGACCTTATTTTTTTAAAAATGAACAGAGGATCACAGTAACTGTCAAAGCGGATCGCTACGTGGAGATGTTACAATCTTTCGTTAAGCCTGCATTGAACAATTTTTCACACGTTCAAGAAACCTAGTTTCAACAGAATGAAGCCACATCACACACCGCATGACAAACAATAGCAGCTGTGCGAGAATTTTTCATAACGGTATAGTCTAGAGATTCGGTACCCTTCCTTGGCCGCCTAGATCGCCAGATTTGGCAGAATTTGCTGGTATTTCCTTCGATGAATGGTATATCATTATTTATATACAATTTCTAAATATTGATATACCATTCATTATTATTAGTATTATCTGTGCTCCTAATGAAATGTTTTACTTATAAAATAGATTTAAAAATTTTCGTTTCAGATGAAATTCTCCTTGGTGTTAAAATTAATTTCGGTTTTAAATTTCTAGAATTATTTCTGAAGTTATATGTTGTTATTATAAGACTAACTGAAATTTATATTAATTCAAATCTCTAGTAAGCATCATATTTTTCTGGGGTCCATTTTAAGCTTCGATATTTATTCTCTCAACTTATGAACTAATTGAAAATTATCTAGCATAATTAGATGAATGAGATTGCTTTTTTAAACTACATTTTTTTCATTTTTGTTCCCGAAAACAATTATAAAGGGAAAATCTGACTTGTGATTTCGGTACTTATGTATTATCGCAATCACTTCATTAGAATTCGCCAAATTTTTCAGAAGTCGCCAAACTCTGGCAACAATGCGCGTTATAAATCTTTAGGTAATTATATCCATTGTAAGTTGCAAATGTAAAATTCGCTGGATCAGTTTTTCATTGGGAACAAGATAAATACTAATAAAATAAATTAAAAATGTGAGTTGTAGCATAAATCATGTTGAAAATGTTGTTAAATATTGATGCACCATTCATCATAATAAATATCAGCAGCGCCGGGGTTAAAACCGCAGAACAGTGACTTGGTAAATAGGATTTAATTTTCTGTAAAATATTTACCTGTAAAAAATTGCCAAACTGCGCCAAAGTCGCGTTAATAAGTAATACCGTAATTTCTTTACCATCTGGCATTTTATTTTATAAGCCAATGAAAATCCTTATGAGTCTGGAGAGCTTCATCATGAGTTTTGAGAGCTCTTCAATACTAACGGTTAAATTTTAATCATGTATTTCCTGTTTAAATTCCCTCTAAAGCAGTTTTAATAACCCAAGTGGGAAATAAAGAGCAAATTTTATCCTTACACTAAGAACATGAGCGACATTGAGTGAAGGAAAAGGAAATTGAATTTATTATTATTATTATTATTATTATTATTTTAATTAAAGGCTTAAATGTAATAGAACATGCTGAGAATTCAGAGAAACATAGGAGTTATAACAGAAATCGGTAATGATGTAGTATGCGATTTATTGATTTGTATAGTTATTTATTTTTTAGATAGCGCCAATAAAATTTAGCTAAAAAAAACTAAGAAAAATTATTTTTAGGAGTAAACATGCGTGTGCAAAATTTTTCAAACAAATAACTTTAAAGGTATATTTTTGTCAATTTCCAAAATCATCTGCAAGTGAGATAAATCAGTACTATATCAAGAAGCAAATACATGCAAATAAATTATTATCAATTTTTTTGTATTGAAATATAATAAGAATTAATTTCCTAAACGACTATAAACCCAATAACAACATGGAACTAACAACTAAAAGGGCAGTTTGCAAGAATTTCTCGGTATATTAAACATGGTAATTTAATTTTCTATTAGATTTTTAACTTAAATGTAGAAGCGTGTAGAGTTAAAAACCTGATTTTTTTCTTTCAAATCAGAGTTTATTTTTTGAGTTTAATAGTCTCCAGCAATTTAAATGGTAAATTCCATTTACATATTAGTCATGCCATTCATTAATCGATAATATATTATAGCGATGGGAATCAAAGTCCTTTTTCGTTTCATTTTTCCTTTTGAATTTGCGATCTCCAGACAGTGAGTAGGTAATTTATTGATGTATGATAAAATATATGAGAAGGTACCTTGGCTTCAGGGCAGGAATTCATGAAGAACATTTTAAATCCTGTTTAGTTATGGAAAATGTAAGCTTCTGCATGCTGAGATTACCGATAGGTCAAGCGAGATCCCTGGCAAAGAGCATTCTGTAAGTTCGCCCATTATCGTAGGTTCGCAATTTCTAATATGGTTGCAATGACTTCTTATTTGTTCATTATCCACGGTCCTTGATGTTGTACAACATATTTTCTAGCATTTTAGAAGGTATGAATGCTGTATTGTTTCAAACAGTGATCGTAAGCTGTATCATAAAAATTATTCAGTCTCAGCAGCCTTTAGACTAAAAATGATTTTCACTTGTCCCATTTCTTGAAGTATTCTATACAAAATTCAGTCAATAACCTTGTTGACCGACCTGTTGCCCAATCGTTCAAATATTCCTTCTTCCCTGTGCACTGGCAAACTGCGCTGATGTCCAGATGAGCCCATGAGCTATTCGATTTGACAAATTCGCCAAGAAATGCAGCCAATTTGCAAGCGATGGCAGTCTTTTCTCCCTCTCCGAGACAGCAAATATTTGCAGATTTGGTTCTTTTCAGAAATTCATTGAAACAGTCGTACAAAGGAAGTCGCCAAATTTTTTCTCCGGAAGAGCACGAAGCCTGCTGAATTAGCTTGAACAAAAGATCGTCTCTTGTGAAAACTGCAACGTAGGAATTGCCCATCAGTTCATCAACATCACCTGAAATAGAGTATCTTGCAATCAAACGTAACCGGAAACGTCAAAACAGTAAGGTTCAGAAATGATAAAATACTTTCAAAAGAGTCAAGACAGCAAAACTTTTACTGGATTTAATTCTGATATTTTTACTGCAAATGATTTTAGGTTATAACCTCTAAGCAGTATTCTGTACTTAATATTTTAATTAAGGTTGAAAAATATTATTCTAGTATAAATGAACTAAAGTGTTAATAAAACACAAAATTCATTCATTAACTCTTTCACACCGAAGTCGCCCATAACGCCCAAGTATCTCAGAGGCCGCCCGAATGTCTACCTCAGTTTTCTACCACGTGTTTTCCCTCAGTACGTTAATGCATGGCTCATTGGTTTCACAAGTTGTTAAATGATATGCCAACCACACTTTCGAAGCGATTAAATTCCTTTGAAGCAACTTAACCTCTCCTTTATTTAGAGTCAAAGTTTAACTATTAATTCTCGCATTTGCAATACTGTCCTAAGAAGAAAATGCGCATATTGGGTGAAACTGCATAAAGATCCCCAAGAGAGAAATAATCACTTCACTTAAGTAGGTTATTGCTAACACTGTAGCATTCTACTTGGAAATTAATTCCAACAGAAATTGATATACACTGGTGTTTCAGATGGTTAAGGAGAACTTGATTTTGGCCTCCCTCAATGCAAAAGAGTTAAAATGTAATCTCTCATCTCAAATGTAAAATAACCAATTTCTGTTAAGATTATTGACGTAATCCATTTTTGCTCCACCTCGTGTTTATATAACGATTATTAATACAGTCTCTCTTTTACAGGATAAACGAAAGACAATTACAGCAATGCAATATTCGCAGAAATAGTAAATTATTAATTTTATGAAGTTTGATTTTATATTTAAAAAGGGGAATTATGCTCTTAAATTTGAAAAAATCATTAGCGATCTTTTACTTCAACCTAAATCAGTTGAGCTAAATCTCAGCTATCGTAATTTTAGTTATTTTAGCAAAAAATAAAACTAAGAGATTTTCTTAAGTAAAAAATTCCTCTCTGATAAGTAAAATTTATTCACAACTGAACAAGCAGGTAAAATTAAGCTTAGTAAGTTTTCTCGATATGTCGGGCTGACTGAATTTGCTGTATACGAGACTTTATTTAATATAGAATTAATAAAGTCTAATTTCTTGTGTGATCGTTGAGAATGAACTCCCTAACAATTACTTTTAATTCATTATTAGCCCAAAAGGACGTTTGCCCAGTCGGGTTATCGAAACGACATTTTGTGTTAAATCATTTAATTGAGGTGTATTACTTTTCAAACTATTTCCATAAAATATTATTGCACTGTATTATATTTAAAGAAATTAAATAATGAAGAATCTTCAGTTTTTCGAACTGTGAAAAAAAAAAACGCTACCTAGAGTCCTTAAATTTTGAATAGCATAGCCCTCCACCTGAGCATGGGCGCCTGGAAGTCAGAATTTTGAGTTTCGAATTTGTTTTATTGTCTCTTTCATAGTTTGTAAAACTTTAACGAATTTTTGATTAACAAATTCAATAGTTTCAAAGTGAGCAGCGGCAACACTCAGAGAATAAAACATTTTTTTATCTCCAGTGCTCGAGACTGTCTATTAGAAATTCTAAAGATATGCTCTTTTTAAATATTTTTAGTCCAAAGTGGCATTAGCCCAAATGCTCTAGAAATCCTTAAGTGTTTGTAAATGAAAACAACGCCTGTTTGGGCGTAATATAAAATCTGAATATCTTTCACATATTATTTTTCTTTGTATATTTTATTTTACTTTGTATATTTTATTACTTTGCATTTATGCAAGTTATTAACTTCAAATTAAGAATTTTTATTATTAAAGGATAATCGTGCCGCCAGACGGTATAGTGGTTAGGGGAGCCGGCTATGATACCAAAGAGCCTGGATTCGAATCCCGGAGAAGGCATGGCTGTAACTGTCCGTCCCTTCATAGGAGGCAAAGGTGGCCCCCTATAAGGTGCCTCCATAATAAAGTGACCACCACTTCTGCCCTTAGTAGTGGCCAAGCCGAAGTCGGCTGAGGGCTCGCCATTAGAACAAAAAAAAAAGAATAATGGTACGCAAGTTATTAACTTCAGAATAAGAATTTTTATTATTAAAGGATGGTAAAAGAATGAATAATGACAAATTAAAAAGGAGACTAGAGATTTTGGAAGAAAAGGGACTTCATATTAGAAATGCAATTTATCAAAAATATAGAAGCTTAACTTACTGGCTATAGATGTTACATCAACAATGGCTGCTGCATCAAAAGTGTCCGCATAACAGAGAGCGTCTGCCATGAGGAGTCGGCCTTCAGCCCTAGGATAATCTAACTGGATAGTTGTCCCGTTCATTGCGCAAATTATGTTTTCATATCTTTTGACGACTTCGGTTTGTTGTTGACAAACTAAAACCAAGATGCAATGCACATAAACCCTAACCTGAAGTTTGCAAAGTGAGTAAAGACATCCTACAAGACAAGAAGCGCCTCCCATACTTGTGTTAAAAGGAAACTTATGCAAATCTGGTTTATACTTTAAAGCTAAGGAACTGTAGTCATAAGGAGTTGCTTTACTAACCAAAATCAAAGGCTTCACGCCAGCATTTAAACTTTTACATGCGATTTCTAAGATAACTGGATCTTCTACGGATCCTTCAGAAGCACTCAGCAAGGCTTCCATCTTCTTCTCTCGTATCCAGTTTTTATCTCTTCTGAAAACAGGCACACTAATATTCTGTAGGAAAATTTCGGTAGTCGAAGTAAAATCAGACAGCGATGTAGATTTCATGAGTAGTTGAGCCAAAGTTTGACCATTGCCCAAGATGATTCCCTGTTCAAATTCTGGGTTACCTTCTTGGTGATATTTGTCGAAGTATTTGATGTGGATTTGAGGTTCTGAATTTCTGCTTAACAGGAAGCAATCAGGAAGCGTAAGAGCTGCTGCAGTGCCAACTATTTTGGGATTTCCACAGGATTCAATGTAGATTTCAGTAAATAATCGGGTTTTGAGTAACCTGTTGAATTAAATACAAAGGTCATCGTACAAGGCGAACAGCTGGGATAAAAATAACTAGACAGTAAAGGACAAATTATTAACAGGGACGTTTCCAAAAAAAGAAAAGTGTAGCAATCTTTTAAGCGAATTTGAGATAATATTCCTTGAAAATTTCCTCTCTTATCATTAAAAATATTTCATTATAGCCCATTTTACTTTCTGAGGAATTATATTTCCAATAACTGCACAAAAATTACTATTTTTTCCAACGGGAAGTTGAAATAAGAAATCATAGGACAGGGAAATTAAAAATAAAACTTTGTTAGTTTAAACTAAAACCTTACAAATGTAAGCCAATAAAGCCAATTTACCTTTCCTATCTTACCTCGTTTCATTTTACAACTCCCTACCAAAATGAGATTTCAGAAATTGACTTCGAGAGAGAGTTAGGAATCCTGCATAGCGCACGTTTTCCTTTGAGTTACCTCTCTAAGCTGTTGTTACGCCGTGCTGTATTATTACGTGCCCTTTGATGATTCGCCGGCTAGTTTAAGATTACGGGCCAATTACGTTAGAATTCTGTTACCTTCGGCTAAATCTCTTAGTTAGTCATTAGTTAGTTCTTATTTCTTACTTGTGAGTTTACGCCTAAGTGGAGGCTTTGCTGTAAGCCTGAGGAAAGGGGCCGACTGTTAATCGTATTTCGAGTGAATAAAGGGTAATCAACTCTTCTTCAGTTTACGCTTTCTGTTCTTTGAACTAAGCGATAATTCCTTTACAGTTCTCTAGGTTCCCCGACATTTTATTTAGCAGAATAAAAGTGAGGAACTCTTCAAGTTATTATAAAATTTCGGTACTCTTCTGCTATCGGGACCGGATTTAGAAATGTATGTACGTATGCACGCACGCATGTGTGTATGTACGTATGTATGTACGTAGGTATGTATATGTGTGACATAAATATATATATATATATATATGTATACATTTCTGTTTCCCATCCCGATTACACAAAAGTACAAAAATATTTTTAAACTTTACTCCATTCTTCAAGTATTTTTAATAGTTATTTGTGCTTAGTTAAGTAACTATAAATAATTATAAAAAATACTTGTTAAAAGGAACTGATTACTTTTAACTGTGATGGATTGTAAGGTTCCATTATATCAATTTAACCAATTATTATTATTTAGATCTTTACTGTCACTTCTCCCTTCCGTTTCGCTATCAGAATGCAAGTAGATTAAGTGTGTTTAAGATGAGGTGTGCGGATTGTAACACAGAGCGTGTTTCCGCCTCTCGACGTCACATTACTAGGTTTTGCTAGCTCAGGTATGATTGTAGTGTTCGGCTTTGAATTGTAATTGTTACGAAGGTGAGAATTTTGAGCCAACTTCCCGTTAAATAGTGTCCGACTATTAGATTTAGTTTTAATTTGAATTTCACTGTTAAAGTTATCTCACCACAAGTGATTGGCTTGTTAAGCATGAGACGTGTATTTTATGTTCAGGTTATGATTTAATAAAAAGGTTATTTTGTAACATTCTCAAGCTCTTGTCGTTATCTTCAAAAGTACAATAATTCTCTCCAAGTCTGTTAGAAGTTATACTGCCAAATAATACCAAGCTCTATAGGATAATATCTGAATGTTTGTATACGAATATGTAAATATGTACTTTTTTTCAAATTTAAGGAAAAGTAAAAATAAATGTCATAAACAGTAACTGCTCACTTTACCTGAAACTGCATCATACTAAATGGTACAATTTCCTTTCCATTCGCAGCTTAAAAAACTAACTCGTATACAGAATTCGCATTTCATTTCAACAAATAATTTTTGCTAGTAAATCAAGGAAAAAAATATTCGTTATAATCGATGTTTATAATTTCTGCAGTTTTTCTAATAGGTGTGGGATCTGAATGAGGTGGTGGTATTGGTGTCAAAAAATTACATCGGATATTCATTTAGGAAACATGTTTTAATTTTCGGATTTATTCATATTTGGCCCAATACCAACTGGCCGAATAGATAGGATCATTGGATACTTCAACTTGCACTAGAATCCTTGCGGAGGGCTTCGCTGCAAAGGCGCTTTCTCTCATGTGCAACTAGGACGCCTATTCTACGCCACAGCGTGTGTAACCGGTACCCTCTGGCGGAACATTGGCGATGGCACGCGCTCTGACAGAACATAGGGCGCCAAAACCTTTAGAATTTAGGAAGACGCCGGGCGGGAGAATTTTGGAGTAGCATAATTTGCAGCAGGAGACAAAAGTCTAGCGCCGACCCTGGGTATAACGTAAATAAAAGAAGTTTCCCTAGAGAATGATTCACGAAGGATAGTGTCTTAGGAGAGAGCCCTTGTTTTATCTGATTTAATCAAAATCAACGAACCATCATGAAGCATTAGCCTAAGAAACCTGAAACATATATACTTCATCACAGCTACTTAAAATTAATTAAGCTAGAATTCTGAAAAAAAAAAAAACACTCCGTAAAAAATTCCATTTTTACTTCTTTATTACAAGTTTAACTTACTTTATTACAAGTAAAAAGGAAGTATTGTAATCGCGAAAAATTTCAACAAAAATTTTTAACAAATATTTCAACAAAATTATCCATTTTGACCGCTATCGACTGCAGTTTAACGATGTTTTTGCGTGATATCTGTACCTAAGGACAGAATAAAGGACTTTTCTTGCCCAGACGAAATATAAAACTGATTTAAAATGGATTCAGAAGAGATTTTTTTTTCGCGACGGCTTTACGTACGCATGTACGTACGTATGTACCTCACATAACTCAAAACGAATAACCTCAGAGCGTTGAAATTTTGTATATAGGACTGATATAACATATAGATGTGCACCTTCTATTTTGGTTGCAATCAGTCACACGGTTAGGTTAGGTTATTCAGTTATGGCAAAGCACATGAGGGCTATCTGCCTAAAGGGAGGGATGCCTTCGTGGAGGACTTTCTAAGGGAAACTGGCTCGTATACACGTTACGCATGGGGAAAACCATCAGTCAAACGAAAAGTACATATATATATATATAAAGGCAAGCAAAGGGAGTAAAATTCTAAAAGCAATTGCCTAAAAGTAAATTAGACATTCAGGTGCCTAGCAAGAAGAGAAAAATTATAAAGGCAATCGCCTAAAAGTAAATTCGATACCTACATTCCAGAGTTTAAAAAATTTTAACAAAATTAATTACTCAAAAGGAAAATAACGCAAAAAAAAAAAAAAAAACTGAAAACTAAATGTTGGTATTCAAGAAATTCAACATTTAAAAAATTTTTAACACGTAAAAAAACATTTAAAGCACTATCAAAATTAAAATTAAAATAAAACACCAGAAAAATTATAAATCCACTCTGTTACTCTGCTCAGTCAGCTCAGTTTCTTTATTCTTATGTGTTTGTAAATTGTGCTCTTTTTGGTTTAAAAATGATTGAATTATGTTGTTCTTATCTTCCGGTTAAGGTTTTTATGCATTTAGTCAAGATTAAGGTTAGTTAGTTAAGCCTCGGGTTAAGGTTTTTATACCTGCATGCTATAGTTGTAAAATTATCAACAATTTAAAAGTTGTTTAAGTGCGGCTAAGCCTAATTTTTTTTACCATAGCAGTCATATTTGTTTACATTTGAAACTTAGCAAGATAGTGGATTTGTTTCCAATCTAGGTAAATTAAGCTTCGCAAACAACAAAGTTACGTTTTCTTTTATTATTGCGAATTAAATTATGCTTAATCCATTTTGGATGCTTAATCTATTGTTGTATCAAGTAAGTTATTAAATTATCCCATATATTGACTCAGCGTGGCATCCAGAACAAATTAAGTCATTTTTTACGCTTTCAGTGTCTTTTTGCCAGGTGAGACCAAAAGTAAACTTTCAGCTTTGTGCACCGAAAAATCTGCCTTCTTGCCTTGCCGAAAAATCTGCCTTGCCCGCTGGCCGAATTATTTACTTTTGCATAGAAAACGTAATTTTAATTGTAAAAAAAAATTAATTGTTTTAACTGTATTTGATGCCTTATGTTTTCCTATATCTTTCAGTTTTTATGTATTTTTCCCTTGTCGCGAAATGAGAACTGAATTATTAATTTAATGAGAAATATATCTCTAATGAAATTCGAGGAAACAAGTTTAAATAAGGGGCAGGAAAAAATGCGTATAATTTAATATTCCGTACAGGGAAGGCATGTAGTGTATATATCAGATTTTTTAATAACACTACAGCATTAATTACTTACCAGTTGAAAAGTAGTTAACATAACGTTAAGTGCATGAAGAATTATTACGGATTTCTTACTTCAAATATAGCTGTTTATAAATTACAAAAATATTTTATCACTTTGGAATTAATTCAGTCCCTCATCAATATAAGAATTAAAATTAAGAACTTCTATCAGGTGCCTTCTTACTGCTTTTCTTTAAGGGAAAACACATCCACAGAGCAATCGGCAGGAACAGATTTTGAAGCTCAGTGAGGATATTTTTCCTGCTTCAAAATAAACGCAATGGCGTTAAACATTCAACGAGTACAATTTTTTATTAAGTCATTTTTATGAATCCAATGGATTTGAAAATGAATTTCAAAACACATACATTAAATGCAAGTTTAACTTTAATACGAATTAAAGAATATTCGCTTTGCAATAAACAAAGTACCACATTATTTGTACGATTTAGACGCTTGGGATGGTATGTTTGAAATATTTGTTTTAATGGCTCAAAAATGTTTTGGAAAGGACAGAGGACAATTTAATTCTAGGTGTAATAATAGCATTATCTTTTAAGCTGTACAGCATGCCCACTGTTTCCTAATTACTATCTATGCGTAACGTCAGCTTTCTTACGGCTTACACGCCAGCTTACACGTCACTAAATAAAAAACTTCAATCCTTTTCAAAATGGTTAATAGAAATTCTTCATAATTTTATCATGCCCAAACATTTAGAAGTAAAATTTCAAATTCAGGAAATGTTCAGTTAATATTCTTAATTGCTAGATAATTATAGGAAGAACTCAAAGTAAAGGAAGAACGATAACCTTAATTGCTCGCTAATAAGCACCCTCTCAAACTGAGATTGAAAAGGATGCTGTTCTGAAATTGTAAATAATACTTATAAATTCTGGTCGTAACGTTGACATTTGAAGTCTAGAAATAAGTTTGATCAATCAGCTAATTTAAAACTGAACAGTTATTTTTATAATTTCGTGATATCCCATTAAAAACCAAACAATTGAATAAAACTGATATCTGATTGTAGCAGATGTTTTCAACCAGAGAACGCCGTGGGGTTGCGTAGATAAGATTAAAAATCATAAACTTTATTTAATGGAATATTATGAAAGAAAAAAAATAAAAAATGGGCTTTATATCACTAATTTATTTACCAAATGAATTAACGAATATTTCAGAGCAGTTTAAAAGAACTTACTGGAGTGAATAACATTAATACATTTTACTCTTATTTTAGATGTTTCGTGAATTTTTTGAATGAGCATACAAGCTTCAGATCTAACGATCATAAATTTTAATTCACTTTTTCTACTTTTTATTTCAATGATTTATTGTACTGTGCTATGTATTCCTACATCGTATAAGAATATCTCCTTCTCAGCCAATCTCTTCTTGAAAATTTAGGTGACATTTAGTGTTCGTTGATCATTGAATATGGAATATGTAGCTCTCTTTTTTAATCGTTGATATTTGAAGTCGGAAAATAGGTTTGATGAATTAGCTAGTTTAACACTGCGCAGTTATTTTTATAATTTCATGATATCCCAATGTATCCCACTGGATTCTCTTTCCATCTGCCTTGTGTCCTAAGCTGTATTTGCTACTTAAGGATTAACGAAGATGTAAGGTTCTGATTTGAGACTGCAGACGCCTCTCTCGCTGTTTAAAAGGTAGGCCTTAGCTCACCTAGAACTGTGTGGAATATGAGTTTATAGTATATGGTATATGTATGGTATATAGGCTTATGAACATACACAGTTCTTTTCTAGACAAAAGGAATTCGGTGCCACTAGTTCACATGGATAGATTGCTTTACTGAAGTATTCGCAAGGAAATCTACACAGTCAGTCGTGTTAGTGATGGTGTTATATGATTTGCTCTCTATTTTTCGTCACCTGGAAATGGCGATTATAAGCATGCCGAGTTAGTGCATGGCACATGAGCTAACTCCCTCTTTTTGAGCTCACTGGAGCATGCTCATTCGCTTTAAAGTATTGGAGTTCACACATGTGTCCATGAGCCATTGGGACTCAGTATGCGCATGCAGTCGAGCCTTTGTATTCGCTATTTGATTCGGTATCCGTGGTATCAGTTATCCGTAGTTTACAACAGCTCAGTCAAAAAAAAAATAAGAAGAAGAAGAAGAACAACAACAACAACATCATAATCAACATCATCATCAACATCATCATCAACAACAACTACAACTACAACAACAACAACAATGAACCGCTTTGAATTTTTGCCATTTTGGTACCAGGACAATATTTCTGTGTTTTACTTACAACATCAACAACAACAACAACAACAACAACATCAACAACATCATCATCAACAACAACTGCAACTACAACTACAACTACAACAACAACAACAACAATGAACCGCTTTGAATTTTTGCCATTTTGGTACCAGGACAATATTTCTGTGTCTTACTTTCTCATACATTTTACAAAAGTAAAGCACCGTAATTAAATTCTCAGCAACTATACACTTATCAAACAAATTTCCCTTTACAAGCGTATCATTCTATTTAATTTAAATTCCATTAAAAATTAGGGATTACACCTATAGAAAAATTACGTTCACTGAAAATTCTGATTTTGCCCTTTAAATATTACAAAGCACTTTTATCTTCCATTTTTTTAATACTCAATCCAAAGAAAAAATGCATGCATGTAGCTACTACTTACATATATATATACATTTTTTTTACGAAAATATGCATACAGCTGTTTATTCGCCTTATGATTTTGAATAGTTACCTTACCTTAAGGCCGATGAAATTCCACGCATCAAGTTATCTATTCTTTTGTCAACATTTTCCACTCCTTTTGGTACACATAATGGTCCTAGATAGGCCACCGCAACCCGATCAAAACCTTTCAAAATTTCATCCGTCAGCGGATCTTCGAAATGAAAAATTTTGACTCTTTCTTCTGCAATTGATTTACCACATTCAGTTAAAGCTGTGGTCAAAGCCCCTTTAAGACTGATATCCCAGAGTTTCGCATTTTCTGTCAATACGAAAGTTTTTGAATTCTTACACGTGTCGATGTAAGTACCAAGTACTAGGACAGATTTGCCTTTGTAGTTCATTAGAAAACGGTTCGGTATTTTATAGGTTAACGACTTCTTAAATTTTCCGCCTTATCTGCATTTAACATGTCAGTCACGTGAAGGTGATAAATGTAGAAATTTTGTTTATGTGTTTTCACGTCACGAGTTTTTGCATATTAATTAGATTTTTAGCCCAAAGCGCGTTAGCACACAAAGGCTATTAATTTCGTTTTGGCATTTTGCGTTGATTGACTATAAATATCGGCTCACTTTTCAGATTGTTGCCATCACATTTTATCATCCTGTGTTATATTTAAAGAAATTAAATAATGAAGAATCTGCATAAATGTATATATGTTTCTCGCACTGTGATAAAACGACGGTACCTAGAGCAATCAAATTTGGAATAACGTACTAATTTTCCACCGAATATGGGCATCTGGAAGCCATAATTTAGAATTTCAAATTTGTTTTATTATCGATTTCATATTTTGCAACACTTTAATGAATTTTTGATTAACAAACTCAACGATTTCAAAGCGAGTAATGGCAACACTGTAAGAAAAAAAAGCATTTTTATCTGCAGCGCGCGGGACTGTGTATCGGAAATTTTAAAGACACGCTCATTTTAAAATTATTTGGCGATATTGCTGTTGAATTGAATTTTATGGTTTAAGTGCGAAAAACATGATATTTAATAAATAAAGGTAACACACAAAAGGCTATAAAACTTCCCTTTGGGCCAAATATAAAATCTGAAAACTTTTAGATTTATTTCAACCCAAAGAAGCGTTAGCTCAAAAGGGCTATTAATTAAGTTTTGGCATTTTGTATGTATTCACTGTAAATGTCGGCTCACTTTTAAGATTGTTGCCATATCACATTTTATCACCCTGTGTTATATTTAAAGAAATTAAATAATGAAGAATCTGCATAAGTGTATACATGTTTCTCGCATTGTGATAAAATAGAGGTACAGTCATCAAATTTTGAGTAATGTAATCCTCCTCCGAATATGGGCATCTGAAAGACTAAATTTGAAATTTATTTTATCATCGATTTCATATTTTGTAACATATTAACGAATTTTTGAAGCAAGCAATGACAACACTGTGCGGGGAAAAGAAAAAAAAAAACAAAAAATCTCCAGCGCGTGAGACTGTGTATCGAAAATTCTAAAATTTTTTTTTTTTACCAGTGGGGGGCCCTCAGCCGACTTCAGCTTGGCCACTATTAAGGCCAGAAGTGGTAGGGGGTCACATTATTAAGGAGGCACCTAATAGGTAGGCCGCCTTTGCCTCCTATGAAGAATTACAGCCATGCCTTTTCCGGGATTCGAACTCGGGTATCTGGTATCATAGCCGGCTTCCCTGACTACTATACCGTCTAGGCGGCAATTTTAAAGACATGCTCATTTAGAAATTATTTTGCGATATTGCTGCTGTATCGATTTTTATGGGTATCGATTTTTTGCGAAGAACATGATATTTAATAATTTAATAATTAAAGGTAAACAAACGTTAAAAAAAGCCCCTTTGGGCGTAATGTAAAATCTGAAAGCTTTCAGATTTTTTTATGTTATTTATTTATTTATTATTTTTATTTTGTTTTAAATATTTCCTCTTTAATTGTTTAGCTAAGAAAGGAACTACAATTCCCATGCATATTTATTGGCAGCATTAACTCTCTAATTTTCTGGGTTTCTGATAGAGATTCGCAACAAATTGTCATGCTTTATTTTAAGACGGAACTGCTGCGAATTTCGGCTAAAGATCCAAATTCAAGTAATTCCCAGAGCATGTACAAGTAACCTCGAAGATAAAAATCAGATGTGGACATCACGTGACTTACTTGTAAGGCTTGTTAAGTTATATGCACTTTTTGCTGCATTTCATTTAAATTATTTCCTCGAATTTCATTAGAGATATACTTCTCATTCAATCAGTTCATTTCTCACTCCAGGGAAAGGCAAAAATATATGAAAGTTCAAAGCATCTTCATTAAAAATTGTAAAATATCGAAAAAACTAAAACACCAAACACAGTTTAAAACAGTAAAAAAAAATCTGAAAGCCTTCAGATTTTATTTTACTCGCAAAGGGACATTTTTTTATTTACATACTCTTACACGTTCCAACAGCATTTGGGGTAAATGTTCCTTCGGGAAAAAAATATTTAAAAACAGCCTGTCTTTAGAATTTCTGATAGACAGTCTCGCACGCTGAAGATAAAAAAGTTTTTCTGTACAGTGTTGCCATTACTCGCTTTGAAATCGTTCAGTTCGTTAATGAAAAATTCGTTAAAGCTTTACAGAATTTAAAATACAGACAATATTTAAAAACAGCATATCTTTAGAAATTTCGATAGACAGTCTCGCGCGCTGGAGATAAAAACGCCTGTTCAGTGCTATCATTGATCGGTTTGAAATCACTGAGTTTGTTAGCCAAAGATTCCTTAAAGTTTTACAAAATAGGAAATACGCAATAAAACAAATTCCTAATTAAAAATTCGTGCTTTTAGGTCTCTAAATTCGGTTGGAGGACTACGTTATTCAACTTATGATGGATCTAGGTACCGTCATTTTTTTACAATGCAAGAAACATACATATATTCATGCAGCTTCTACATTAATTAATTTCTTAATATATAATACTAGGCGATAATATTTGGTGGCAACAGTCTGAAACGTGATTCAGGCTTCTATAGTGTTTCAGCTCAAAATCCCGTTTGGAGAATAATAGTCCTTCTGGGCTAACTCTCTTTTGGACCAACAATTCGTTTGTTCAAAGTTCGTGATGATGTGCCTGTTAATATACAACCGGAAATGATTTTTTTTCCAAGCTGCAAGACGCTGGAATAAAAAAAAACTGTCCGAAGATCAATTTACTTGGCTGAAACACCTGTGCCGTATATGTTATTCAACATTGGGAAGATAAAATGCCGTATATGAAAGAAAGAAAAGTTTACAGTGCTTGGGGTTAAAAAGATAATGTAAAGTAAGACTTTGGTATTAGGCTTAATGCAACAGTTGTGGCGACATATCGATAGGCATTGAAACGTGTTTGTCAGGTAATGTCCCTTACATATCTATCATAAGATACAGGCGCTGCGAGTTGTAGAGGGTCATCAATTTATTACTGTGCTTACTGTTTAGATGTAGAATATGCTGAAATACGTTTTATTCATGCATGAAAGAAGGGTAATTTAAAGAAAGTATAGAGCCTACATCAAAGAACATATTCAGACAAAGCGGCATTTTAAATGTTTCACTGGAAGTTACGTAGAACCGGTTCTTTCGCAATTGCGAGAACAGATCGCAAAGTACACCATGATATGCAAAAGCTGTTGTTAGAAGAAATATTAGCCAAAGCAATCTTGACAGATCTCGGGAGAAGAAGCAATCACATGTCCAATCAATCAGCACATTTACAACAAAACTGTACTCTTAGCAAGTGCGATACATATAGGGGTCAACGCTAACTGATTACCCACTGCAGACAACATTTGCACAGCAAGAGCTGCAAGGAAAAGGCAGAAAATCTGATGGTATCTGAAGAGATCTTTACGTATGAAGCATGATTCTAGCAAGATGGATCGTTTACATTTCACTATAATTAGGCTTTCCGAACAAGCATGTGGTCGATAAATAAATCGCATTCCAGCAGCAATTTGTAATGGTCATGAATTGTGATGTTCTCGTCGAGCTATAATTCCTGTCATCAATTCTTCTCAAAGGCCAATAAGTAAGCTTCCTGGAAAATGAGTTTCTACTGGTACTGTAAGATGCATTTGCGAACATGCATCATCGTATATGGCTTGTTCATTATGCCGTTTTTGCATGAGCTCTTGCAATGGATTGACTATACGTACCCGTAACAGATATGTATTGTTTGAACCATGGAGGTGGGAAAGGAAGGAGGGGCCAAGCCCGCACTGCGAGTGAAGCACTGCTCCGAGACTTCGGTCTCCAGATGGGATGTTTACATTCAGAAGCTCCCTTGACAGCGCTCTGGTAGTATTTCGATATGGAACAGTTCCATACAAATCGAAAACGGGACACTTTCGCATAATAGAGATATTCTGTGATGGATAATAGCAATTTGTATAGTTTAGTGACATTGACGCAAAAATCACATCATGGTTATTTTTAGATAACTAACAACAGCGATTTTTATCATGAATTTTTTTCATAAAGTTCTAAGATGCTGAACTACAAAAGCATAGGTTTTAGCAAAAATGCTATGCTTACAGAACGAGAAATAAAAAAAATCTGATAATTCTTATGATACCTTTAAAATTGTATATGTTTTTCGATACCCTTGATAGAGTATTAGCTTCTTTTATTTTATATTTCAAATGCATAGTGAATGCACAGAAATTGAAGATTTGCACATGCCTAAAATGAAAAATATGAAATATGTACGGGTATTTATGCATATGCTTGCACAAAGCATGTATCTGCCTTTAACAAAATACGTAAATATTTATCAAATTATTCATAAATGTGTGACTGATGAAGAAAATGATGTGATTGATGAGAATTCATAAATGTGTAAATGATGAAGGATTTATTCATTCATAAACGCCTGTGAAAGTTACTGTGAAGAAATCTAGTTATTAAATGCATCTAAATTTATAATGATTATAAATATTACCTAAATATATAATAACCTTAACATTGAATTGTAAACATAAATTGAAATCCTGTTAACAAATACGTTCATAAAACTATTTAAGTAAGAATCGTTCGTACTGGAAAGCAATCTGCTAAAAGGTATTGTAAAGAAAATTTTATGACATGCGTACTTAAGGAAGTAATAAAGAAGCGTTTTAGAATATGTATTGTTGAAATCAAAGGTAAAAAAAATCTGATAAGTATAATTAAAAGAATTATTCTCTTACGTTTTATAATAACTCAGTTACATGTTTTAAATAATATTTTTAAAAAATAATTTTTTCATTCCCTTTCGGAAATATTCAGAGAAAGTTAAGTACATGAAAATGAGCACCAATATTTAATGTATTTCACTATTAAAATAAAAGGTGCTCTAATTTGAAATGGACAGACTATAGCATTACTTATAAATTGAGGCAGATTTTCGGTTTAAAAAATGCCTCAGAAGCTAAAAAGTCATGCCATATTTGAGTTTGTGTTTTAAGAAGAAGCTCTGCAAATGGAAAAGAAATAATGCGTAATTTAAATATTAATAATGCAATAAACTTTGATCTTAATTTTTCGTAATACTTAACCGAATAAAATCGAATTAACTTAAATTTTTTTTCTAATGTAATTAACGAAAACTTGTGAAAATATTTCATTCAACTTAAACCGTTCTGAGCAAACTGTTCTGTGAAAAGTGTAGCATTTAATTCCGTTCAGAATGAAATGTTGTTTAAAAATGTATTTTTTCACCTACTTAGGATACTGAAATACTACTTAGGATACTGAAAAGAAAATGCAGGGTGTTTATAAAGTCCCGGACCCAATTTGATGTTTAATAACTCATAAAATGATGAAGATATAAACAAACTTATGGCATTTATTGATGGAATAACTTATATATTTTCCTTTTCAGGTTTGAATATCTTTACTTTTGTAAGTATCGTCTGCGTATGTGATGAATTTCAGATAATTTCATCTTCCAGTCTAAATATCTGTACTTTTCTAAATATCGTCTGCTTATTAATTGCATTTTTCTCTCTTTTGTTTTTGGCAACTATTGCCTATTATTATAGGCCTAGGATGATGGCCTTTGCAACAGATATGCTAAGGAGGATAGAAGATGATGCTGAATTTCTGAAGAGCATAATGTTCTCCGACGAAGCATCCTTTCATCTTTCTGGCATTGTTAATCTTCATAATATGCGCATATGAGGATCTGAAAACCCCATGAATACCGTGAGGCACAAAGGGATTCCCCAAAGGGTTATGTGTGGTGTGGACTAATGCACGGCCGAGTCATTCTTTGAATGACCATTTTACAGGAAGATGAATTGGGCGAGGAGGTCCAATTGCTTGGCCACCCAGATCACATGATATAACGCCGCTGGCCTTTTTCCTTTGGGGATTTGTAAAGGACAACGTTTACAGGAGGAGAGTGTCGAACATTGATGATTCATGAACATTGATGACCTAAAAGCCAGAATTACAACCGCAATAGCCTCTGTGGATGCCGACATGCTTGCCGGTACCTGGCGTGAAATTGAATATCGACTTGATATTCTCCGTGCGACGAAGGGGGCACACGTGGAAGTTCATTGACAAGGATCATGAAACTTTTTGAGTCTATCTAACCATTTATGTTATTAATTTTAATCTATCTTTATTATTTTATGAGTTATTAAACATCAAAATGGGTCCGGGACTTTATAAACACCCTGTAAATACATTTATGCGTATATTTACGACGTAATTACCAAATGTTTATATCCGATCGTGTCAAAACCCATTGAACTTAATGGTAAGTCGTTGAATGTTTTGGTCGCCGTGAAGGGATCGCCAGTGCTTCAAAGCAGTGTGTTGGGAAAACTGGTTAGGGCCTCTCCTTCTCACTTACTACCTCCATGGTTTGAACAGATCCAACAGTCTGCAAAATGGCGCTGTGCCGCTTGGTAGTGGCTCATATTTGGAACATTTATTCTAATGTCTACTTGCGCATGTTTCAGTCTCTTTATTTCTTCCATTCCGTTCCATATTTGAGGTGTTATACATTGCATTCTTGCCAGTTTCTGTCCTGTCATTACTAAGGATTTCCTGCAGTATAGTCATCGGATACTCCCCTCCCCCGTTATATTAGCCCTCCTGGTGTTTGGATAGTTCAGAGACTCTGTATTCTCAAAGGTATTCTGCTACAATGCGGCGCCACTGAAATGTAGGACCTGTTATTAAATTACATCATATATTTACGTCATTCATGTTTGTTGCACAGGTAAACATGTTGAAAATCGATGTAATTTAGAAGGCAAAAGAAGAATATTACATTTCATTACTAGCAAAGACTTCTGTGGCAGTACCATTTATTTTAGAAAGTTAATTAAGTATGACCTGAGAACATTAGCTTTTTCAGCTTTTAAAAAGGGATAATTAAACTTAATTCTAATGATTTCTTTACATTTTCTTTCAAAACCTTAATTAATACTTGTAAGTTTATCATTTTCCTTTTACCTGAAGCAGTAAAATTAAGATATATCAATATTCTTAGTTTATTTCTTTAAAAGAATTATAAATATTAGTTTATTTCTTTAAAAGAATTATATATTTTGCGTCCCATGAAAGTGATACGGTATTATTAAACTTGATGGAAGGCCAGTTCCAAAAACGAAGAGATTTTACATCCATGAAATTGATTTTGGATCATTTAATTCAAATTATTCAATTAATTATTAAAACATTCAAATAATATTTTTTTTTTTTTTTTTTTTTTTTTTTTTTTTTT
>KK113969.1:533361-554432 GCA_000611955.2 Stegodyphus mimosarum
AATAATTACTGTATAAACTCTAAATAATATTGCAGTCCATCAAAAGCAAATATTTAAAAACATGTAACATTTCTTACTTTTCAATTAATATTTTTCTTGTGGTACAGCAACCACGAATCGATAAATAAATCTTATATCTCCCTTATTAGACATGAAACAGTAAGAAGTGATTATATAGCTTAAAATCACTTCATAATGCCATTTTATAATTTTAAGAACGCTGATGTAGACTCCGCAAGTCTTACTTGTACACGAATTAAATCATGCACATTTTGGCTACATTTCATTTAAACTTATATCTTCGAATTGTTCTTTTATTAGATTAATTTGAAGCAGAAGACATGAAAAATGAGCAACGTCCTCCTCACCGAGACACGAGCCACGGATCTCTCGAATAGGCGCCGAGTGTGCTGACCACTACACCACGAAGACATGCTAAGAAGGCGGGAGAAATACCTTATATTCTAACTTAATTAACCGATCTCTCAAGGTAAGTTGAAGATGACATCAAAAATTAAAAATTTCGAAATTAAAATATCTCGGTAAATTTTTGTTGTACGGGTGTAAAACTTCTTAAATTCTATTTTTTCATAACCAGTGTAAAACTTTCCGAAATATAAGTAGGGTAGTCGAGAGAATACATTGAAAGCTACATTTCCTTATTTGTCCAAAATTATTATTTTTTTAATATTGTTACGAAATGTTCAGGCGCGGTAAGATAGCTTCCCGCAAAGCAGGTTTAGGGTTGCCAGAAAATGGCAAAGGAAAACAGGGTTGCCACATTTGGTGAGAAATCGACCATTTGGCTACAAAATTGGCGATATGCTATGACGCATGGAGAACTTTCTTGAACTAATTCTTCCTGGTTTAACCCAGAATGTTCTCGAACACAAGCCAAAAGCTATATAAACCCTGCTGGTACGCAAAGAGGGAGTCAGTACAGTCAGTTGAATCGGTACGAGTCAGTTGAGTCACTGCGGAGTTAGTTAAGAGTCAGTGAGTCAGTGCGTAGTCTAGTGCCGAGTTGGTCGTGGAGTGCATCGAGCGAGTCTCTTAGGTCATCACGAGTTAGTGTATCGTCGAGTTTCATCTTAGAGTGTGTTGAGCTTCGGGAACGACTGAACCGAGTCGGGAGTTGTACTCTAGCGTATTGTCAAGTGCATTGAGAGTTCTAGCCTATTGTCGAGTGCATTGAGAGTTCTAGCGTGGAGAGTCTCGAGAGTACGTGGAGTTTCGAGAACGACCGAGCGGAGTCAGGAACTGTACTCTGGTGCTTTGCTGTGAAGAATACTGGCCAATAAAGTGTGTTTCGATACTTCATCAAGTATCGTCGTTATTCACTTCCAAATCCGCGAACCCTTGAAGAGAAAAACGTAACAACATTTATCGTTGGAAAACATGAATATTTTCGTAATTTAAAACACTTCTTTAATTGGAAGTACATGATCAACGATTGCGAAAATAAATGTGGGGTAAAGACTTTTAAGCCGGGCAAGAGGTGGGTATATATGATATTTTGGAAGATAGGTACAGAAATGGCAAAGCTTGACGATCACTACATCAGAGACCGGGCGTTGTTGTTGTGGCTGAGTAGAAGGCTGCAAAATGATGACAAAGAAGGATTTAGCTTTTTAGTTCCACATCTTTATTTAATTCTCACCGCAGATCATGTTTCCTTTAAATGAAATCTTCCAAGTTACTTATCAATAACGATTTAAACTAAGTAAGATTCAATTTAGGCATTCTTGCGTCCTAACTGTTATAACAAAGGGAAGAAAGATGGGAAGAGTAGCAGTAGGGTCTTGTAGCAGCGAAGGAAGAAAACAGACGGACAAACAATTTCGCATACTCGGTATTTGTACTAGCGGTTATATAACATACCACAATGTTCTCAAAAGTACTGGTCTAGGGGGAAGATCCAGAAATTGCGGAAAGTTAATTATAGGTTGCCTATTCGCGTAGAACAAAGCAATCGTATTATTAAAATTTATATATATATATAATTAAAGACATAAAGTAAGAAATTTAGAACCGATTTTTCACAAAGACAAAATTGAAATTCATAATTGATAAATTTCAAATAATCCATTACAAAGAATGTTACAAAGAATTTAAAAAAAAATTTTTTAAACCAAAACTTTTCAAACAAATTTTTCACTGAAGTATTTTATTTTTTCATTTCTTTTTCAATTCTCTACAAAAATATAATTCTCTTTGTTTAAGGTTCAAGATTCTAATTGGAATTTACTTAGTTTTTTCCTTGCTTTGGGAAACGGCCAGAATTTTCGGATGAACTATTATAATTAAAATACATCAAAATGGTTCATCGGCTGATTCTGGATACAGAACAACAAGGATTTTTGTACAAGAGAGATTTCAATTGATTTCAATGTCCCTCCCCCCTGACGAAGTTGATTGAATTCCTCTCCTGTTTTTCGTTCATTTTTTGTTAAATTTCATTAATATTTCGAACTGGGGCTATTGCTTATTTGAAACGTTTTTGTTTAAATTTTTTTAAAACTCTTTAAAAAATTCAATGGATTATTTGAAATTTATTAATTATGAATTTCAATTTTGTCTTTATGAAAAATAAGTTCTAAATTTCTTACTTCATGTCTTTAATGATATTTTGTCAGGACTGAATGTTCGGTGCATATTCTTTGAAAACGTCTTCATGACAGCTTAAAGTCCTGATCTGGAACAGGGAGCTGAATGCAGCTATGTTCTGTGGTAGAATGCTGTGATTAAGTGGTAGAAGAACTGCACTTGAAAGGGATTTAAAATCCTCTTTTATTAAATCACTATTATTTACAAACCACTTCCCAACTCGGGAGGGATACAGAAAGTAAAGACCACACTTGGGTCTAAAATAAACAATCAGATAAATTTAAACTAAAGCTAAATAGAAATTAAGTATTTGTTGCTCGCAGAGCTATAACGCGAGGTTGGCCTCTAACTAAATGGTGCGTAGCAAGATTTATTAATACTGACGCACTTGGATTTATTTCAATAAGCAATCACGTAAGGCGCTATGGCTTAGAATTTAACTGCTAGCTAGTCAGGAGAACGTCGAATAGAGTGACCGTGATCTGAGACTAAAAGCTCTCTCACACTGAAAGGTTTCTACCTTTCGTTTAAATATAACTGGCTCCACTTCAAATTAGCATAAAGCTGAAAACGCGCGCTTCTTCTAACGAGAAGTTGAAAATAAGAAGGGATAGAAAGATTTAAATTAAAATAAGACTTTGTTAGTTTAACTAAAACCTTACAATTTTTCAGCAGCTTGCACAAAAATACTAGGCACGTTTATATATATATATATATTTTAAAAAATTGTTTTGTAATTCTATATGCATATATGGAGTTGTAAGAATGAAAGGCGAATACTCCTATTAAAACTCAATATTTCAAATAAAGTAAAAATTAAGAATTACAATTTGAAGTCTGCGTAAATTCCGCATTACAAAGTCGTAACAGGTAAGTGTAGGTAAACAAATTAAAATGAAAGGTTAAAAAAACTGACATATTTTAAATTGAAAAATGAAAAATATTTGAACTAGTATTATTTTAAAATTACTTGAAACTGTAAAAGGAAAAGTGACAGATGGAAAAAATTGCCCCTACAAGCACTGGCTAATAGTAGTGAAAATGCATTTTGTATCTCAGTTTTAATCACTGTAAATACTGGTAGGCATATTTACTTTTGCATAAAGAGAAAATTTTCACTCAGTGAGGCTGAGGAAAATACCTCAGGAACCTTTTTCATAACTTATGCTAATGAGATTGAAAATTATTTCCTTCTCATCGATGATAGTGCTGTTTTGGATGATATCATGGACGGTAGTGCTTCTTTTCATCTGTTATAACTAATTACAGATATACTGGAAGGTGAGACTGTTATGCACATGGATTAAGCTATGCGCTGGTTACATTATAATTTTATCGGGCATCTGTGAAACATGATGGAAAGAAGGAATATTGCCATCAAAGACGTTAAAGGTATCTTACTGAAACGGAACTTATGCTCAGCAAAAACAGGAAAATTCGTCTCAAGAATTCATGATTATTCTCAGTTCATCTGACAGATATGTTGAAATTACGATAGCACGCAAGGGGCATACTGTCTTACAACACATGTTTAGGTACCCATTTTTGATTGTTTACTTATATCGAATACTTGTAACTTCTCTTTTAAAGCTGTAAATTTTACGTAAATTAAATAAATTTATTTTAAGTTAATCTTTCTTTTTGATTGATTTAATTTGTCTTTTCGGTTGTGTCTTATATAACAATTTCAAATTTATCTTTTTACTGGAAAAATTTAATCAGTTATAAGCCCGTTTTCGTTACATACTAAATTACTCATTAAGTGTGCTAAACGCTCATTACTCATTAATTTTGCTAAATGCTATTACACATTAATTTTGCTAAATGCTAATTGATTAAAATTGGGCTCATATGATTATACCTGGTTTATTTGATTATGGCAAAACACTCGACGGCTAGCTGCCTAAAGGGGAGGAAACCATTGTGGAGGACTTTCTAAGGAAAATTAGCTCTTATACACGTTACACATAGGGAAACCAACAAAAACGCTTCTACAGTCAGCCCCTGTGCAACATCAGACCGAACTACCAGTGTTCAGCGAATTTACCGTTGGGCCGTTTGTGGGCTGTTCGTACGTGTATAATGCATTTTTCAATAAGCTTTTAATTATTGCTAAAATTAACTTTTAATTAATGTTTGTAACTAATTAAGGTTACAAGGTATTTCTCCCGCCTTCTTCGCATGCCTAGCACGCTCGACGCGTAACCGAAAGGTCCGTGGTTCGATTCCCGGCGAAGGCGTTGCTCATTTTTCATTATTTCTGCTTTAAAAATATCTAATGTCTCTACACTGGCGCCCGAATTAAAAAGGTGGTGGATGATGATTCGCCACCACCGGGATTTGGCGATTGGATCCCTAAAACCCCACTCGCCCCTTAAAAGGGGAAGTATATAAAATATTTCTTCCGCCTTCTTCGCATGTCTTCGTGGTGTAGTGGTTTAATAATTCCTTTTTCTTCCAAACGCATTTGATTGCAACAGCCACGAATGAAAACAATTCTTAGTTAAAACAAAATTTATGTTGTTACGAATATCATATATATATATATACATATATATGATATTCGTAACAACATAAATTTTGTTTATATATATAACACATTACAACTCTTATTTTCTCTTAACATAGCATGGTGTTTGGAGTTATTTCTAAGGCAAAACATAAATCGAGTAATAGATATTTTTTCAATAATGCAGAAATCAGTTTTTTCGACATCCAACTTCTGTAAATATCTATAAATGAAAATGCAACTTCCTCAGCTGAAAGCAATTGATACATCTTCTTGTCATATTTTACAATATAAAGTAATCAGAGGGGCAAAGTGAATTCCTTCCCCAAGACTTCTCAGGGAATTTCAGAATTAAAAGGATCATAAATCTTTACGAAACGTGTCCGACAGCCTTATAGGTGATACCATCAAAATCCCTTTGTCATGTCAAAGAAACTGATTTCGCAACTGATTTCTGATGATGACGATAATGATGCCTTTGCTTTATCTCAAAGTTTAAAGAGAAAAAAAGTAATCATTGATATCATCTGGTTTCAAGCTTTCCTTTCTTTTTTAATTCTTATACATTGAATGCCCTTCTTACATATTTATTGCCAGGATAACATTAACGAACTTAGGAAGCAATCCTTTTAGAAATAAATGTAAAGGATTAAAATTATAACAGTTCTTATTAAGCAATCCATATTTTACAGGGAACTTTTGATGAAATCAAAACCTTTACGCGAAATGATGCCATCTTCCATTAATAACTTTGTAGGGGTTATTTTAAGTTTTTACCAGTTATTTTAACTTTTAAACATGCTTTTTTTTCTATGCTCGTTTGCCACCTACAATTCACTATCAGAATAAATTTTTAACAATGCGTTGCATGTAAATGTGGTAGAAAGAGTATTTAAAGGCAGGTTTCCTTTACTTCAACAGAAGAGCTTAGGAGTCCTTAGTGGCGGGTGTTTGTCGTCTACGCTCGGCCGTATTGTACGTGCAAATGTTCAGCGGTTAATTTAATTAAGGGCCAAGATAGTTTTAGATACTTTAGATAGATTTGTACAGCTATGGCTAAGTTCAGTATAGTTTAGTATTAGATCAGATCCTTATTTTCTTATCTTGAGTTAAAACCCAAATGGAGGCTTTTCTGTAAGCCCGAGAAATGGGTCATCTGTGCTTTTAGTTTGAGATAATAAAGGAACAGTTTTAATCCTTCTCTGGACTTTTCCATTTACACACTTAGCGATAAGTCGCTACATAGTTTAGCAAGGTTTCTGCTAAGTTACGCATAGGCAAAGTAGTTAGACACATTACAAGTTGTATGAATAAAAAGGAGAGGTTGCAATGAATATTGATTTTTTTGAATCCAAATCTTTAAGGTTGCCAGTATCTTTCGAAACTCCGATATCTTGAATCTTTCATAATGCGGAAGCACAAGAGGGGGAGAAAGACCTTTATTAGTCCAAAGGGGCTTTGTCCCTGAAGGACTATTGTTTTCGTTTTGCGATTTTGCGTCGGAAACATTAAAAGTCTGTATTACTTTTCAAACTGTTGCCAGCAAATATTGCAGTCCTGTACTTTATTTAAAGAAATTAAATTATGAAGAATGTGCATAAATGTATGTATGCTTCTCGCATTGTGGTAAAACGACGGTACCTAGAGCCATCGAATTTTGAATGACGTAATCCTGCTACGAATATAGGCATCTGGAAGCCCAAATTTGAAATTTGGAATTTGCTTTATTATCGATTTCATATTTTGTAAAACTTTAACAAAAACAAATTTTTGATTAACAAACTCAAGGATTTCAAAGCGAGCAATGGCAACGTTGTATAGAAAAACCTTTTCATCTCCAGCGCGTGAATCTGTGTATAGGAAATTCTGAAGATATGCTCAGTTTAAAATTATTTTGCGATATTGTTATTTAACTGAATATTATGGTTTAAGTGCGAAGAACATGATATTGAATAAATAAAGGTAACACACAAAATGTTAAAAAAAACGTTCCTTTGGACGTAATTTAAAATCTGAAACATTTCAGATTTTCTTTTGTTTTAATATAAAAAATTATTCAATCAACGCAGATTTGAATTAAATAATAGTATTTCAGCATTTCATTAACAACAAAACAATAAGCATATTTTTTTAAAAAAATGTGATAATTTTAATTAATCGTTTAATAAAATAGATTTCTCTTCTGATTAAGAAGCGAGAAATGAGATTTAGTAAATGAATTACATAATTAAAATTTTTGTAGCTTCAACATAACTTTATCAATGTAATTTGAAAAAAATGTTATATGAGTTACAGATCTTTAGCATCAGAGGCGCTATTAATCTGGCAACTCACTTTTGGTCCGTATCATTTTTGTGCAAAATTAATTTTATAAGCTGTTGCCAATAAATGTTACCGCGATGCGTTATTTTTAAAGAAATTAAATAATTAATAGCCTCTACATATGAGCCTCTCATTGCGGAAAAACGGCGGCACCTACAGCTATCCACTTTTGACACCCGTAGGCCTGCATCGAATCAATGCACCTGAAAGCACGAAATTTGAATTTCGATATTGTTAGCTCAATGGGCCGTAACTCTAGAAGGGCTATTAGTCTCGAACCGGCATTTTACATCCATTCACTAGAAATGTCCAGTTCACTTTTCAGGTTGTTGTCACCAACTATTGTTGCCTTCTATTATATTTAAAGAAATTAAATAATGAAGAATCTGCATGAATGTAGGTATGTTTCTGGCATTGCGAAAAAGCAACGATACCTAGAGACATCTAATTTTGAATAACGTAGTCCTCCACCAGCGAAAATTTGAATTTCGAATTTATTTTATTATCGCATTTTTATCTTATCGCTAGCTTTATTTTTAAAATTTTAACGAATTTTTGATTAAAAAATTCAACGATTTGAAAGCGAGCAGTGTAAGGAATAAAACATTTTTATCTCCAAAGCGCGAGGTTGTCTATCGGAAATTCTAAAGATATGCTGTGCTTAAATATTTTTAATTCAAACATGTTTTAGCCCAAATCGAAAAGTGTATGTGTGTGTGTAAATGAAAAAAACTACTTTGGGAGTAATGCAAAATCTGAAAGATTACAGATTTTTTAATTTCTTTTTTAATATTTATTTCGTATACTACAGAAATTTTAGAAATTTTTGAGCAACAAACTTTTGAGTAACTTAGCCCAAATCGAAACGTGTATGTGTGTGTAAATAAAAAAACGCCATTTTATGAGTAATATAAAATCTAAAAGATTACAGACTCTTTTAACTGCTTTTTTAATATTTATTTCGTATATTGTAGAAATTTAAGGAATTTTTGAGTAACAAACTTCAGGGACTTAAAGGCATGTAGTGGCAACGCTGTCCGAAATAAAATATCCTTATCTCCAGCTGGCCAGACTGCTGCCATTCGGAAAAATATAATATATTTATTTTTCAATTTTAATTAATAAACTTAGCTATTTAGGAGTAATGCGTTACCTCTACCGGAAATAAAATACGTTTATATTCCACGTTCTAGCATATTGCCATTCAGTAAAGACTAAGACATTTTTCGAATTTAATGCGGAAGTTTTGTCATTAAGTTATAGGTTAGCGTATAGGTAAACACGGTAAAAGGCTGTGTAAGTATCATGACTTTATATAGATGAAAGAACATCGGAAAATGCGCGGAACTCTCGCCAAGATTCTAACTCCATACCTCGTTAACACACGTCGAGTGTACTTCGAGTTACAACACTATAGTGAGAGGAAAGCCGCGAGAAAATACCTTACAGGTTACTGGGTAACAAACTAAACGATTAAATGCAATAAACACAGCTCGTAAGAATATTGTTCGTAATGGATTGAATGCACAAGTCGTTAAAAAGTTAATACAATTTATTATTTTCACATTATTTTTATTCAAAAAATAAAACAAAATGCTGAAATATTTTCTCAGAGATATTCGTACAATATCTCACAGCAGTTATATTTAGAACTGCTAAAACTTTAAACAGAACGCAGTTCAAAATACAGAAAAACTAATTCGATATCACAGCGAATTCGCTACAATCAGTAACAGTACTAAGTAAACAACAATTCGCTTAAACCAACTACTGCTGAGCTGAGATGTTTAAATCCGGCCTTTATAAGCTTTTTAATCAAGTACGAGAATATTCTCGTAAAATCCATTTTCTCGATTTTTCTGGATAGCAAAAGCAATTACGAAATATGTATTTATTAAATAATAAATGCACACGCTCTTGTATTTTTACTTTATTGGCGTAGCTTTCTCTTAAATTTCGTCACGTGCTGCATTGCACGGGAAAATGAAAAGATTTTAATAAGTCTACTAAAAACAGCTAAATAAATACAAAATCCGTACCAATATTTTTTTTCTACTTTTTAATGTGATCAGTTTAAATAGAAATGTATTAAAATCATGAGATATCTAATGAGAAATATTCAATAATTTGGTGAAATAACACTAGCTGGACTCATTGAAATCATTATATATCGTCTTTTTTATGATAACTGTTTTAGGCGACTTTAAAACTAGCCGCTTAAAGAAGTAATATAGTGAACATAAAAATGTGCACGGCAACAAATAACACTCTGTTGGGATTTCTAAACGTAGGCTGTTTTTACTTTGTTGTTGAATTTTATGTGGCGTAAATCCAAGAACGTGATATTTAATTAATAGAGTTAAAAATGTAATAAAAGGTTTAAAAAAAGGCTCTGGGGGTCATCACAGTAAAACAACTGAACACTGAAACATTGACAGGACGAAATAAAAAAAGGGCTAAAAAGAATGCAAAAGTATGTGCCAACACTTTGTCCTCAATTCTAAACATACGTTGTTTCTAAAACTCTTGTGGTTTTGAGTTCAATTTTGTGTGGCATAAGTTTGAAATAAGTTTTCTGTGCTTAATAATAAAGCTGAAAAGACGAAAAAAACTATTGTGTTAGAAGGAGTGAGTCCAAGAGCAGATATACCTGCGAGTTCAGCGACAGCATGAAAAAACATAACGAATCCTCTGGTGCGACTTTAAAACCTGAATTCTTTCAGATTTCCTTTTATTTTCTTTTTTTCCCTTTCCGTTTTCCATTTTAAAACTTTGTTAGAGTTTTTTAAACTGAAGTAAGCATACAGAAGGTGAAAGAATAGTTCGTGAACTAAAACAGATAAACACTGACTTTATTTCATGAATTAAAGTAGATAAACATTGAATTCGCTCAGAGTTGAGCAAAATCAAAAGTGGTATTTCAAGAAATCATCTAGGCAAACAATAAATACTTTTAGATATGGCATGATATTAGTGATTTAGTTATTACTAAAATTGTTACACATGTGCTCATTATTAGTGGATGCTTTTGTTCAATAAAACTAATCTTTTAAAAATTTTCAATTAAATCAGTGTTTCGATTCATGAAATCGGTAGTATTCTTCCCAAGTTCATGGAAGTTTAAGTTCACTATGATTAGATTCTCCGTAAAAAACATATTTAAGCACGCAGCATTCTAAATTCCTGTTTACTTAATATATTTTAATAAAATTATCAGGTGTGTAAAATGCTAATTTTATCAGTGTGATATTATTATTGTTTTCCCTTCTTTGTCCGCGTTTCCAGAAAATGTAATAGTGCTTATATACATCCTTCAATGAATTTCCATAAACACACAGTGAACAAAAATATTTTTTCCTAAAAATGGCCTATATTCTTTTATTTCCTTTTGTCTTCACCTTGACACACATTCTTCTTTCTAAATGTGACACATATATTTTGAAAAACAAAATTTCTTTATGATATTAATCTGCATCTTTACTTCCTTGTGCGAAGTAAAGGAAGTATTGTAATTGCGAAAATTTTCGGGTATCATATTTCAACTAAAATATCCATATTGACCGTTCCGAATCCATCTGAAAGATGTTTGTACGTGACATCTCTATGTACGGACAGAAAAAAGGTCTTTTTTCCCAAAACGTATTAAAAAGGGATTTAAAATGGATTCAGAAGAGACTTTTTTCGTAACGTCTACAAGTACATACATACACATGTATCTCGCTTAACTCACAAACGTTTTTGTATATGGTCACAACAGTTACATGTAGAATTACCAACAATTTAAAAGTTGTTTAATTGCGACTAAGCCTAACACAGCAGCCATTTAATTGCGTTTGAAACTTAGCAGACTAGTGAATTAAGTCAGATTCTGAACTTTCAGTATCTTTATGCCCTGTGGAATCAAAAGTAAACTTTCAGTTTTGTGCACCGCTGGCGGATTTTCTTGCTTTTGCGTAGAAACTATAATTTTAATTGTAAAACATTTTTTAATTGTTTTAAGTTAATTGATTCAGAAGACATTTTTTCGTGGCGTCTGTACGTACGTATGTATGTTTGTATCACGCATAACTCAAAAACGTGTAGCCTTAGAACATTGAAATTTTGTATATAGGACTCCTATAACATGTATTGCTACTTTGCTCAATGAGCTCAGTATCTTTGTTCTTATATGTTTGTAAATTGTGTATTTTTTTTGTTTTAAAAAAGGACTGAATTATGTTGTTCTTATCTCCCAGTTAAAGTTTTTATGCCTTTAGTTAACTTGCATGTTATAGTTGTAGAATTATCAACAATTTAAAAGTTGTTTAAGTGCGACTAAGCCTAATTTTTTACCATAGCAGCCATATTTGTTCACAATTGAAACTTAGCAAAATAGTGGATTTAATGCCAATCTTGAGAAACTAAGCTTCGCAACATTAAAGTAACGTCTTCTTTTATTATTGCGAGTTAAATTACGCTAATCATAATTTCTGAAATTATCATTTAACTTATTAAATTATCCCACATGTTGACTCAGTATAACGTCCACAACAAATTAAGTCAGTTTTTACACTTTCAGCGTCTTCTTGCCGATTGAGACTAAACGTAAACTATCAGTTTTGTGCAATGAAAAATCTGCCTTCTTGCTCGTTGGCGGAAAGCCTTGTTTTTGCGTACAAACTGTAATTTTAATTGTAAATTTTTTAATTGTTTTAACTGTATTTGGTGTTTTATTTCAATTTTTAAAATAGATATCAGTTTTTAAAATAGACATTTTATGTATTTTTGCCTTGTCGCGAAGTGAGAATTGAATTTATTGAATGAGAATTATATCTCTAATGAAATTTGAGGAAATAAGTTTAAACGAAATGCGGGAAAAAATGCTTATAATTTAATATTCCGTGTAAGGAAGTCACGTGGTGTACACAACAGATTTTTTAAAATTTTAATAATAATATGTTTTTAATTATTTAATTAAATACAGAAGTAAATAATTTAAAGAATACAGCAACATGCAAAAATCAGCTCAAGTACTCTCAATAAAAACGATTTCATTGGCAATACGTGTTCCCCTTACAAAAGTCAGATTAAAATATTTAATTCAGTCGTTACGGCCATCCGTTTCCCCTTTATTCATATTTATGGCGATGAACAATAGAGAGATAAAATGATAGCAAGAAAATAGAAAGAATGTTTATGGATATGTACAAAACTTTATACGAAACAAAATCAAAACTCCTTTATAGTTCTCGAATTAAAATTTCTCAACTCCTCGGTTGTTGATAAATTGCTATACGTATCCTTAAGGCAGAACGAACGTTCGTGCTGTTAAGTGAAGACGCAGGAAGCTTCCATGAAATATATTCGAAGGTCAATTCAAATCCAGTCTCTTGACTCATCGGACGACCTTGACCTCCAATTAAAGGTCATCCACCCGAAATCAACAAATAACTCTCGATCGACTATTTAAATTAAGAATCACACACACAGCCTGGATGAAATTCTTGTTTGTTATCGCTTCTGCTGGTTTCAGGGAGGGATGGGATTTATATATTATTTTTTTCACGGTCTACATTTAACCATTAATTACTCACTTCCGCTTCAGGTTGAGTTGACACGCATTGTTTGGGCGAGAAATATGTAAAGAAGAGGACAAAACGAAAGAAAATTAGTAAAAATAAAACAGAATAAAAACGGCGTTATCTGGGTTTCTCATCTGAGCCATGAACCGATAACTGCATATAAACGAAGACATTAGGGCCTGTAATTGTTATGCTTATCTCCTGGGGGACGCAGAAATTCTGTATTCTGCGTAGATCCGAGCTAGAACAATGCGAATCCGGGGAAAAAGAAGATAAATTGGAGGAGCAGAAGAGTTGCGCAGATCATTATCAAGCAGCGTTTCATTTGAGCATTGACACCTGCGCTCTTAAAGCGAAGGACAGACTGAATAAAAATTTCTCTGCATCATGATTTTTACCACTAATATTTAACCTTCAGTATTTTAAGAGATCAAATTATGTTCGAGTCAACTACTTGAATGATTGCCACCTATTTTTAGAAAGAAGGGCGTTCAAATGAAGCTAATTGTTTTAATATTATAAATAACCTACTATTTTGTTCTTACTCTGATGCTAAATGCTAATTTTTGTCATAACGCGTTTCCATTGTAATGTAAAATAATTTAAAATCTATCGAGGCATAACGTCACCTCAAATCCTGGATGGCATAATGATTAGAGAAACCTGACTGCTTGGCCGAATTTCAGGATGCGTGTTCGATTGTCGTATAAGGTTTGTTTGTCTGGGCGTCCTGACTGGTGGTTTTGACGATTTTCAACAAATGCTTCAGAAGCAAATGTCTTTCCATGTGGGATGAAAGATTCATTTTATGCACTCTTAATAACAATATTGTAAACGGTACTTCTGACTACAGCACTGGAATGTTTTAACCAGTTTCAATTGAACAGTTTTGAGACTACTGTAACCTCAGGGACTTAATTTTGGTTCGTATTTGTTAACTCCAATCAATTTCTTTCGGCTCATAATCGTAGACTCCAATCAATTTCTTTAAAGAAAGCCGTAGAGTTGTTTCTTAGAAGATTGCGTTTAGTGTGTAACTCATATTTAATACAAAGTGTCCCATTCATCCAACATATTAAACCTTGATCGTCAATTTCCAGTTACTGTATCAGACACCGGAAGAGTCCAGACCTGAAGACATTTGACTTTTGCTTGTGGAATCTATTAAAAATCTTGGTTTAAATCTAGAAGATTATTGCCCTGCGCACCTGAAAGTTGTTGTTTAATCTGTAGAGACATTAGGTATTTTTTGAAAGCAGAAGAGATGAAAAATGAGTAATGCCTTCGCTGGGACTCGAACCTCGGACCTCTCGAATACGCGTCGAGCTTGCTGACGACTACAGCACGAAGCCATGCCAAGAAAGCGGGAAAAATACCTTATATACGCCCCTTTTAAAGGGGGACTGGAGATTAGAGGACCCAATCGCCAAATCGTGGTGGTGAAGAATCATCATCCACCACCTTTTTAATTCGAGAGACTGTACAGACATTAGGTATTTTTTTGAAAGCAGAAGAGAAGAAAAATGAGCCATGCCCTCAACGAAACTCGAACCACGGACCTCTCGAATACGCGCCGAGCCTGTTGACCACTACATCACGAAAGCATGTCGAGAAGGCGAAAGAAATACCTTGTAAATCGACTGTAGAGAGCTATATCCTTAAGGAGAGGGATACCATAGTGGAGGATCCTCTAAAGGAGCAGATTCATATTAACATTACACATGGCGAAATTTCCGAAAACTCTCACACGGCTAATTCTTTCGTCGGGATTTTAATCCTTGTTAAAATATCTATTACATTTATTTTCAATTTCATACTACCCTTGTTGAATATGTTGTGTTGCTAGAGAAAGAACGTGTGTGAATCTGTTATTAACTATTGGAATCATTTTGGATAAATTCTTTAAATTATTTACTGTGCTGAACTTCATGGTGTTCGGAAGATGCTGAGGTTCTAGTAACTATGGAAATTTACTATTTATTTTAACATTTCCACTGATGTGAGAATCAATTTATGAAATTTGCATATGAAAAGATGTAATCAGTAATTACCGATGGGGTAAGAAACGGCAGTTTTATTTCTCATTAGCTTTGATGGAGGATTAGCAACATAATACTAACTTCTATTGCCAATATAATTTTCCCGCTTAGTTGTTGAAAGTCAAGGACAAAGTCATTGTCTTAAAACTGAAATTAATGAAATTCAAACCGAAATACTGCATTTGAACTCTTTGAAAAACGCAAGGAAGACACTTTGTAGTACTTACGAATGCTATGTATACATGCAGTGTGTTTTGAAGCTAACAGAACACATTTTAAGAAGGTAACCGAACACACGGACACGAACTTTTTTGCAGTTGTACGTTAAGGTACACTGGTGTGCAAAAATTAAGGACGAAGTCGAAAAATTAGCATATCAGCTGAACGAAGAGGCAGAGCGGACAGAAAGACCAATCAGGAGATTAAGTAAGGTGATGTACGGTAGCACATGCGCAGATATGCAGGTAGACGTAATGGAAGAGTGTCTGAGTAGTATAAAGCATGTTGTCGGTGTAAGATCAGTATTTCTGGCAAAGAGATTGCACGCCGTATAGCAGTTAAAATCACACCGAGTTGCTGCCTCAGCGAGAAATGGCGAATAATCAATCTGTTAGACGACATCTGGATGCTTTTACCCGAGGTCGAATCATTGGGAAGTTGGAGGAAGGCCGCAGTGTGACAAGTGGGGCTGCAGAGTTCGGAATTGCTCACAGCATCGTTTCACGACTTTGGAGACAATTTCAACTACAGGAACAGCTATCCGAGGGTTTAGTAGTGGTCGTCCACAAGGAACCACACCCGCAGAATACCGGTACATTGCCTTACAGGCCAGAAGAAACAGGCGGCAGACAGCGGGAGAAATCGCTAGACACACGACATAGGCGACTGGATGACCGATATCGCGTTTTACCGTGGCCAGAAGACTGCCACGATTCTCATCGGATACTCATCTGGAGAGAGCGGGGAAGCCGCAATCATCCCTCGAACATCATTGAAAGGGACAGGTATGGAGGTGGCGGTGTTCTCGTTTGGGGAGGCATCATGCTTGGTAGTCGTACAGACCTTCACATCTTCGACGCAGGTTCAGTCAACGGGACCCGTTATTGTAACGAGATTCTTCTTCCATATGTGTGTCTTTTTAGAGGCGCCATGGGTCCGCATTTCCTTTTCATGGACGACAATGCACCATGTCATTGCACAGTAGCTGCCGAACATCTCTTAGAGAGTGAGGATATTGAACGTATGGATTGGCCGGCACGATCTTCGGATCTCAATCCCATCGAGCATGTATGGGATTTTCTAGGCAGACGCTTGGCAGCTCGTACCTTACCACCAGTAACGATTCCGGAGCTTCGATTGGCGCTGCAAGACGAATGGGCAGCAATGCCTCAACAACTCATTGACACCCTCATTCTCAGCATGGGCAGACGCTGTGAAACCTGCCTAGCAGTCAGGGGAGATCATATCCCCTATTAAAGACCGGATGTTTCTTGCTGGACACCCATCACAGGGATGTTTCGGCCTTCAGTCGCATTGCGCTCCATGCTACTTTTTCAATAAAGCTTCTTTTTATCCCTCTGAGTTCTCTTTTAGTAAGTGTTGCTTACATTACTCGTGTCCTTACGTATTGGGGATCTTACGGTATTAAATGTATTGATTTGCAAAGCTTTTGTACAAAGTTATATTGAAAAAACCGTCTCGTCCTTAATTTTTGCACACCAGTGTAGTAGGCGCTGGGCCTTTTCCCCCTATACGTCGCCGCTCGCAACGTAAATACATCGGGAGCTTTTAGGAACCCGTATAAAAGCGATGCTGGTTTCAGGTATATAAAATAGATAGTGTTTGTTCTTTTTTTTTATTAGTTCCATTTCGCATTTTATAATTTTCTTAGATTTTGATTGATTGCGCTTCTTGGTTATGGCATGCTTTGCCTTTTATTTGATGACTCTTTTTTTAAAAATCCTGTGTTTAGAGTGGCCTTTGAATTTTCGCAAATCATTGAACTAACCTGTTGACTGACAGACTATAGTGTCCTTTCTTTAACCTTCTTATTCATCATCTTTCAGACTGACCTTTAACTGACCTTTGACTTAAATTTGCGTTATGTGCCTTCAATGACCTTATTTTCACTGAGCCACGTTTAGTATGGTTTGATAGACTGTGGCAAAGCACGCTAGGGCTAGCTGCCTGAGGGAAGGGATGCCTCCGTGGAGGACTTTCTGAGGGAAATCGGATCATGATCAGAACACATCCATGCAGCCTATTCGTCTGGAATCAAACCCAGGTCAAAGCTGCCAGTGTTTAGCGATTTTACCGCTCGGTTACTGGTGGGCTTTAAGCAAAATAGGAAAATGCGGATGAGAGAGCTCTAGAAATTTAATTACGCAACTCTGCTATAGTTCAACCGCCTCATTCGTAACCATGAGCGCAAACACGCATGCGCCATTCTGACCGAATTATTTTCAAAATGGGGGGGGGGGAAGATGCGTACTTTTTTCCCCTCCAGCTTATGTCTTTCCGAAGAAATGAAGATTTTCCCCTGAGCTTTCACGTCGCAGCAAATATTAACGCCCTTTTTGGACGAGTCTATGTGTTTTGGCAGAATGCCAGCCAGGGTTGCGTTTGAGACGGTCAAACTATATTGAAAAGCACAAGAAGAAAGGACTACAATATCAACTAACTTGTTGCAGCAAAGAAAGCATTTTGAAATGGCGGCAAATGATGGAATACTCGTTATTCTCCAGCACAGGCGAGTTTCGGAAGTCACATGGCAATAAAAATATTAGTGGGAAACACGTTTTAATTTTTTCTGATTTACAGTTTGATGTTGCACAGAATGCCTAGGGAATGTTTCTTGTGTACTTTCCGTTTCAGCATGCTGTACATTATCTATACATTCTATACATGGTCACTTTCGACACATTGTAGATAATGCACATATGTAGCTGCATTTTTAGGGATACACATATGTAACACACAATAATAAGATTTATAATAATAATGCAAGTAATACACATTGTAGAGTCATCAGGTTTGTTTGAAACAGGTGAAAAATGTATAGTGCCTTCATCGGAACTCGAAACCTGTACCTCTCGAATACGCGTCGAGTATGCTTCCAATTACGCCACGAAGGCATGCGGAAAGAAGGGAGAAAAGATCTTATACGTAAGTAACTGCATGCATAAGAAGCTGATAGAAAATTAGACTTTTAAGTTTACATTTCTGTAGTCTCTTTATGAAACGATATTATTCTTTGATGATTTCAAAATAACTCTGTCATTGCAAAATCTTCTTTGATACAAAGCAAAATCTCCATTTTTTAATTCATAAGGTATTTCTCCCTCCTTCTTAGCGTGCCTTCGTGGTGTAGTGGTCAGCACATTCAGCGCGTATTCGAGAGGTCCGTGGTTGAATCTCGGTGAAAGCTTTGCTCATTTTTCGTCTCTCTTGCTTTCAAAAAATGCCTAATGCCTTTACAGTGGCGCCCGAACTAAAAAAGGTGGTGGATGATGATTCTCCACTACCATAATTCGGCGATTTAAAAGGGGGAGTATATAAGGTATTTTTCCCTCCTTCTTAGTATATCTTCGTGATGTAGTGGTCAGTACACTCGACGCGTATTCGAGAGGTCCGTGGTTCGAGTCCTGATGAGGGCATTGCTCATTTTTCATCTCTCCTGCTTTCAAAAACTACCTAATGTCTCTACAAATTCAATATTGCTAGATAAATATACAGTAATCGTTAGTCTCTACACTATAGTATGAAATATTACCATTAGTTTCTTTTATGTCTTCAAACAGAAAATGATAGCTACATCAAAAAATTTTTATTAATTTCTCAGTGCAAAATCAAACTTAGATATATACCTTATAAAACTTTCAAACAACTGAACTTACTTAAGCTAAGTCTACTAATTTGATCAGTAAATAATTCAATGCCAGACAAGTATTTACTGTTCAGAGATGTTATTTGATCATTTGATGATTGTTTTCTCTCCACATTATTTTATTCAATAGCTATTGCCTCTATGTTTGAATACACAACAAATGTTAATCAAATTGCCCGCGGATATATTCAAAACAATTCTGAAAATTTTAGGATTGACATCCGTGATTACAGTCTAACTTCACTGATACAGATTCTCACAGCAGACCTTGAATGAGATTCGAGAAGAAAAAAAAAATGCTTGTAAGCATTGAATCAACAAAACATTTCAAAGAAATTTTTTGGGTTTACGTTTTTATTTTTTATATGTGGTCGGAAAGACTGTGGTCCACAATCCATAAAGAAACGGGCGCCTCAGGGCTATGAGTAAATCGAATTTTTTGCTCCATCTATCACTTTCACGCCAACCAAACGCTTGCTGGATTAATCACAAAAACAACTCCGTTTTGCTAGTTTTTTTCTCATCCAATCTTATTGTAGGTTTGCCATACTTGGCGATATATCCTTAAAAATCTTTCAAAGTGCCTGATGAATATTTTCTTATGCTTACGGAGAGGTAGAAAAAAAACATTCAAATTTACTTATTCTTACATCAGATTACAGAGGCAATTTTAAAATGTCAGTATGCGAAAAATTAAATGGAAATTTTCTGAAAATCTTGAGTAATTAATTAATTTTTATCAAAAACAAATACTCAAAGGAATCAACTATTTAAATGTGTTAAAACGTGTTCTGCTGAAGGGGTCAATAATTCAATACTCACTGTCTTAAATGAAATAATCATATTAATCACTTTCAAAACTTTTTACTCAACTTTAATGCCTTATAAATATTACAGCATGAAAATATACCACATGAATAATTCATTACTAAGGTGCTTAAGGTAAAACTGAAAGAAAGAATTCTTAACGTATTTCCTGAAGTAATTTAACAAGTTTTCAGTTTTACTGAAAAGTTATATTAAATTTAACTAGTATAGTGCATTAGACCTAAGAACCTTCTTTCATTGTGTTTTTCTCCCAAGTTTTTATTGCTAATTTCGAAGAGCTGAAAAAAATTAAATATATTTAAGGTTTAAAAAAAACTACCAGAATTTCTAAAATTATCCATTTTTCTCCCTTTAATTTTATTTTGAACTTCAAAAAAAGGTGTTTTTGTTTAGTCCAAAGAGGCTTTGTTCCTAAAGGACTATTGTTTTCGTTTGGCGATTTTGCGTCGGAAACATTAAAAGCCTGAATCACTTTTCAAACTGTTGCCAACAAATCTTGCAGTTCTGTATTATATTTTAAGAAATTAAATAATGAAGAATGTTCATTGTGATAAAACGAAGGTTACCTAGAGCCATCGAATTTTGAATGACGTAATCCTACTGCGAATATGGGCATCTGGAAGCCCAAATTTGAAATTTGGAATTTTTTTATTATCCATTTCATATTTTGTAAAACTTTACGAATTTTTGATTAACAAACTCAAGGATTTCAAAGTGAGCAATGGCAAGGTTGTACAAAAAAAAAAAAAAAAAAAATTATCTCAAGCGCGTGAGACTGTGTATAGGAAATTCTAAAGACATGTTCAGTTGAAAATTATTTTGCGATTTTTTTTAACTGAATTTTATGGTTTAAGTGCGAAGAACTTGATATTTAATAAACAAAGGTAACACGCAAAACGTTAAAAAACGCCCCTTTGGACGTAATTTAAAATTTGAAACATTTCAGAATTTTTTTTCGCGAGTATTTTTTTTTACTTCACACATAAAATCCTCATCTGGCGAAATCAATTGTTGCCATTGCTCAAAAGATAAAGACTTTCAATTTATCTTACAGGCGCTCAAGTGCTCTTAGCTGGTTTTCAATGAGTTCGGATTCAGCAAAATGTAAGATATATAATTTATCTTTTAAATTTAAGCAATCTCTTATTAATTAAAATATCTTACGTGGGCACCACATAACTGGCCTATTAAGTTGTAAAAATTTTTGCTGCACTTCATTTAAACTATTTCCTCAAATTTCAACAGAGATTTATTTCTCATTCAACTCTCACTTCCGCAAAACAAAAATATATAAAAGCTCAAAACAGCTTCATTAAAAA
>KK113969.1:558341-583103 GCA_000611955.2 Stegodyphus mimosarum
TTCCACAAAACTGCCCCAGCGATTTTATAAATGCAGGACATGTAGTTGGGAAAATGGAAATAAATGGGTATAAGAAACGCTGTTTTGTTGGTGGCGCCAGATGCAGAAAATAGCCTCGTAATAGTGCTAAAGAGAATCTCTAGGAATTCTTCAGCTCTGAAATGTTTAGCAGTATTAATGTCGTTGCAAATAGTTACAAGTGAACATTTAGATTTTTAGTTTTATTAGTCCAAAGGGGCTTTGTCCCTGAAGGACTATTGTTTTCGTTTTTGCATCGGAAACATTAAAAGTCTGTATCACTTTTCAAACTGTTGCCATAAAATATTGCAGCCCTGTATTACATTTAAAGAAATTAAATAATCAAGAATGTGCATAAATGTATGTATGTTTCTCGCATTGTGATAAAACGACGGTACCTAAAGCCATCGAATTTTGAATTCCGTAATCCTGCTGCGAATATAGGCATCTGGAAGCCCAAATTTGAAATTTGGAATTTGTTTTAATAACGATTTCGTAAAACTTTAACGAATTTAAAACTTTAACTAATTTTTGATTAACAAGCGCAAGGATTCCAAAACGGGCAATGGCAACGTTGTACAGAAAAAAACATTTTTATCTGCAGCGCGTGACACTGTGTGTAGGAAAATCTAAAGATATGCTCAGTTTAAAATTATTTTGCGATATTGTTCTTGAACTGAATTTTATGGTTTAAATGCGAAGAACATGATATTCAATAAATAAAAGTAACGTACTAAATGTTTAAAAACGTCCCTTTGGACGTAATTTAAAATCTGAAACCTTTCAGATTTTTTTTCTTTTATTTTTTTTTTTTACAAAGTGAAGTTATATTGCGATGGTTAGAAATGATGGGAAGGAAAGGACAAACGTAAACTTTCTCATTGTGTGATTAATTCGAAAGCTTAAAGAATACATTCTCATACAATGAATTAAATCTAATATAATAGTCAACTACATTAAACTAATGGACGATTACATTAAAATAAAGGTTTAAAGTGCACACATTAAATTTCTTTATTTTATTCCATACACCCAGTTCTTATCTTGAGTTTAGATTACTATTTCTCAAGTATGCAGTTATTTTCATTCAAAATTTTCTCATAAAATTTTAATTCATATTTTACTGATTATCTGGATCCTCAGAAATGGTTGTATGAGTTTAGCAATAAATAATATATATTCATACATTTATTTTTCTACCAATATTTATGCTATACAAATTGTCAATAGCTAAGGGACAGAGATATTTTTTGGAATAACTGATAACAAAGGATGATTGAAGAAATGAAGTAGTTATTAAAGGTTGTAGAGTCATTAGGTTATTTTGTAGCAGGAGATGAGAAAAATGTGGAATGCCCTCGCTGGAACTCGAACCTGGATCTCTGGAATACGCGCCGAGCGTGCTACCGTTACACTACGAAGGCTTGCAGAAAGAAGGGACAAAATATCTTATATACTCTCCATTTTATAGGACAAATGGGGATTAAGGAATCCAATCGTCAGGTCCTGGTGGGGACGAATTATTGTCTACCACTTTTTAGTCCAGGAGCCGTTTGTAGAGATTATTATTATTATTATTATTATTATTATTTGAAGCCGTAGATGTGAAAAATTAGCAATGTCCTCGTCGGGACTCGAACCTCTAGACCTCTCGATTACGCATGGAGTATGTTTTCTTTTACTTCACAAAGGCAGGATGGAAGGAGGGAGAAAATATGTTATATGTTACAATGACTTTGTCCCTTTTCACAACATGCCTTTTTGATGTAACTGGACGGTTTGTCCGACTAGCAGCTGGAAGGTCCTGAGTTCGAATTGGACGAGGACGTAGCTGATGTTTTCGGTTTTCTTACCCGAAATAAAGCTAATGAATGACCCTACAAGTAGACCCGAACTAAAATGTGCTGGATGATAACTTGTCGCCATCTTGATCTGGCAACTCCTTAACAGCCCTTTAAAAATGGGAATAATATAATGATTTTCGCTGTTCTCAAAGTGTGGCTAGAAATCGGTAGGTCTGGAGCTCGAAACTCAAAGAGAGTATTAGTGATTTTTCGTGTTTCCTACACTGAAATAAAACTAATGACTTTAAACGTATCATGAATCTTTATAATGCGTAATGGTACAGATTTCATCACATGCAAAAAGAAGAGACGGCAAAGAAAAAAAATAAAGATGTTCATTGGAACAACATCAGAACAGTCATGGAAATTGCTTTTTTCTACTGGAATAATGACGGATGTGAACTTCTCTCTAATATGGGATTTTCTCGAATACTAATATATATTTTATATCTGCTATGTATGTTCTTCACTAAAGTGTTAAGGAGAGTTTGGATGCTATCCTGTTTATCATTAAAGTTGTTTTCAGCTGTTGTACGTTTCGGAGAATATGATTACTTCGTGCAACATGTTTACCGACAGCGTTCTGTTGAAGTTAAGTGCTGAAAATATGTAAGCTGTTTCATGCGCTCAACACCTTTCCTTCTGAGGGTCTCAGCTGAGACAGCTTCGTGATGAAATTGGAAGCATGTCTAGGTAGCAATCGGGAAGGTCCACAGTTTGAATCCTGATAAGGCGATGTTTGATTTTTCATGTTTTCAGCAACAAAGAGCCTTTTAGGTTGTACAAGGAGACCTCGAAGGATCTCGACGCAGCATCGCTAAGATGTAACGATCCCTACATCAAACTGCAAATTGATGTTCTACCATTTTCATTGCGGGGGTGATATAAAGCCCCCCCACAATGAAACTTTGCATATAATGATCAGCTTCATGAATATTCTGCTAATGATACCGAATTGCGTTTTTTATCCACACTAACTGGTGTACAACAGAACATCCATGAAGCTGACAATTACGGCAAAAGAAACACTGCATATATGGTGGGGGGAAGAGCATTGTGTCTGATGTCAGATTACCACTTAACAATTTTGATGTAGGTACACTGTTACACTCCAGCGATACTGCATCGAGACTTTCTTAGGTTATATCTGTCTTTTTAGAGGCGTAGTAGCTTCAGACTTTCTCTTCACAACTAACAATGTGCACCATACAGAACAGTTGAAACGTCCGAAACTATCTAAACCATTGATTCTCAACCATTTTTTTTTTTTGCGACACATTTTTAAAAATTTCAAAATTTGGCGGCACACAAAGTAAAAGATGAGTTTAAAAGTTGTTTATTTACTATAATACACTGTGTAAAATAGTTTATGATAATAATTTTAATAATTATGGATGTAAATTAAAATAATATGTATTACAAAAACAGCAATAAGTTTATTAAGGGATTCATTACAAATGAATAATAAGAATACTTTTAATGAGAAATTTGAGCTTAAATAATAAGAATACTATTAATGAGAAATTTCAGCTTGATGTTTTTTTTTATAATTTCATTTATATTTTGGTCGTAAAAATAACAATGCTACTCTTATATCCTCTTCTACATTTAACAGTCCCGATCTTTTATTCCTTTTTTATGTTTGTTAACACTGAAAATCCGAATTCATACAAATAGGATGTAGAAAATTGTAATAATACATTTAAAGCTTTTTGGCCATCATGGCATAATCGCGTCTAATGTTAATAAAAATGAATTAATTGATTTTTCCGAATATTTTTAAATTAAATTTCGATTATTAGAAAGAGAAATTAGTTCTTCCTCTTCATTCACAAAGTTAATTCAAATACAGAAGTATTCGTTATCATAAATGGATTGCGAAACCAATAATTTTTTTTAATCTAAATTTGGGAAATAATGAATAATTCTCTCCTCTAATATCGAATGGTCAATAACAATTTCATGAATAATTTTATTAAAATCTTTTGGGACTGACTCAAACTTTTCCAAATTGCCTTCCTGAGGTTTATTCTTCCATAAAGTTATTTGTTTTTGGAATCCCACCAGTTTATCTGTTGAGTTTAATACATTTTCTTTCGGCGCTTGCATACTTAAATTTATGTTATTAAAAATAACAAAAATGTTTGATAAGTAAGCAATTCTCTCATCTGCACCAATCGGAACTTTCAATTTTAATTATGTACTGAACATGCGCGAAAATGCTCCGAAATGCGCTCTCCTCCAGAGCACCAAAATCGGCTTGGATAAAGCAATTGGCGCGCTTATTAATGTCTTAAAAACTAAATTTTGCCAATTCTCATGTGTACCCTATACTAGGATTAAACTCATTATAATTTTTACTATATACATTTCTAAAATTTGGTGGCACACTTTAAGAATTTGGCGGAATACAAAAGTGGGGCGGCACAGTGGTTGAGAATCACTGATCTAAACCATCTAAATGGAAGGTGTTGAATACATGGAATGGCTGACATACTAACCAGACTTAAATCCCACATGCCTGGGATGTTCTGGCTAGATAAGTTGCACAGAAATAACCCTCCCCAAACTGTACTGGAAATCAAAATCCTCCTGAGAGCTGAATGGGACAATATCTCTCTAACTCTTCCTAACGGCATACTTAACACGCATAAAACATGCGTTAGTATCCAAGAAGATTACGCATCCTATGAAGATGTTTTCTTGATGCATTTTAATAATAATGCCTTTTATAAATAAAATCTGGGGTATTTATTCTCCAAGAATCTTTTCCCAGCATGCTGTAACGAATAATAGAACTACCCCCCCCCCAAAAAAAAACTTTTTGTATTGTAGCAGAAGCAGAGAAATCATTTATGTCCGTTGTCAAGAATATTTTTTCCTATCTCTGATTTCTTTATTTGTCACGATGAATAACTGTAACTTTTATTTCAAAATTAACTCTAAAGCGAAATCACGACTTTAATTAAAGTTTAAGATTGCAAGAAATTTGGGTTTCATTCAATCGTTGTTTCCAGAATGCTTCTCATGGCATTTCTTGCTGTAACCTTTTTTGTTCTAAGCTAATGACAGAGGATAAATTAGGATTCATATTCCGCGGATAATATGTAGAGACATAAGGTTATTTAGAAGCAGGAGTAATGAAAAATGAGCAACGCCTTCGCCGGGAATCGAACCATGGACCTCTCGATTACGCGTCGAGCGTGCAGACCATTACACCACGAAGGCATGCGAAGAAGGCGGGAGAAATACCTTATATACTCTCCCTTTTAAATCCCCACTGGGGTTTGGGGGACCCAGTCGCCAAATCTCGGTGGTGGAGAATCATCATCCACCACCTTTTTAGTTCGGGCTCCAGTGTAGAGACATTAGGTTATTTACGAAGCAGGAGACATGAAAAATGAGCAACGCCTTCGCCGGGAATCGAACCACGGACCTCTCGGTTACGCGTCGAGCATGCAGACCACTACACCATGAAGGCATGCGAAGAAGGCCCGGAGAAATACCTTATAAATAAAACAGCTAATGTGGTACTCAAAAATGCAATTAATATTTCTTTATCTGTATATGGTATGTATAAGGTCTGCACGGTTCTGTATAAGGTCAGCACGCTCGGCGCATATTCGAGAGGTCCATGGTTTGAATCCCCGCGTGGGCATTGCTCTTTTCTTCAGCTCCTTGAGGTCGAAAAAATTCCTAATGCCTCTACATCTGTTACAAAAAGAAATTAAAATTCCTTGAAATATTCACATAATTTTCTTCAATATTTAAGTGCTAAAACAGAATGACCTCAAATTTCGCATTAACCCTTTTTAGAAAGCGCTTTTTATTTCCTCTGAGGATGCTAATCCCTGGTGTAACTTAGCAAAACGTTCGATTTTTTTACGCTTAGAAAACTTGTCAGGTCCATATAAGTTTTCTTGCATTTGTTCTGCGACATATAAGATTTTTGTTTTTTTCAGTCCCCTCACGTGCTCGTTCTGTTCTTCCAAGAAATGTTCCATGTCATTATATTAAAATTAAGAATAATTTACTGTTCTCAGAAAATGACAGGTAAGATTTTTTTTTTATTTCTGACAGCAGGAAGTTAATGCAAACATGTAAGAATTTATCTGGATAAAAGAATCATGGGATTTCCCAGGAAAAGAATTCTAGGTAACTGCTAATTTTTGTCTGCGTTACTCAACACTCAATAAGATGAATACAGAGAGCTTAATTATTTCCATAAGTTTCTCCTGATTGTAGATCTATTCACTGTTCATAGGGGAAAATGCTCAAATATTTCGAAGCAGTTGAATTTAGACACTTATATCGGAAAAAATTTATATTGAAACTGTCACGAATAATCATATATTCTTTACGTTTCCTTTCTTTTTTAACGTACATTTATTTATAAGCAGTCGCCGGAATGAAACTTAACAACCATTTGGCTGCAAATCTCTGTCTTTGCATGAAATTATTCTTATTTTCATAAAATAAGTCATTTTCCAGTAAATTAGAAAGCTTTTGCTAGTGCACGTGGCGTAAAACATTTCATACATCTTCCAAATTAGAATACATATTGCTTAAGTGCATAATCACGCAAGCTATTTAAAACTAGTAAGCGTGTTCCTATGATATTTTGCTTTTTTGGCGATATCAAGGTTTACTGACATTATTGATATCTATATTAATCGTATAAATAATAACTAGTTCTATTTATAATTACATTATTAGTATAACTAGTCCAAAGGAGTGTTACCCCAGATGGGCTATTACTCTCTAAACGTCATTTGCATCGAACCACTAAAAGTATTGAATCACTTTTCAAATTGTTGCCACCCTGTCTTATATTTAAAGAAATTAAATAATGAAAAATCTGCATGAATGTACGTATATTTCTCGCATTGTGAGAACAGCGACAGTTACAGCGATCAAATTTTGAATAACGTAAAAGCCGAATATAGGCACGTGGAAGTCCGAATTTTGAATTTCGAATTTTTTATTATCCATTTCATATTTTATAAAATTTTAAAGAATTTTTTATTAAAAGTCTCGACGATTTCAGAGCGAACGGTGAGAACACTGAACGTGTACGGAATAAAACATTTTTATCTCCAGCGCGCGAGATAGTCTATCGGAAATTCTAAAGATATGCTGTTCTTAAATATTTTTAGCCCAAAGGGGTGTTAACCCAAATACTTTCGAAACGTGTCTGTTGTTCGTGCAAATGAAAAAAAGTCTCTTTTGGGTGTAATATAAACTCTGAAAGCTTTCAGACTTTTTTTTATCTTTTTATATTGATGCTTAGCTACAAAGTTTCTTCTATATCATGTGCAAAATTTAAGATTATTAAGGTAACTATTTCAGTTTAGTAGATGGCAGCAGTTAAAGACAATAAGAAATATTTATAACACCCTTCTAGTTTGCAATCAGCAAAGTTCGCTTCATCAAATCTGAACTATTCTACTTTATTTACTTGTGTTACGTATTATGCGAATAAATATGACTAATCAAAAAAGTAATCTAGACTATTAATTAGACTTTTTTAACAAACTCTAGTTTTTATTTTGCATGGATATTAATATATAACATTTTTCATGGTTCGAGCTGGAAATTGAGTCAAATAGCAAGTTTCCTGTTTTTATTCTATGTTATTATGTAATATTTAATCATCTAATTCTATTCAAATGAAAGAGAAATATACTAATGGAAAATTTAAAATTGGGCAAAAAAGCAGCCTTTTGGCCTAGATTTTGAAATTTTGGTTGAAAATGTAGACCAGATTAGGGTTTTTTCTTTTTTTTCCTTTGCCTAATTTTGCATCTAAATTTAATTTTATAAACCATGTTTTAACTTAAACGCCACAAACTAAAATGCGTAGAAGGCGAAAGATCGTTTGCATGTGATGCTATTAGAAAGGAGGGAATTTCGTTAACATTCTGCGACAGAAATGCGGGTCCTCGGTTTAAAAAAGTTTCATGAAAATGGGGATGTTTTGATGGGCTTTTCAAGAAAAACCAGTTTGTAAATTTGATAACATGCGGGAAAACCTATGAAAATGACCACGAAGCTGCTCGATCACTGGAATTCCACCTCAGGGTAATATGCTCAAATTTAGATCGAACAAATTGTGTTCAGCCGTCTTATCCCTGGTGGGCACAATTAAAAGTATTATTTTTTGTATAAGGCACAAAATTATTTCTCTTCCTTTTATGAAATATATATTTTTTTTTACCAAGCTCATTCGTAGTTTTAATATGAATCATTTGTCCCAAATTTAAGTTAAAATGATTGAAAAAAAAAAACTGAAAGCTTTTAGATTTTATATTGCAAAGGGACTTTTTTTAACGCTTTTAGTGTTACCTTTATTTATTAAATATCACGTTCTTCGCACATAAACCACAAAATTCAATTCAACAGCAATATCACAAAATAATTTAAAAACAGGATATCCTTAGAATTCCCGGTACAGTCTCGCGCGCTGGAGATAATTTTCTTTCTTTTTTTTTGGTCGTATAGTGTCGCCATTGCCCGGTTTGAAATCGTTGAGTTTGTTAACAAAAACTCGTTAAAGCTTTACAAAATATGAAATAGATAATAAAACAAATTAAGAATTTGGGCTTCGAGATGCCCATATTCGAGTGGAGGGTTACGTTATCCAAAATTTGATAGCTCTACGTACCGCTGCTTTTTCACAGTGTGAGAAACATACATACATTCATAAAAAATTCTTCAATATTTGATTTCTTTAAACATCATGCAGGGCTCTAATATTTGGTGGCGACAATTTGAAAAGTAAAACGCCGTTTATAGTGAACCAAAGCAAAGTGCCAAAACGAAATTAATAGCCCGTCTGGGCAAATTGCCTCTTCGGGCTAAAAAGGGATATTTCTATAATATATTTTATAGTTTGACTTGGTTTGTTTTAAAATGTCCCGCAGAATTTCTTCTTTTATCCTGTAAAGATTCCTGTATTCATTCTCTTTTATACAGGAAAGTTAACGTATTCTTGCGGTAAACATTTAACAGTGTTGTTGGGGAGGCTTTTACACGATCTGGAAGAAAATCTGAAGATTTCTTATAGTTTTAATGAGTATTTTAGGAAAAATTTTAATGCATTATGGTCGAAAATAGTTCAATATAGCTACAGATTTGTCCTGGGCAGTATGAAAGCACGCTTAATAAATTACGGCATAATTAACCAATTTACTTTGCAGTGTCGAAAATATTTATTTGGTAAGATCTATTGGTTACTATTAGTCTTTAAAAACTACCGAATAGACTGAATGTAGGAATACCAGCAATTAAAAGAATTAAATTCTCTTGCGAAGGCGTGTAACATATGGAGTTGGAAACATCATTTATTAACTATAGAGACCATGTAGTACTATCAAGAAGACTTACCTTCAGATCATTCTGTACTGTTGTACTTTAAGAGATAAATTATAAATCTTTTCACACATGAATTAGTAATAACATGAAGAAATGGCAGTTTTTCAGGCCGTACGAGAAGTAATGAAAAAAAAAAAAAAGAACAGTAAAAAAATAAGTCATTTATGTTGATGAAGTCAATAAATTGCAAGTATTTAATATTCTGCTACACTTTATCATCATCTTAAATCAACAGTAAATATAATTCTGAAAACTGTAGTTTACGAATGATTTTATAGATAACTAAATATGGCGTATTACAAATCTATGAGGTCATCAGTTTAATTCTGCGATTGTTACTCATGAATAATTCGAAATAGGGAAGCTCCAATCGGTCGAAGTCGTTAAATATCAGAAAGTGAGGAACAAGTCTTCGTATTCCTCATGAATGAAACATTTTCTCGGTCAGACATAATTGGTCCGTTGTTGTCGCTGTAGTTCTGTTAGTATTAAGAAAGTTTCTTTTTTCCCCCTTACTTCTTTTTTTTTTGATTTTTCCTTCTTTAAGTTTGAAGTTTCGACCTCTATTATGGCGTTCTGTCCGCTTTTTAATGAGTGGATAGCGGAAACAAACAATTTTTCATTCATTTTCTGTTTTGTATTTATCCGCATTTAAACTAGCGTTTAGCCCGTAACCGTTGTCGATTTTATCTACATTTACTTCTCATTATCCAGAGACATTGCGTGGGCACAGGTCGATGACGTTCGAAGGTAGTAGATTTAATCGGTCAATTAATTTCGTCATTTGTTTTTCGCTTTATGTGAATTATTTTACATTTTCCTAATATGCTGTCACGAAGGTAAAAAGGTTCAATAACATCTTAAAACGGTATTCAGTTTGATCGTATGTCTCTTTATTGATGGAATTTTACCTGTATTCGTGTATAATGTCTGTACTTTAACGCTGTTCCGGAACCTCCATTTTCGTTACTTTCTCCAGCTTATACTGACGGAAATTTTAGCGTAAGTGGCATTGCTGGCTTTCTGAAAGATCACAGTATTTAATATAATCATATATCAGAACTTGCTGAAGTTATATATCAAAGCTGTATGGCGCCCTTGATATGATCTTAAAACTCCAGGGTACGTTTCATAATTACATCAGGAAGAGAATTCGTTAACGCGTTATTTATATTCTATATGTAGATTTAGCGCATTTCCGCTTAGGGCACAGAAGTTGCGTAGTGCTATAGTCAGTCTTAGATCTGCTGCGTTATAATAAGTTTAGCGATTCTCTATTTACTTGAGAAAATCACAATGAAATCACACTGAAATACAGTACTAAGGCTGTAAGGTTTCAGTTTAAACTAACAAAGTTTTATTTTAATTTGCCTTTTTCTATCTGTTCTCATTTCAACTTCCCGTTAGAATAAGAGCGCGTTTCAGCTTTATGCTAATTTCAAGTGGAGCCAAGTTTCTATTTAAACGGTAGGTAGGAACCTCTCAGTGTGAGAGAGCTTTGAGTCTCAGACCACTGTTACTCTATTCAACGTTCGCCTGACCAGCTAGTATTTAAATTAACTAATAAGCAGCGCTGTTACGTCATTACTTATTGAAGTAAATCTAAGTGCGTTAGTATTAGTTAAATCTTGCTACGCACCCTTTAGCATAGAGGCCAACCTCGCATTTATAGCTCTGTGAGCAACGACGATTTAATTTTTTCTTTATTTTAAATTAATTTATTTGTTTGTTTAAACCAAAGTGCGGTCATTATTTTCTGTATCCCGAGTTGAGAAGTGGCTGTATATAATTGTGGTTTAATAAAAGAGAATTTTAAATCCTTCTGAAGTGCAGTTCTTCTACCACTTAACCGCAGTTTTCTACTACAGAACATAGCTGCATTCAGCTCTCTGTTCAAGATCAGGACTTAAAGTTTTCACGAAGATGTTCGCCAAGAAAATGCACCGAACACACAGTCATGACACTTCTACTTAAGAATAAGCTCTTCAAGGTCATTTTCCTTAACCTCTTTTCTTTGTTACCATGGTAACAACAACTGCGGAAGATGGTTTAGGTTTTCTTGCCTGTTTCCATTTCCGTTTAGAGCGTTCCGCTTTAATGAAAGCTCATAAATAAAGGCCAATTTGCAGTATAATCGCAAATTAGGTGGAAAAATAAGTCCTGTGCGATGATATTTAATAGTCCAGTTAATAGCCTGGATACCAAGAGATATTTTAGTATCTAAAATTACAGTTTCGGATAGAAGGTAAAGTTTCACCCAAGAGAAAATATTGAGACTACAAAAGTTTTATCTCTAAACTATTTTTTTTTCCATATTATTGTTAGTAGTTTATTTCATGATAACATAGGTTGGGAAAACAGTAATTTTTTAACCCCCATCCTCGCCGCAAGTAAACACAAAATTTTCATTTTTAGCCCAAAGAAGCAATTTGCCCAGAAGAGCTATTAATTTCATTTTGGTATTTTGCGCCGTCCGCTATAAAGTGGCGTTTCACTTTTCACATTGTTGCCACCAAGTATTATATGCCTGTGTTATATTTAAATAAATTAAACAATGAAGAATCTGCATGAATGTATACATTTCTCTCGCATTGTGAAAAAACGACGATACCTAGAGACATCAAATTTTGAATAACGTAATCCTACTGCGAATATGGGCATCTGGAAGCCCAAATTTGAAATTCGGAATTTGTTTTATTATCGATTTCATACTTTGTAAAACTTCAGCGAATTTTTGATTAACAAACTCAAAGATTTCAAAGCGAGCAATGACAACACTGTACAGGGAAAAATTATCTCCAGCGCGCGAGACTGTGTATCGGAAACTCTAAAGATGTACTCTTTTTAAGTTATTTTACGCATTTCACATTTGATTATAAACTGCGCATATTTTGATTACGTATGCTTTAACTTGTGACCTTGAAACATTATTTAAATAAATATGTTATCTATACAAATGCTTTTCCGTTCATTTCATTCTTCTAAACAGATTTCTTCCTGGTGTTAGGATTTCATTATCAATCAGTATTTACACATTTAGCGACTGTAGTGATTATTGATGCATAACCACTTTCACATCTGAAATGACTGTTCTCATGCATACTTTAAAACTGTGGTTCCCAAAATGGTTTCCGCCAACAGTTCACAGACTTGTCTTTTGGCGAGATAGCGCCAAACTGGCGATGGTTTTGGCTGCTAATTTGGCGAGATTTGGCCCGTTCCCAGTATTACTGTAATTTGCCTAAATCCTATGTAACTGTAACTGTATACGGCCCTATTGAAACTGCAAACTGTATATACTATATACATTCCAGCACTTTCGAGAAATCGAAGGTACTGAAAGTTTCTCAGCGGCCGGGGAAAAACTCTATAAGACCGGAGAGACCATCAGTTCTCAGTTGTTTACTTCGTTATGAGCAGGCCTAACGCTTCAACTGTACGAAATTTTCCTCAGTTTGTTACACCAGCTGAAGTTAAAAATATTATTAAATATCTCAAGATTAAAAAGAATCTTTTAATCGACTGCTTTACTATTGCTGTAATAAGAGCCTGCCCAATAAAACTATCAGCAAATTTATTAGCAGATATGCTCAAGGAATCTTAAAAAAAAACTGGAATAAAAATATATTTACTTTCTACAATTATATACAAAATGCTTAATTTTTTAGCCCCAAAATTGCATTCGTTCATTATAAACGGCGTATCACTTTTCAAATTGTTGCCACCAAATGTTATCGCCCTGTATTATAGATAAAGGAATCTAATAATGAAGATGCTGAAGCAATGTATGCATGTTTCTTGCAATGTGGAAAAACAATGGTATAGTAAACAATCGAATGGTAGAAAAAATCATCAAATTTTGAATTACATAGCCCTCCACCTGAACATGTGTACCTAGAAGTACACATGTGTGGAATTTCGAATTTGCTTTATTATTTTTTTATTTCAGATTTTGTAAAACTTTAATACATTTTTTATTAACATGCTCAACGATTTGAAAGCGAGCAGTGGCAACACTCTACGGAATAAAACATTTTTATCTCTACCTCGCGAGACTGTCTATCGAAAATTCTAAAAATGTAACAGAACTACTTGACTGCAACCGAACTGTTTTATCGAATGCCATCTAGCGGCGACAAGAACAACTTACAGGCAGTCGACCTCCAGCTCCGATAAGGATAGGTTCTTCATTATTATGTCTTCGTAATTCGAACGTTAATTTTAAATGTTAATTCTAAATGTTAGGTGTTTTATTTTAGTATATGTTCTGTTCTGATGTATATTTTTTTCAGTAAATGTTCATGTACTCTGTTAATAAATACTTTTAGAGCTAGCCGGCGTTTGTGTTTATAGGAGAACGGTTATAAAATATGTTTTTTAAAAATATTTTGTGAGTTAACTTACAAGATGTTAATAATAAAAATACAAAAGGAAAGTTTTGTCAGCCATTTCATAAAGAAAACAGAGCACTGATATGATGAATTTAGAAAAGAGTGGAAAAAGAATAGAAAATATTTATACCAACATTCAAATTGTTGGCATCCCATATTAGAGCCCTACAGTATATTTAAAGAAATTAAATAATGAAGAATCTGCATGAATGTCTATATGTTTCTCCCATTGTGAAAAAACGTTAGTACCTAAAGACATCAAATTTTGAATAATGTAGTCCTCCACTCGTATATGAGCATCTGGAAGCCCGAATTTAGAATTTATTTATTATCTATTTCATAAAACTTAAGGAATTTTTAATTAACCAACTCAAAGATTTCAAAGCGAACTATGGCAACACTGTACGTAGAACCAAAATTTTCTCTCACACGAGAGACTGTGTATCGGATATTCTAAAGATATGCTCTTTTTAAATTATTTTGTGATATTGCTGTTGGATTGAATTTTTGAATTTAGGTACGAAGAACAGGATATTTAATAAATAAAGGTAACACAGAGAACGTTAAATAAACGCCCCCCTTTGGGCGTGATATAAAATCTGAAAGTTTCAGTTTATTTTTTTTTAATTGGAAAACTCTGCAATATTTGAAAAATTTTCTTTAGGTACACCTTACTTATGTTATGGCTAAAAAAGCATTTATTTATCATTCGAAAAAGAATATTGAATATGGATTGAATATTTTAGCACTAAGGATAAATTCGAAAAAATGATAATTTCCGCCCCCATTTTTTCAAGTGGCAACAGCCTCGCAAGCTGGAAATGTAAATCTGCTTTATTTCGAGAAGCATTGCCACTGTTCACTTTCACTTTGTTAATAAAAAATTTCCAAGTTTTACAATGAAGTAAAAATAGCATCGCTAAATATTAAATACATTATTCCCAATTCCAAAAATTGGTGGGAAGCCATTTCGACTACTCCTATCTTCGTACGACTTTAATCAGCCAAAATATTAATTAAAAGCTCTGAAAGCGCTAATTTTCGCACTCATTTTTCCGAGTGCCAACAGTCTGGCGCGTTGGATATAAAAACGTTTATTTCGAAAAGTATTGCTACTGCTCGCTTTTCAAATCGTAAATTTTGTTAATCAAAATTTTCTAAGTTTTATAAAATCTATATACATACATATAAAGAAGAATGTCTGTTTGCGTTTTTTTTTGTTTGTTCGCGTAACTGAATTCTAATCAATCATAATCAATTTTTTTTGCCACATTTAAACGACTAAAATTGAATAGTGAAATATTGGACGGAACTCGAGTTTCTACGACTATTTGAATAGAAAGACGAAAATCATTAAAAACGGCGTGTCGTTGTTGCTGATCTTTGCTGTTTTCCTATCGAAATTTTTTATATGGGTTCCATATCGCATCAGACTGAAAAATGTATGACTATGAATCTTATTTTTTGCATCGTTATTAGAGAAGGTTTACAGCAGTATCGTTCTCTCTATTGTTAGATACATTACTCTCAATCTAACTTAACTGGTATCGAGTACTTCCGCTAGTTATTAAATAAAATCAGCAAAGACAAGTGAAATCAAGGATTAATTCATTTCATCTTCATTAATTATATCACGTAAGCTCTGTGCGAGGTTTATAAATATCTATTAATTCAGTTATATGAAGATGTAATGTAACATTACGAGCTTCTTCTCATTTGTGCAGAAATATAATGTTTGCCGAAACGCATGGACCTCATGCATACTATTTCTCGCTTAAGTCAGAAACGCGTATTCAAGAAGAGAAATAAAACTCGCAACAATTTACCAAGCAAATACTACAACGTTTCGCAAAACAGCCCATTAACGATACCGTGTTTTGAAAATTATTTTTTAGCAACCCAAAACCCAAGGCAGTAATAACCGCAGGCGTTATCCTTTTATATCGGTAAACCCACCCCCTAAACTAGGCGAAAAATAAAACTAATATGATAAGAATTCGCTTATGATTGGAGGATACTCAGTGACGACATCGACGCTGCCCACGCGATCTGCGTTTTCGGAGTGTTTTCTAACTAATGAGGCTTTGTGTGGAGATAGCATCGGCAGCTTCTACGGTTAGAAAGGAGGCATAATTTCCAATAAATGGTCTTTACCTTTCCCAATTAGTTCCCTTTCCTGATTGGACCAAGATAAGGAGGGAATAAAAATTTATGTCACAGAATTTTCCGGTTAATGACGTTCGGAACAAGCCTATGAAGAATAGCAATGTAGACTTTTCCTCCCCCCTTTTTTTTCCCGCTTGTTTCTACGCTGATTTTTTTTTCATTATTATTTTTTTTCTTTTCACTGTATTTTCACCATATGTATTCTGGTTCTCTTCTAAACGAACAACACCTACAAAAAACTAAATAAATAAATAAATAAATAGATAAAATAAAATAAAAAAGAAAATCTGAAAGGTTTCAGATTTTAAATTACGTCGAAAGGGGCGTTTTTTTAACATTTTGTGTGTTACCTTTATTGATTAAATATCATGTTCTTCGCACTTAAACCATAAAAATCAGATAAAAAACAATATCGCAAAATAATTTTAAACCGAGCATATCTTTAGAATTTCCTACACACAGTCTCACGCGCTGCAGATAAAAATGTTTTTTTTTCTGTTCAACGCTGCCATTGCTCTCTTTGAAATCCTTGAGTTTGTTAATCAAAAACTCGTTAAAGTTTTACAAAATATGAAATCGATAATAAAACAAATTCCAAATTTGGGCTTCCAGGTGCCCATATTCGCAGCAGGATTACGTCATTCAAAATTCGATGGCTCTAGGTACCGTCGTTTTATCACAATGCGAGAAACATACATACATTTATGCACATTCTTCATTATTTAGTTTCTTTAAATATAATACAGGGCTGCAATATTTGGTGGCAACAGTTTGAAAAGTAAACCGACATTTAATATTTCCAAAGCAAAATCGCAAAATGAAAAAAATAGTCAAAAAAATTAAAAAAAAAAAAGAGTTGCTGTCTTCTCAGTAAGGGAAAAAAAAACATTATTTCTTAAAAAAAGTTTCTCACAAGTATAAAACATCACATATTTCTCTTTTAAAAGCAACGTGGCAAGTTGACAAGTAGAGAGGTAATTCTTTTTCATTGAGTAACCTTATTCTATTGAGTAACTCCTTCCCTTGCAGAAAAGGAGCCTTGCGAAAAGAGGGAAAGAAAGCAGGTATAAGAAAGCTTCTAACGATTGAGCACATTTATCAGTCACTAATCAGTGGTAAAAAGTAAACCAGACTCAGCCATTTCATTTCAAAATTGCGATAAATTTTGAATTTGATTTTCATTTATTAAGAAATAATTATTATCTACCATTGTAAAAATCATTATTAATTTTTGACTATGAAGTATTAAAGGACGTACCCTCGCCGAGACTAAAAATCACAGATTTTACACTTGCATCATTATAATCAAGCACGAAGAAGGGCGTCAGCTCCTAGCTTCCTTTTTTCAATTCCTACTATTAGCTCACATTCTCCCTATACCTTGTTCAAATTTTCAATCGTTAATAAAATGCTTTTTATTTATCCACTCAAGTTCAGATACATTTTTTTAAACTTGCAGTGAATAACACTTGATGTTAATGCAGTTTTTTTCACCTATTAAAGTCAATTGCTGCTTATTTATTCCTGTTTATCGGAACTAAAGATATGCTGTTTTTGAATATATTATAAGGCTTACAAATAATGGCAGTTTATTAGGAATTCTCACGAACTGTAAAAATTAATTTTATAACAACTTATAAATAGTAGTACGTGACTGTGATAAATGGAATTATAATATTTAACAAAAATAAGTGGCAACAGTAAGACAGAGTTCTAAAGATTTTTAAAGTGTATGGAATTAAAGAATTTTAGTTTTGTAGAGTTGGATGAAGCGGATGTAATGTCCTATTATGTAGCGAAAATTCTCCCCATATTTCTATGTTAATGTGATAATAATATATGTTTAAATATAACTCTTTAAAATGTTCCTTGCTTCACAAACGGAGAATGCGAAAAGAAAGCGAAAAGAAACTACATTATATCAAGTAGCCTATTAATAATAATATTTATTTAATTAAGATTTATTATGTTATTATTCCTAATTATTATATAAAATAATTATTAATTAATATAATAACTTTATTTATAAAAAATACAAAATTTTAAATAAAATAATAAAGTTAAATGTTATAACGAAAACTCTTCGCTACTTATTATTACTATTAGAAAAAATTTCAATAGAATTAATCGACTCTTCGCTGCAGGTCAAGGATATGTCGCCTTGAGTCGTGTGAAATGATTACTTGGAATATTAATTGAAGAATTGAACTGCTCGAAACTCACTGGAAAGATTCCTTGGGATAATGAAACATTGCAAGAGTTGAATAGAAAGAGAAATTATAGACTACCATCAGCTTCATGAATTAGAAACGAAAAACTGTTAATAATGTTAATAAAAAGTAACTAAAATAAAATTTTTCTTTGTTGATCTAAGTAGAAATTGACTTTAAATTTTTTTAACATTATTTATTTTTATGATAGTTTCTCCCCTCCTAAAGGGCGGCTAAGGAGACGCCCGAGACCCAGTCGACTAAATCCAAATGAAAACGAGTTATCATCTTCTAGATTTTTAGTTTGAGTGCTACTCTACTTTCCCAAGGCAGACCTCCTGAAACGCGGGAGCTGCCGGTTGAATATATTGGAGGGCGTGAGACATACACCTGCTTACCTTTGTTGGGAGCCAGCTGTCCCCGTCTTTCCTCACCTGTCACCTGTAGTAACTCTTGTGAACGGAACCATTCGGAACTTCAAACGACTAGTTACAATACCACTTCTATACCACTTCATATTCTTCTCAATACCACTTCTACGCCCAAATCATGAAAATGCACCAAAAGCTTAGTGCTCTAGGACTGAATCTATACCAAATCACACCTTAGGGCCGAAAACGAAAAAGCGGAAAAAGCAATGACTAGGGTACACCCCAATAACTGATTCCGAACAATATCAACAATTTCCATAATGCTTCAAAACACCAAACATATTGAGCTGAGCCCATGAACTGTATGAACTTTGGACTGAAAGATCTTAACTCCGTACAGTCTTATCTGTAACAAATATCCTCACATAACAAGAACCAGACATTCCAATATATTAGTAAAATCAAATCCCATATGTTTATCTACCTACTTAAAATGCAAAAATTCCAGTGCAACGATCTCCAAAACTCTTGTATTTAGGAAATCCAATATTCAATGAGTGTACGCAACAGTTTGTGTTAGGTGATGTTAATAAAGCCTAATTTATGGTACTACCTTCATTATATAAATGTAATAATTCCTATGTATAGCTTCAGTGTTTCTTAGGAGAAAAATCATACAAACAGTTCCTGTTGTTCATACTATAATTAGTTGAAGGAATACCTGCTCGATTCTGTAGTGTAGTCTCTGGTGACCCATGCGCTTTTACCTATTTACCTGCAGTGACCCTCATACACTTCGGATCAAGAAACAATGAAGCCAACTGTACTCTAGCTGCGATTAGAGTTATGTATGGTCACTGGACTTTTCATCCGCATATAGTATGAGATTGCCTATTGTAGAATGTAATGATTACACATAGACATTCTTTAGACATAAAAAGCTGAATTAACGACGGTTGCCCTCAGTTGCTAGGTTATTACTTTTTTCGCAACATTCAATTGAACTGATTTATGATGAAACTTTAATAAAAGTCTTCAATACTTAGGTTAAGTATTTTTGCTTGCATCTCTTTAAAAGTGTGGTTATATTTAAATTGGTCAAACCTTGAATTACTTACACTGTAAGGTTTATCCAAAGTTTATAACTGTTACTTTAAGTTTGTCACACTTTCCTGTCTCACCTAATTTCAACTTACAATTTCCTACCAGAATGTATTTTCAAAAACTCGTTTAATGCAAATGAATAAGAGTAGTATTTAAGTCCATGTTTCACTGACTTCCTTAGAGAGCCAGAGTTTCTGACAAACTGTCGTTTGCCTTTCGGCTACGTTTCTCTTTAAGCTGTTTAAAGCTTAAAGAGATTTTCGGCTACGTCTCGCTTTAAGCCTGAAGTACGGTCGAACGTAGTAACGTTCGGCCGTACTTCAGGCCCTTGATAGCTCCGCCTACTTAATTGAGATTTAAGGGCCAACTACTTAGAATACTGATAGCTTCAGCTATATCGTTAAGCATTAGTTAAGCCTTAACTCTTATCACTTTCAGTTCAAGCTCAAATGGAGGCTTTGCTGTACCCTCTGAGATAGGAACAGACTGTGTTAATCCTTATTTTGAAAAATAAAGGGTAATTAACCCTTCTTGAATCGTACGTCTCTGTTCACACACTTAAGCAATTATTCGCTTATCGGTGTAAGAGGTTTCCACACATTTAACTGCTAAATAAAAGGGTGGAACCCCACAACACAAATGAAATTTGTAAAAGCTCAGGTAAACGATTTAACTTGGTTTTAAAATTCCAATATTTTGCACTGAAATCCCTTCTTGTTCTGGGAAACTTTAAATCATTGGTTTGAAATTTTGCCTACTGCTTTATAACCGTAAATTCCTTGAGCTCTAAAAGGCCCCATCACCAAGAAATATTTAATACGATTTTCTCTTTCATTATAGATTCCAATTAAAATAATTAATTTTTCTCAGCATTCACAGCTTCATTTCTTAACTTTTTAATACTAAACTTTCCTCTCAGATAACTTCCACTCAGTTATTTAAAGTATCCTACATTATAACTATTAATTTCATGGCAGAATTATTGATAAAGATTTATACATTTTTAATTATGTAATTATTTTGTGCATATATGTAATAACTGCAAAATGACCTAGAAATAACTGGCTTGAAAAATGTGGTTCTCGGAACGATGTATTAAGGAAAACTAGCCTGAGATTTAGCTCGTACAAGCGGAAGTACTCGATGCCAGTTAAGTTAGATTGAGAGTAATGCATCTAACAAATGAGAACGATATCGCTGCAATCCTCCTCTAATAACGATCCAAAAAGCACGATTAATAGTCATACATTTTTCAGTCGGGTGCGATATGGAATCCATATACAAAATTTCGATAGAAAAATAAACTAATTCTCTCTCATTATATCAGCAACAATGGCACGCAGTTTTTAAGAACTTTCGTTTTTCTAACCAAATGGTCGTAAAAGCTCACGTTCCATCCAATATTTCATCTATATTCAATTTTACGGCCAATCAGGTACGGCATATTTGTGGTGAGAGATTTGGGGATTATATACGTCCACATATGTGTGGCGAGAGAAAATACATCCTGGAATAAGATGTGTATAACTAACTACCCTATGCTGACGAGCTGTATGACCTCCAGCTGTTCTTTCAGCCAAAGTGACACGTCATCTCCGAATTGTCCTCTGTTTCTGAATCAAAGTGAATATTACAGCATTTTTCAGCTCAGGCAATTCCGATGCAATATCAGTGCAAGCTTCGAAGATGATTGTTTCATATTTATGGCAGTTTCCGCCAAAGGACAAAATGACGACAAATTGCCTGAGCCAAATGAAGAGAAAATATCTATATCGATAGGATATAAATCCTCCAATGCCTCCCTCGAAATGCATCAAGTTCTAAATTGTGAGGGCGCTAATACATGGTGTAGGGAGTGTCAATGCATGCGTGTGACATTTCTTCCCTGTATTCTAGTTTCAAACTCGCGCATTTCCAAATTTCTATCTCTAATTACTCTAACCACTATCTCTAAATTTCACCCTCAGTTGTTAATACTTAAATAAGCATGATATTCGAGTTCTGCAAAAATACGGTGACAAAATCAGTCTTACGTTCAAAATCCATGATTAAATTATAAAAATTTCAAAATAACTTTCACTCCTTAATTTTTAATACATCATAAAGACATAAAATAAAACAAACTTTCATATCCTTGAAAAAGGTTCGAAATTAAGCTTAGCGAATCAATTTCTACCTTTTTTTTAAATATATTTTCTTAATCATTATCCCACAAATTTCGCATATTAATGTGGTGTAAAGTGAAGACAAAAACCTTCCCTATTTCGACTCAGTCAGTGGTGGGTTTGCAGAAATAAATCTTGTTGGTTCTTCATATATTGTCTGAATATGTAATTAAACAATAGGGGATCTGTCTACTAAAAATTTAATAAAAGCCATCCAGTTTCCTAATTTCATCCCTCTCTTCTGCAGATACCTCAGATATCAGCCTTCAGGATTATGAAAATTCTGTGACGTCTTTAGGCAGAGGGAATATATGTAAGTTACTATGTCATTGGTATTGAAGTTTCTCCAGTGACTGTAGGTTAAGACTGCAAAACTTGCCTGTTTTTTCCCAGATTTGTTGTCTGTAGTAGTTGTGCTCCGTCGAGGTTGGGAAGGATCGGATTTCCGGAATCAACCATTTTATGGGAGGAGACTCGGGGTTTGTTCTGGACCTTCTGAGAGTTGGTGTAGCTACATGGCAATAACACGCACCACACAGTCTCTTCTGTCTAATCCGATATAGGGCTCATCGTGGCCCCGCTGTTAACTAGATTCGCCTGTGCTAAATATGTTCGGATGACCATCCCTGGGGGTCGACTGCGACTGACCATCCCTGGGGGTCGACTGCGACTGACCATCCCTGGGGGTCGACTTGGACTGGCCATCCCAGTGTACTGGCTAGATCAATATCTAGACAGCCTCGACTTCTAGGGTAAATAAATTATCTTCACAGGACCACAGCCATCGTTTATTCGGTGGAAAGTTCAGGCTCGGGACCGTATTGGTACTGTCTAATCTGCTCCTTGGTACATAGGCGTTACATAGTGAGATATCGAAGGATGTCCTTGGGGGATGGGCTCCTCTTGATCAACACTGAGAGACATTCGATATCAAACTATGTGAGCTGACTTTATATTTTAAGCGTTGAGATATAGATTCCCAATTTTAAGTCCCCGTGGGTTATTTGCGTAATAAAAGTTTTTAAAATAAAGGTATTAACTGAATCTAGATCCTCCTCGAATCCATTCTTTCTTAATCATCTTTCGGCCCACCAGCGGCCGAGCGGTAAAGTAGCTAACAGTAGGAGTTTGGTTCGGTGTTCGGATTCCGTGAACGGGATGGCTGCATGGGCTTTATCATGGTTTCCTCGTGTGTAACGTGTATACGAGCTAGTTTCTCTTAGAAAGTCCTTCACGAAGGCATTCTTCCTCTTAGGCAGTTAGCCAGCATCACATAAAACCAAAAAACGTATCTTCAATTGTTTTCAATTTTTCATGTTTATTGAAGTAATTGTGTGGGTATTTGGTACTGCTAAAATCCGAAGGCTGATATATATTAAAATTTAACAGGAACCAATATATCGTATGCAAAAAAAAAAAAAAATCCAAAATATATAAACTTTTGACTTTTACCAACAGGTTTCATCGATACCTGCTGGTAAAAATTATTTCAGACCAATTTCTACAGGTACATGGCAAATATATATTATGTACATAATATATTAGTGTTTTTATAAGTTGCTTTTCTTATTTAGAGGTCATCTAGATGAATGATTCTTTTAGTTCTTTAGGAACTTTTAAGAGAAACAATGACTATTAAAGGAAAGCATTAAATTTTAATTAACTAATAAAAATATCTATCTGTTCTGCTATGTAATATGCAATAACTGTAGCCGGTAACCAATTTATATTATTAAAATGTTCACGTCTGTCTATTTGTTCGTTTGTGACAACATTTCATCCAGAACTGCGGGAAGTTGAGTTTCGACAGAGGTAATCCCCCCCCCCGATTCCAAAAATTCATGGGAAGCCATTTCGACCATTCTCGTCTTTGTAAGGCATTAGTCAACCGAGATATTAATAGAAACTCTGAAAACGATAATTTTCGCACTAATTTCTCCGAATGGCAACAGTCTCGCGCGCTGGAGATAAAAATGTTTTATTTCGAAAAGTGTTGCCGCTGCTCGCTTTCAAATCCTAAATTTTGTTAATTAAAAATTTCTATGTTTTACGATGAAATAAAAATAGCATTATCAAACATTAAATACATTATTCCTGATTAAAATAATTCGTGAGAAGCCATTTCGGCTATTCCCATCTTCGTACGACTTTAATCAGCCGAAACATTAATTAAAAACTCTGAAAGCGCTAATTTTTGCACTCATTTTTCCGAGTGGCAACAGTCTCGTACGTTGAAGATAAAAATGCTTTATTTCGAAAAGTTTATTTATTTTTCCTCTCGCTTTCAAATCTTAAGAGTTTGTTAATCAAAAATTTGTAAATTTTACAAAATCTTTATATATACAGAAGAATTTCTCTCTGTGTGTTTGTTCGCGTTATTGATTTCTGGTCAATTTTGATCAATTCTTTTGCCACATTCTATCGCCCAAAATTGAATATAAGTAAAATAATGAACGGAATTTGAGCTTTTACGACCATTTGATTGGAAAGACGAAAATTATTAAAAACTGCGTACCATTTTTGTTGATATTATGAGAGAAAATTAGCTTATTTTTTCTATCAAAATTTTTTATGTGGTTTCCATATCGCATCACACAGAAAAATGTAGGACTATGAATCGTTCTTTTTGCATCGTTATTAGAGAAGCATTACAGCGGTATCGTTCTCTTTGTTGTTAGATGCATTACTCTCAATCCAATTTAACTGGCATTTGATACTTCCGCTAGTAATACGTATTTAATAAATCATAGCAGATAAATGCGATATCCATACGATATCCTCTTGCACATTTGCTGACACAAAACATTTCTTTTGATTACTAAGAACACGTATGAAACAAGGCGCTTTGAAAGCATTGTAAGCCTGATTGTAAGACCTATATACCACGAGATGTGAAACACCTAGGGGACTATAATTAATGACAGCAGGAGTTTTCTAAAGAAGTTAGTTTATTACTGCAAAGATTATCCAGTGTATGCTAATATTTTACATTTTATGCTTTCGAAAATTTTAAATTCAGACTACAACTATATGAAAAGATTTTAATTTTACCACCATCATTGTGGTATAGAAAATTATTAGTGGCACTTGACTGCAAAAAAAAAAAAAAAAATTTTTGT
>KK113969.1:589513-702591 GCA_000611955.2 Stegodyphus mimosarum
CGTCATGTAATTGTCATTAATGTGCTTGATTCTTTTGAAGTTCTATTTCTATTTCTATTCTTTTGAAGAAAACCTGTTTAATTCTGACCGTAACTGAGGACAGAAATTGATATTTTGCAAAATGTCATGAATTCGAGATTTTGAAATCAAGGCAATCTTTCCACTTATCTTTTTGCATTAGCATTTGGGCAATAACCAGCTGGTTCTTTATCCCGAGAATTCCGCCCCTCCTAGACAGTATTCATGAGATGAGCAGCTGCAAAAGAGTTTACTGATTAGAAATGAATCGAAATTACAGATAAAATGCAAGAATTAGTGCATTTTCTCTTGATTAAAATGGTGATTTTATGGTGATGAAGCACACACTAATATCAACGAATAACTATAAATAAATTACACGATATCTAAAAGGTGAGACGACCTGTTGATGAGAAAATTATTTTAATAATTTTTTTATTTATAATTTTTTTATTTAATTTTTTATTTTTAAATTTATTATAATTTTTTTAATATTTAATATTTTCTTTACTATGCAGGATAGAAATGGAAGCAGTGAGCTCAAAACATTTTAATCTCAGTTCAAATGAACGGTGTTTTAACAGTTAGAAGATTTATAAAGAAAAAAAAAGAAACTCTAATGAAAATTAATATTCAGTTGTAATGTCAGATGCAAAATCAAAAGCAGCTCAGAATTTTAAGAAACACAGGCCTCGTTGTTTGAATGCAACTGACCTGTAAACTTTCCCGTGGAAACTTCATACATTCTACAACAAAGAAAATAAATAGATGTCAACAAAATTGAATACGAGGTTCCTTAGAATGCACCAAAATATGTTTAGTGCATAAAAATTTAAAGTTTTCATTAGCATTCTAAAACAAAGAATTCTTGTTAGCAAAAATTTAACTGAGTCGAAATATATTTTATTTATTTTAACATACTTTCAAGGATAATCTGCTATTAAATGGGAGGATGGGGGAGGGTAGTCGTTTCGGTTAACTCTCAAACATGAAAGATTTTCAGCTATGTGTGAAATATGTGTTTCAGATATTTGCTCAGTTTAAACAGTTTTAGGACAAAATTTTATAAATAAGATTTTAGTGACCAGATATAAAAACATTTCTGAAGAATTTGTTGCTATATATAAATATGTTTCAAATCTAGAATTTAAATGCTCTTATTATTATACAAGTTTTAAAAAGGTAAAAACTAAGTTTCTGAAATCCCCAAAATAAGATTTATAGAAAGCTTTTCTTCATAATATTCGTAATTTTAGTTAATATTCACGTATGATCCTTGAAAAAATGAAGAAACAATTCTTTGTCTAAAACAGGATATCATTATTTTAAGTCAAATAACATAAATATATGAGGTAAAGTTTGTATAATGCAGAAGTTACATCATTAAAAAGTTCGTCTAAGATTTAATCTTTCGGATTTTAAGAATAACTTGTAAAATAAACTTCAAGGAAAGTTTAGTAAACCTATGTTTCAGTTTTTTTTTCCTTTACTTGTTGTCCCCCGTTTTCAGTTAAAAGCACAATAGAATCTCTGTTAATCGTGCCTCTATCGACCTATAAGGTATTTCTCCCGCCTTCTTAGCATACCTTCGCAGTGTAATTGTCAGCACACCCGGCGCATATTGGAGAGGTCCGAGGTTCGAGTCCCGGTGAGGTCATTGCTCATTTCTCCTGTCTTCTGCTTCGAAATAACCTAATGTCTCTACAGATGCGCACGAACTAAAAAAAAAAGGTGGTGGATGATGATTCTTCTCCACCAGGATTTGGCGACTGGGTTTCCTATTGCCCAGTCGCCATTTAAAAGGGGGAATGCATAAGGTATTTCTCCCGCCTTCTTAGCATGCGTTCGGGATAGTCAGCACACTCGGCGCGTATTCAAGAGGTCCGAGGTTCGAGTTCCGGCGAGGGCATTGCTCATTTCTCATGTCTCCTGCTTCGAAATAACCTAACGTTTGTACAGACCTAGGTGCTTGTTAAACAATTTAAAGCGATCAGTTGAAAGAAATCTTTGGAAAAATATAGTAACGTTAGAAAATGTACGACAAAAATTGGTAAAATTCGCTAATTATCTTATCGACAATTGACTTTTAGGCCTTTTCTATTAGTGGTGGGTCATTTAATGGTCCTATTGTGTAATACTATAAAAAGTGGAGTTTACTTGTATTAAAAATGCGTTATCCGTGTTAAAGTGTTACTTATGTTAAAGTTTTGATCATTACACTTTATAATACTTTTAACTGAGGATAATCACACAAAATTCTCACAAGCTAATCTCATGGCATTCCAAAGATTTCTAATTAAAGATAAATATCAGTATCTGAAGTTTAAAAAAAGTATGCAACGGCTCTCTTCCTACTCCTTACACCTTTGCCAAGTTATAAGTTCTTATACTGCATAAATTTAATGAACTGTTACATCATGCTAAATATGTTCGAAATGATTCCACTTGTCAGCTTTATAAACTGTAATTACTTAAAATAATTTACAACGTGTGTTCGAAAAGTTCGGCGAATTTTACCTTAAAAAAAAGGAAACAGGAGAAACAAGCAAAATAGCTTTACTGGCCTTCAAAGTATTCTCCATTAGCAACAATACACTTTTGATATCGGGTGTACAATTGTTGGAAACTGTCTGCAAGCGCTTCTTTCGGTATGGATCGAAGCACCGTTGTCACACGTTGTTGGATCTCAGTAATGTCGGAAAAGCGTTGGCCTTTCAGAACTCCTTTGAGGCGGGGAAACAGGAAGAAGTCCGTGGGAGCCAGATCTAGAGAATATGGAGGGTGATCCAAAACTGGAACCTGGTGCTTGTCGAGGAATTGGGTTACACGGATCGCAGTGTGCGGCCGGGCGTTGTCATGGAGCAGATTCCACTGTCCATTCCGGTACTGTGGCCGAATCCGGCGTATACGTAGCAGCAGCCGTTTCAAAACCCCCTCGTAGTATTCCGCTTTGACGGTTGTAGCCGCGGGTACAAATTCACAATGGATTAAACCCTTACTGTCGAAAAAGACGATAAATAACGTCTTGATCCTGGATTGTGTCAAACCGGGCTCATAGCTTAACGTTTATGCAAATGTTTGTGCACAATGGTGCTCACACTGTCTAGGCTTATCTGCAATTCGTCAGCTATCATTCTTAAAGGTAGTCGTCGATTTTCCGCAAACATCCGTCGAACTCGTTCCACATTGTTTATAGTTGTGCTTATTGTAGGGCTCATCTTTGACATCCTCCTTTCCATCTGTAAAGCGTTTAAACCACTCATAAACACACTTTTTACTCACTGCTTCCTGACCGTAAACTTTCACTAACATGTGATGTGTCTCCGTTGCCGTTTTGCCTAACTGGAAGCACAACGCGTTGCTCCATGTCACACTGACAATGTTTCTCACACTGACTGTGTTAAACTGCTCATAGCGTGCACTTCCTCTTATCTGTCGTAAAATGGCCGTTAGATGGCTCTAGACGACATTTCTCTCACTGCGTCTGCGTGAGTGCAAGATTCTAACTGCCGCGGTTTTTTAATTATGAGACCAATCACCGAACTTTTCGAACACACCTTGTATAATAACTGTGATAACCCTATAGATAACTCTAGTATTATTGTTACAGTTTATCTGTCATTTTTCTTATACCAAAAGAGATGTTTAATTTAATTTGTAAATATCAAATTGTATTGAAGCGCTCTTGTAATCTCTTGGTGAAATTCCACATTGTACCATAATAGGTAAAGCCTAGATCCTTTGGAAAGCTTCAGTTGCTCATTTCCTCAACTTATTTTTGTAAACTCTTATAAAGCTTGCAATTTTTTTAAAGAGTTATTTAATATGGGAAGTATTACCAACTGACCCACGGTACTTCTCTGGTGTTCCCCTTAGGTAGGGTAACAGTAATAAATTTGATAAAATGTCATACTTAAGAGTAAAAGTGATAGACAACTGCCATATGTAATTTCCAGATTTTCAGCTATATTGTGGTATATGCAGTTAATTTGAATTTTATGTTTTACCTTTTTATGAAATCTAGAAAGACCACAAAGGCAGACTTCGAGAACTTGTAAGGTTTTAGTTAAACTAACCAAGTTTATTTTAATTTAAATCTTTTCTATCTCCTCTCTGCTTCAACTTCCTGTCAGAAGAAGCGCGCGTTTTTAGCTTATGCTAATTTTTGAAGTTCAGCCAAGCACTATTTAAGCCGGAGGTAGAAACCTCTCGGTGTGTGAGAGCTTTGCCTCAGATCACGGTCACGCTGCTCAACGTTCGCCTGACCAGCTAGCAGTTTAAATTTATAAGCCATAGTGCTTACTACGTGATTGCATTGTAAAATAAATTAAAGTGCGGTAGTATTTAGTATACCTTGCTACGCACCCTTTTAGATAGAGGCCAACTTCCGCGAATTGCTCTGCGAAGCAAAGTTTAATTAAGTTCTATTTTAGGTTTAGTATTTAATTTTATTTGATTGTTAAATTCGACCAAAGTGTGGTCTGTTACGTTCTGTATCTCTCCCGAATTGGGAGGTTTGTATTTAATAGTGATTGAATAAAAGAGGATTTCAAATCCCTTCACGTGCAGTTATTCTCCAGCCCAGCAGTTACATCAGAACATAGCGTACCTTCCGCTCCCTGTTTCAGTTCAGGACTTAGAACGTAAGGATAAGAACCCTTTACAGAATTTACAATGTTTCCTAAAATGATGCACAGAACACTAAGTCCTGATAAACTGCATATGCTCGCGGACCAAAGATTGCAAAATACTGATTTAAGTGGTTATATTTTTCATAAAGGAAAAGGATAACGAAAAATATATGTATTTTTCAGGAAATTGATTATATTATAAGGTATTTCTCCCGCCTTCTTCGCATGCTTTCGTTGTGTAGTGGTAAGCACGTTCGATGCGTAACCGAGAGGTCCGCGGTTCGATTCCCGGCGAAGGCGTTGCTCATTTTTCATCTCTCCTGATTCCAAAATATCCTAATGTCTCTACACTAACGCCCGAACTAAAAAAGGTGGTGGATGATGATTCTCCACCACCGCGATTTGGCGATTGGTTCCCCCAAACCCCAGTCGCTCTTTAAAAGGGGGAGTATATAAGGTATTTCTCCCGCCTTCTTCGCATGCCTTCGTGGTGTAGTGGTCCGCATGCTCGACGCATAACCGGGAGGTCCGTGGTTCGATTCCCGGCGATTGCGTTGCTCATTTTTCAATATTCCTGCTTCAAAAATACCTAATGTCTCTACAATATAAAGTAAAGAAAGATTTCTTTTTTAAAAAAGAAAATGATTATCCCATGAAAAAAATTAAGGAAATAACTTAAATTAACTAAATTATTCGTTTTGCTCAATTAACTTCCAAAATACATAAAATTTTATTATGAATATTATAGAATTATATTTATGTTCGTGTTTACTAATGACATTATAAGGTTCAACCTAATTTTATTAACAGTTATTTTTATGCATCTTTAGTATCTACTCTAGTTGCAGCTTACAATTTCCTACCAGAATGTAATTTCAGAAACGCAGTTAATGCAAATAAGTAAAGAGTAGTATTTAAATCGATGTTTCACCGACTTCTCGAGAGAGAGCTTGAGTTCCTGACTAGCACGCGTTTGCCTTTTGGCTACGTCTCTCTTAGCTATTGCGGCCATACTTTAGGTCCTTATTTGGGTTAGCCGACTTAATAAGGATTTGTGGGGTTCACGGATTGAACACTGAATTAAATAAGTAAAACCCCACAGTGTGATATTCTGGTAATTATCTTATATTACCTGTTTTCAGATATTTCATTATAATAAAGCAATTTATACTATTTCCGTAGAGAAAAACTGTATTTCTAAACATATAAATAAACATTTCAGTCTTCAAATACGACAGTAAATTCCTGAGAAAAAAGTCAGCAGAAAAACTATAGCGTTATCATAAAATTTGTAACGAAAGTCTTACCATAATTTCAGCTGTAGCAAAAAATAGCTTAGTTTGTCGACATGGTTTCCGATATTATTGATCAAGCACTGGAAACTCTTTTCTGTTGTTAAATATGGTTCGTCTAAGATTGTTTATTTGAAAATATTCTTCAGTAGGAAACAGTTTCTCTTACAGAACATCGGGTAACTTGGAAAAACCGTATGGCATTATCCCACGGTCGTAATTTTTCGATATAAGCTATTAATACTACGTAATTTCTCCTTTTTGCTTATTTCTCGTTTTGTGGCGCACGTCGAGCGAAAAAATCCTAGGTAAGTGCAAGACTAAAAAGTAGGTAAGTACAAAAATAAAAAAATAAAATACTAATAGTGGAACGTTTTGAATCTCTGAGAAAACAATATATCAGGTAATTAATAAAATTAAACTACGATTGCTCCACGAGTGTATTGGTGCAACACCAGGTTGCCTGCGTCATAGACCCTACCCCACATCGAACGATTGAATGTAGATTAGATATTAAGACCAAAACGGTGTAAGTAAACAGATATCAAGAAATTTATAGATCGTGGCAAAAGTAAAGCATAAGACTCTGAAAGCCACTTGGGAAAGACTGAAAAGGGGCTGGTGAGCTGGTGAAGGGCCTGATGGGAGCAAAGCATGATAATACAAGAGAAATTACACTAAGGACAAGGTGCAAGTGAGAGTTCAGTTGGTGCCACGTTAAGAAGAAGTAAATTAATAGATCTAAAGAAATAACATCATATACAATTCAAATGAGAGAGACATTACAATATGAGGTCATACAAGATAGCCATAGGTCTTTTACTATTGCATGGGTCATTAATATCATAGTCATATACCCTGATTACAGGGTTATCAATGGTATTCAAGTTTTCATAAAATTTCCGGGTAAAAAAAGTATTTTAATTCTTCAACCCCTAACTCTGTATGCATTTTATGATTTCTTATGTACCATGGTGCATTTGAAATCTGTCTGAGCACCAGATTCTGGGCCTGCTGTAACTTTTTTCGATAGGATTTGCGTGAATATGCCCATACAGGGCAAGCATAACACAATATGGGACGCAAAACGATCTTATAAATAAGCAACTTGTTATCTATAGAAAGTCCACTGTTTCGAGCAATTAAGGGGCGAAGTGTAATTTTACTAACTCGAAACTTTCTTAATATAGCTGTAATGTGTGGGTTCCATGAGAGAGTTTTCTTGAGGATCACCCCTAAATATAGGAGGACTTGCTTACGATTGCTCAGTTGGAAATACAGTTATCAGTAAATTTATATTAAACGCGCTAGACCAAAATGACAAACAAGGTTAGGCTCTTCCCAACACCTGACGTAACTTGCTTACAGAAGTGGGAGAAACGAAGACAGAAAGGGAGTAGGGAAGAAACTGCTTTTGATCAGAGTAGGAGTCAATGACGTTATACAAGAGAAAACCCTGCAAATTGTAAACATGCTTCAGAGAGCATATGACAAATTCATTGCCTTGCATCATTTGTGACTCAATGGATAGGACCACTAATGATAATAATTCCTTTTGAGTCCTCCCTCTCCTAATAAACACACATAAGAATTATCTCGGCTTTTCTCATGTGGAACAGAGCGTGTGAATTTACAAACATGTTTTTGATACCTACTTTATTACAACAGAAATATTTTAATGTTTTTTTCCTTGCATTATAATAGCCCACTAGCAGCCGATTGGTAAAATCAATGAACAATGATAGTTTGGTAAGAGTTTCAAATCCCACGAACAGACTAGCTGCATCGATGTTTTCGTGTTTTTCGTAATGTGTATACGAGCCAGTTTTCTTAGAAAGTCTTCCAGGAAGGTATCCCTCTCCCTAGGTAAAAAGCCCCCCCCCCCAGTGTTTTTCTCTAACCAAATATACCAAACACTTTGCATCATGTTACCACATTTCTCAGATTTCATGTAATGTACATGCTAATTAGTATATCCCAAACTGTTTTTAGTCCATATAAAGATTAATCTATTATACATGGAAAATACATTGAGTTTTCCTGTGATATATAATTCTTAGGCATTGCGTGTCATTATAACTGCAGAACTACTTCCTTTTAACAAATTTTAATACATTAAAATACAGTTACGAATTTTGAATTTACGTAAATAATTTTAGTGAAATTATGTTTAAAGTTGTTGAATCTCTTATATAATGTAACATGAAAGGCCTGAAGAGGGATATTTCAATGGAAAAGTAAGTTTACAATGAAAAGTCCATTTAACATTGAGGTTAATGGATATCTCGTCGAATTTGCAAGATGGCGCAAAGTTGGGGATGGTTTTGGCGACAAATTTGAGGAAAGATCTCTAAGTATCGCGAAATTTTAGTCCGGTCCCTGTATAACTGTATTTAGTATTGTAATTGAATAAATGTAATTGATTGCTATATGTAACTGAACCGTATCCGGCCTTTACGTGTAACTTCAACAGTATATGTTTACCGGTAATTTCAAGAAATGGAAAACACTGGAAGTATCTGGGTGGCAAGAGGAAAACTGTATAAGTCCAGACACCAAGCATCTGCTCACATTTGTTTAATCCAGAGCTGAGTTCGCGGTAGTGAGAGATCTCCGTGCGAGCTTCGCTCTTTAAACCCAAGTGCATTGCGTTGTGTTTATCATTCTCAGTAGTTTGAAGTGATAACTACAAATTGTGCTTTGTCATTCTGAGAACAGATATGAGAAAACTTTTGTGAAACATTCCAGAACTGTAAAGAGTTTTTTTTGGAAAATAGATTTTATCAAGCTATCACCGGTTCTGTGTGCATTTATTCCATTACGAATCCGTATGCACGCAAAAATATACATTTACCGCAGACCTGAATTCTATAATTGCACAACTTACTTCAATGATTACTGAGTTATGCTCAGCAAATAACACTTTTTATAAACCATCTTTCAAGAATCAAGAATCACCTTTCCAGAATGAAATCTCCTGAGTTATGGTCTGTAATTTTAAGCATAATTCCTAACTCAGGTAGTTTTATTCCTCCAATACCTCTATTTTACCTTTAGTACTGACATTCAAAACCAACTAACGTTGCATTTAATCTGCTTCGTGTAAAGCTAGATACCTCTAATAAAATGTTCATCTAGAATAATATAAAAAGTAACGCAGACAAAATGAAATACTGCGTAAGGAAATAATAAGAAAAGTGTTTTGAGTACCATATATATATGGATTATTCATCATTAGCAAGTAGTTTAGGGGAAAAAATACAAGGCATGAACTAACCTTCAATGTGAAGACAGCAGAGTCACCGGATTCACTGAACGAGCAGCTGCCCCTGGGTGACAAGTAATTTAAGGCTTCATTAATCCGGATTATCAGTGACACCTGCAAGTAGGACGCGACTTGCTTAGGTGACTAGGAATATATGGCACAAGGAGGGTTATTTATGGACTTGTCACAGAATATTTCCCTTCCGACGATGAAGCTTGTTCTAGTTTGTTATTTAAGGATGCAGCAAGCAGTTTTACGGTATGTTTTGCAGCCCAGGGAGTATGATTGATTTTGAAATTGATATATGTTTTCAAGAAACTGCATTTAACTTGAAATTGATGGTATATTAGCTGAAGAAAAAAATAATTTATGGTTATTACAGCAGTTAAATAAGTATATGACACCAAAAATATTAATTTATTTGTATGCTATAGATCGATCGCAAATGTTAATTTTCTGTCAACTGCAAAATGCTTGAATTTCATTCGTCGGTAAAAATGAATGATTGAATTAAGGTTCGAATGCACAATGAAACAACAGGAAAAAAAAAATCTGAAAGATTTCAGATTTTAAATTATGTCCAAAGGCGCGTTTTTTTAACGTTTCGTGTGCTACCTTTTTTTATTAAATATCATGTACTACGTACTCAAACCATAAAATTCAGTTCAAGATCAATATCGCAAAATCATTTTAAAATGAACATATCTTTAGAATTTCCGTAAGTCTCGTGCGCTGGAGATAAAAACGTTTTTTTTTTTCCGTACAGTGTTGCCATTGCTCGCTTTGAAATCATTTAGTTTGTTAATCAGAAATTCGTTGAAATGTTACAAAACATAAAATCGATAATAAAGCAAATTTCAAATTCAAAATTAGGGCTTCCAGATGCCCATATTCGCAGTAGGATTACGTCATTCAAAATTCGATGGCTCTAGGTTTTATCACAATGCGAGAAACGTGCATACATTTATGCAGATTTTTCATTTTTTAAAATTTAATGCAGAGCGATAACATTTAGTGGCAACAATTTGAAAAGTGATACGCCGTTTTTGTGTTTCCGACGCAAAATCACAAAACGAAAGTAATAGTCCTTCGGGACTAAATCCCTTTGGACTAATAAAGAAATAAAGTAAAATGAAAAATTTTGAATAAAAATAAGTAAATAAAATAGCCATAAAATGTAAAAAATACTTTGAATAAAAATAACTAAATAAATAAATAAAATAACAATAAAATAAAATTAATAAAAATGGTGTAATGTAAAAAAATAGTTGTTTTGTTTAATTAAAAATTGAAGTGGAAATTTCATTTTTGATTTATATTAAAGAGCCATAATTTTCATTATGCTTTTCAACAGAATTAACACTTTTCATGGAAGCGACGCACTTCTCATGGTTTTTGCTTCCTTGTACGAAGTAAAGAAGTATTATAATCACGAAAAATTCCGGGTACCATATTTCAACGAAAATATCCATTTCATTCTCTATCGAGTAAAATTTGACATACGTAAGGACAGAATAAAGGCCTCTTTCTCCTCAAACGAATTATAAAACTGATTTAAAATGGATTCAGAAGAGATTTTTTTCGTGGCGTCTGTACGTACGTAGGTACGTATGTATATATCTTGCATAACTTAAAAACGAGTAGCATGAGAACGTTGAAATTTTGTGTATGTATACCCACTATGTTATTCGGCTTCGTGAGCTCAGTTTTTTTTATTCTTTTGTGTTGGTAAATTGAGTATTTTTTGCTTTAAATCTGATTGAATTAATGTTGTTCTTAGTTCCGGTTAAGGTTCTTATGCCTTTACTTAGTCTGCATGCGATAGTTGTAGAATTATCAAGAATTTAAAAGCTGTTTAAATGTGGCTAAGCCTAACTTTTCATACCATAGCAACCATATTTGTCTACATTTGAAGCTTAGCAGAATAATGAATTCAGTTTCTTCAACTTCAGTGTCTTTGTCGAGTGGGGCCAAAATGAAACTTTCATTTTTGTGCACCGAAAGTTGCTTGCTGGCCGAATTGCTTATTTTTGCGTAAAACTCTAATTTTAATTGTAATTTTTAAAAAATTGTTTTAACTGTATTTGGTGTTTTATTTTTTTTTCTATATTTTTCAATTTTTAATGAAGATATTTTGAGGTTTTACGTATTTTTGCCTTGTTACGAACTGAAAACGGAATGAGAATTATATCTATAATAAAATTCGAGAAAATGGGGGCTACATATTAGCAGGAAATTAAGTCTTTGGTCTCTCTCGGGCAGAGAAGGACGTTTACGAGTAACGCATGCGCGTTAGGTTGTAGTGACATTAGGTATTTCGAAGCAATAGTCATGAGAAATGAGCAACGCTTTCGCCGAGGCTCAAACCACTAACGTCTCGAATACTCGTCGAGCGTGCTGACCACTGCACCACGAAGTCACGCGAAGAAGGTGGGAGACTTATATTTTAAGTAAGTGGCGCTGAATCACCTGTGAAAAACTGTTTCTTTTTTATTTGTTTAATTTCTTTTATACATCGTTTTAGATTTATTATAGCATTTGAATAGAGCATGTGGCAAAGATTAGATAATTTTTGTGCATTCTGAGTTATAAAATGAATGAGATGAAACGCTATAAAGTGAATCTAGCACCAGAGTGTCGCTACGATAAATAAATATAATGAATTTTAAAGACTACATTTATTCTATTGTGGCTTATGCGCTATTGACGAGTTCAGTTCCATAAGTTTAAATGAAATGCAGAAAAAAAAATGCGTATCTTTTAATATTCCGTACAAGGAAGTCACGTGTTGTGCACATCAGAGTTTGTTTTTAAACTTCATTTCTGCTCAAAGTAATTCTAAGCCAAGATTCAATTTTGTAATTTATTGAATTATTATAAAAACTGCTAATATTTGCATATAAGTGTAAAATTTCTTATTAATGATATAAAAAAATTGTTTATAATCAAATTGGCTTCACTGGCAACACTTAGACGACAAAATATTAAAAATACGTGACCCTAATAAAGATGATATTAGTAATAATAGGATATAAAGCAGGAATAAGAAAATGAATTTTTAAGGATAATTGTGTAGAAATGCAATAAAATGAAGGCAAAAACATTTTTTAAACATATTCTGATAGAGATAATTTAAAATAAATTGCTAGCTATTTAAATAAGAATGCTTTGATTAAAGCAGAAATTAAGTCATAGAGATGCGAATAAATTGAAACAATAGTATTCAAACTCGCCTAAAGCATCCAATACTTCTAAATCTAGTGAAAAATAAGTTTTGGCTGAGGAAAATTGTAAAAATAAATGAAAGTTAAGTTTTTTCCAACATTTATCATGACTTACGGTCAGAAAATCATTAGAATGAGGTCAACCTCATTTTTTACGCCTGTTTTGTTGTACAGTGTTTTAATAAATGTTATGTTTATATACACCTTTTATAGGGTTGCTAGATTTCGAAAATGAAAAAGGAGGACAATGCAAAAGTGTCCAAGGTACAATAAATTTAAGCTTATTTACAGTAAATTTTTTCAATTATTAAAAAACTCTCTCTCTCTCTTTTATTTTTCAAAGAATTTAAAAAGAAGTTTGTATTGTCTTATTACTCAATAAAAGAAAACAGCTTTTCTGGTACTTCTTGTCACTTTGAGCTGCTTCGATTGCAGATTTTTTCTTCATTTAAGGCTATTATAACTCAGCACTGTTTAAAATTCACTATCACTATACTTTTAGTTCTAGAGAAAATTACAATTCAAGCTCTTCTCACAGAATTTATTTCCTATTCACAGTTCAAAGTATTACATGATGAGTTGATGCAGGTATTCAAGACTAAGAACATTCATCTGCCAAACGTAAGTAAATCATTAGGTTATGAATGCTGTCTTCTTACTGAAGTACAATATTTTTGGGGGATATTCATTAGGGAGACGAGGAACGATTGAAAAATCTGTGTTTGTGATAGACACCCATTTCGGAAAGGTTCCTCAAAGGCGAATAACCTCCATCGGATTTACACTTCAAAGAGAATGTTCGTACAATAGAAATGGGTACAAAATGGGTCTTTTTCTGAAATAACATACCAATTTCTTTCCATATTTAAATTCTACGACTCAAATTATGCCTAAATATTAAATTTTTTAAAATTTGGTCCGAAATTTACGGAGAAATTCAAAAAATTTAATTTGGCGAATTTTTTTCAGTTGCGCCAAGAATAGATCACTTGGCGAACTTCTTAATACGTGGCAACCTATTTCTCTATCCTTTCCATTGTAATGAAGCGGAAAAAAAAGTTGCATCGTTCCTACGTTTTCACATTGTGCCATGAGCGGAAAAAAAGTCACATCGTTCTTCTTTCAAATAATTTCAGCAAAGTGCGTAAACCATATTAGATGTTATTATCGCTTTCAACAAATATGCCAAATTTCAAAACGCGCCAATATATAAATTCACATAGGTCTTCGGAAATTTTGAATAAAAATCTCTAGTTTTTTTGTAGAAATATATCTGTCTCAAGTTGATTGTAGAAATTTTATAGATTATAATTCAAAATTTTTTTTTCAAAAAATTTATAAAAACTATTTAAAAATACAAATTTTAAAAATAAATCATAAAAAATGGGCAATTTTGTTTGGAGTGAACCTAAATTTCGAACTGTGAAAGAAGGAATCAATTAAGTGTAATAAAAAAAGAGATATTAATAAATACATACCAAATTGAATTAATATTGAGAAGCTAAAGTTTTGGGAGCTCATTTTTTAAAAACTACTCGTGCGGTTCGTACAAAACTTGGCAGTTTGGCATAATTTGAGTCGTAGAATCGAAATATGAAAAAAAAAAATTGGAAAGTCATTTCAGAAAAAGCACCGATTTTGTGTTAAAATACCTATATTAGAACAATGCTATATACAAATCTAATACATATCCAAAGTCGAGACATGGAAAAGGCAGTTTGAGTTTCGTCAATCGGCCCAGTGGAAAGTGACATATAGAACTACCCCATTTTTCTTTTCTTTTTCTTTTTTTTGCAGTGTACATGCATTTCTGAATCCGGTCCTGATAACAGAAAAATACCGAAAGCTTTTTGGAGAAGTTTCTCCGAAGAACTTCCAGTTTGAATGATTTTAAATTCCCCATAGTACAAAGTTGCTACATATATACAAATATCCATGTCATCTTCGGGTTTCGATCCTGGAGGCAGTGGTATGTTAGCAGATTCCGCTAACCACACGGCTGAACAGGGAGAGTGACCATATAATATTTAAAAGTTAACAAAAATATTTCCGAGTTCTCTTATAATATAATTAATCTTATAATATATTTAATAAATACGAATTTTAATCAGAATTGTCCAAGATACGGGGCATTTCACTTGCGTTCCAAACATTTCATATGTAAAAATTTCTGCGAAAATAATGTTTTTTTTGTGACACAGATTTCAGTGTACCAGTGATGCATAATTTTTCATTCATTTACATTTATCAAAGAACTAAGAACGAACGCACATTTAAAAACTAAAGACAGTAGTTCTTTCTTCATTTTGTACTCGATCCCTTCTCATAAACCCCTCATCATCCATTAGTAAGGAAGGGATTAGTTCGACGTCTTCTATGCATGGAGAGAATAGACGTCCAGCTGTTCCATTCAAGGACTTTGATCTGTTTCTAATTAATTACTTTTTTGGCGCCGGCGATTTTAATTATTTAAGTAGCCACTTAGAACGAATCCGAGCTTTTGTTCGAAAAGTTTTTCGTTCGTTTATTCGACCGCACTCCGATCGCTGGTGACATCTTTGATCACGGTCTCCTAATAAGTTGTCCAGATAAAAGAATATTGTTGTCACTATCATCCTGTCATCACGCGACGATAAATCATGTTTTGCAATGACATCGGAGAAGTAGCCAATGCAATGAAACTCTTGCTAATGATTTCAGACGATTGTTCAATTCTATTTCGAGAATATAAATTATGAAAAGAAGCATAGAGGTAACACTGAAGAAGCTGGAAATAAATAAAATAATAATTAAAAAAAAAGTAAACAAAAAAATTCTGAACAGTTTCAGAATTTAAATTACGTCCAAAGGGGAGTTTTTTTTAACCTTTTGTGTATTACCTTTTTTTATTAAATATCATGTTCTTCGCACTTAAACCATGAAATTCAGTCAAAGAGTAATATCGCAAAATAATTTTAAATTGAGCATATCTTTAGAATTTCCGACGCGCTGGATGTAAAAAATGTTTTTTCTGTACAACGTTGCAATTGCTCGCTTTGAAATCCTTGCGCTTCTTAATGAAAAATTCGTTAAAGTTTCACAAATATGAAATCGATAATAAAACAAATTCCAAATTTCAAATTTGGGCTTCCAGATGCCCATATTCGCAGCAGGATTACGTCATTCAAAGTTCGATGGCTCTAGGTACCGTCATTTTATCACAACGCGAGAAACATACATACATCTATGCACATTCTTCATTATTTAATTTCTTCAAATATAATACAGGGCGATAAAATTTGGTGACAACAATTTGAAAAGTGAAACGGACATTCAGAGTGATTCAACGCAAAATCGCAACACGAAAACAATTGTCCTTCAGGGACAAAGCCCCTTTGGACTAAAAAGAAAAGAAAAAGAAAAGAAAAGATTTTATCCTTCTGTTAGTTATAAAGTTGCACAGATTCTACAGAAATTCAATTTTCAAGTCAGTTTCTCCCCTATCAATAAAATTCATGGTTCGACTCTAAAAGATTGCGTTTCTGATTTTAATTCTTGGGGAATTTATAGTATATCGTGTCAGTGTGGCTTGAGATATGTTGGCCAAACAAAAAGAACGTTAAAGTTTCGTATCAAGGAACATGAATCTTATGTCGGAGAGGGCGAAATTAGCAAGTCTTCAATAGCGTATCATAGTTGGAAATTTAATCATAATTTTGACTTTGGATCTGTAAAAATTATCCAAAAAGCTTCTTCCGTCGGTGAATTGGATTTTCTTGAGGCTTCTCATAGTCACAAAGATTTAGCATGTTTAGTGAATGATTTTAAGTCCAATGCAGTCCTTCCTAACGCTTTTAAAATTCTATTAACATAATTCTTGGTTTTTAGTTTCGCCGATAGATGGCGTTGCCTCCTCGCGCATGTTACTACCCGAGGGTATAAAAAGCCGTTACTGAGGTTGCTTTCCCTTTCTATAAATTTCGTTCTCCTGATGAGGAGGGACCTGTAGCTGCCCTCGAAATCGATTGAGAGTTTTAATAAATGTAAGCCAAATACAAGTTTGTTTCAGCGATTTTGATTGTCACATTGGCATGTTTCTCTTCTATTCGCATATATATTTATACATTGGCGTGTTTCTCTTCTATTCACATAAATATTTATTTAGTCTTTTTTTAAGTATTTGAAAAGTAGTGGTAAACAAATCCTCATAGAAGTGCTGTCCATTACCGAGTCAGGTTTCTAATTGTTATTTTTAATAGAACACTCACTTTGAAAATTAAAAGCATCATTTACCGTTACTTTTGACACATTGAAATGTTTCACTTGGTTCCCTTATTTATTTCCTAAAGGCATCAAAGAAGTTTAATTAAGTGATCCAGTTTGTAATATCGATTTTCAATAGACAGTTGCCCAAAGGCTTTAATCCCAATTAAATTCCAAGTAACAATAAGGTATAATATAAGTGTCAAATTTCTGCTGCACATAGTTAAGAAAAAAAATCATTCTCAAAATCCAGATAGTTATTAGTACTTATATGTGTATTTTTTTAGCCTATTGCGAGCATAGAACGAGCTTAAAGAAACACAGGTGTTAGTCTTTTCAATTAAACTACATCCTGGTTAGGTGATTAAAGTCCTTTTAAGCACCAGAAAAAATTTTCCCAAGAGCCTATTACTATGCAAAATGAGCTTTGAAGTTGAGTCAAATTACACTAATCAGGCGATGAAGTGGTCAATTTCTATGTCATTTGGATTCTGACAACCTGGAAGTGACAAACTTCTGGTTCCATTTACAACTGTTCGAAAGTTGCTTTGTGTTCAACGTGCAATTACCCTATCAAACTACCCCTCAAACGTATTCAGTGGAAGGTGCCTTCAATGGATAATCTTCGACTAGACAAGTTGGTGTTCTAGGTAGGTTGTCAAGAAAAAAGTCGATTGTTTTTCTCTCGTTCAGAATAGATACAATGTCTAGATCTTGTATTAGTTCTTGTTCAATTTTCGCAAAATAACTAAAGTGAAAATTTTCTTCGTTTTTTGTCCCCTTCAATCATAACACTATCTGTGTTTGGACTGGTAAATAATTATAGGTATACTACTCCTTCATACAGGAACTTTCCATTTAACGGTCGAAAGAGAAATTGTGTTTTCTCCAGCCTACAATAGACGTAACGCGTATTACAGTCAATCTGGTCAAATAACTATGGTTTAATCGGAATCCAGCAATGAAATATGGTCAGCTCCTAATTAAATGCGGGCACATTAATCAGGCTGTGAATTAATTGAGTTCTATATAAAAGTTAAGTTTGTGTACTGTGGAACGATGAAGAAATTTTTATCTCAAATTAATCTTCCCTCTCAGCCATTAATTTTCTGTTTCACTCTAACGCCTATCGAAGCACTAGAATAATATAAACAAAAATAATTTTTTAAACGTGTTCTTTTTGTTTCGAATGCTGATTTCCTATAGGTAACCAAATTACCTTATTCATCAGATTAAACTGCTCGAAAATACAGGCAATTTTTTAATAGTATTTTTCTGTTAATCACAATAAGAGTCTTCTCTTTTGCTCTAGTCTTCGAATTAGCTACTTTGTATTGCTATTGGAAAACAATTGGCATGTCTTTTCAGAAAGAGTCCAACTTTGTGCCAAAATGCCTACATTAGAGCAATACTATATATAAATCTAATATATATCTTAAGTCGCGCTTTAGAGACATGAAAAACGCAATTTGAATTTCGTCAATCGGCCCAGTAGAACGGAAGCTATATAACTGTCCCCTTTTTGTCGCAGTCTACGTACCTATATTCTGTAAACTGTTAGTGTGCAGCAAAACTATTACAAAAATCGTATTTTAATTCCCAGATAACACAAATTTTTTTAATACGAAATTTTGATTTTTGGTCCCTTGAAATTCGTATTGGCAAGCGTTATTGTGTACAGTCAAAAGTTCTTTTGGGAGTGGAGAAGCAGGAGCTGTGAAAAACGAGAAGTACCCTCACCGGGACTCAAACGTGGACCTCTCAAAATACGCTCCGAGTATGCTACCGTTACACCAGGAAGGCATACTTGAAGGAGGGAGAAAATAACTTATATTCACCCCCTTTTATAGGACGACTGGGCATGAGGGGAACCAGTGGCCAAATTCTGCTCTAGACGAATTATTATTCACCACGTTCCTGTCTGGGGGCCGTTGTAGAGTCATTATGGTTGTTATTTAAGCAGGAGATGTGAAAAATGAGAAGTCTCCTTTGCGGGACTCGAACCTGGTTCTCTCCAAATACGCGCCAAATATGCTACCGTTACACCACGAAGGTATGCTAGAAAGAGGGACAAAGTACGTTATAATTGTATAACCACACTGCTGACCAGCGAACCTACTAAATGTTCTGAAGTCTCCTCAGATTGCCCATTCACGATCCTAGTGCTTTATAAGGACTAAATTTAAATTCATAATTTTAATAGTGACGTACAGAGTGGCTTGCAGCTATAGACATATTTTTTACGTTTTGAGAGAACAAAACGGCGTAAAGGTGTTTTAGAGAAATCAATAAAATTATTTAAAAGATCGTTTATTATAATGAAATGAGTGCTAAATTCATAGTCTGTTGCTTACATATTCATTCTAGCCGTTCGAAAATTTTTATAAGTAATTTAAGCTGTGCTTTGTAGTTGCAGAATGTAAATTTTAACAGATATACTTTCCATTAACATGTTTGTATGTATGAAATATATAAAACATTAGCATCAAGAATATTAATATATAATATATTAAAAGGTACTCAACTTGTTTGTAAAAAATGGTATGCTATATATAATATTTTAAATGCCATTTTTGGACATCCAAAATGTGTGAACATTTAACCTCAAATATTTCTCCAATAATAGCACAAATTTTCAGGAAAAATAAGTTTCCAGGCCTGCTTTAATAAAATATATTCAGCCCAAACCAGTTGGTTTTAAAAGAAATTGTTCTAGGATTGCTTAATCTAGAAATTGTTGCCACCTCCAAAACAGAAATAACCTTCTAGAAATTTTGCAATCTAAATTATATATTTCCTTTCACAAAAAATTTTGCATTGTAGATGATTGACAACTACTGAGAGTTTGTCAAATGTTTTACGCGTTATCAGAGGAATCCATTTTGTGATTAAGTAGATGAACTTACTGACTACATTAGCTTTTACAAGATTTGGCGTCAGTAACAACTGAAAAGCTCACTGCATTGCATTTGATAGTTGCAAATTTGTGCTACATTACTAACACATCGAAAAGGAAAGTAGAAGGTCTGAAATCCTAAAAGTTCTCGATTTTCTTGAAACTTCCGAATTTCTCGAATCTTTCATTGGTTAATGATAATAAATAAAGGCAAAAAACCTTTAATTAATAGCAAACAATTTTAATTAAAGAAAATTTGAAGACTCCTTTTAATGAAACAAAAATTTAAGAATACACGTTTTAAAAAATGCATCGCATCTCAAATCGCTTAAGCGTGTGAATAGAGACGTAAGACTGACGAAGAGTTAACTATCTTTTATTTCTCACAATGAATATGATACAATCAATTCCTAACTCGGAGTGTACAACAAAGCCTCCACTTGGGATTGAACTTAAATGAATATGAAATTAAACTTAACTAAGCTTAGCTAACTGAAGGGTATAGCCGAAGCTATCAAGATTCTAAGTAGTTGGCCTCTAAATCTTAATTAAGTTGGCGAAGCCAAGCAAGAGCCTAAAGTACGGCCGAGCGTGTCCATAGCATAGAGAGACGTAGCCAAAAGGCAAACTCGCGCTAGTTAGGAACTCAGGCTCTCTCTCGAAGTCGGTGAAACATTGGCTTAAATACTATTCTTTACTCATTTGCATTAACTGCGTTTCTGAAATTACATTCTGGTAGGAAATTGTAAGCTAAAACTAGAAAGACAGGAAAGATGCCTAAACTTAAAATAACTGTTAATAAAATTAGGATAAACCTTACAACCTCACAAAGTTTACTAAAACTGCAATTATCGCGCTCTTTTTTAATGAGCATTTTTCTGGGTGTCAATAAATCTAATATTTTTTTTATGTTAAAACATTTAGCATAATATTTCGACCAGGATTTGAATATTCGAGTGACGAGTAAAAGACAAAGTTTCGAATTTCTTTTAAGCTTTCCATACATAACTTAAACACTTGTAAGTTTTCTTTATAGAAAGCTTTCCAAAGATAGTCTTCGTTAGAAGGAAAGCAATCGTCTTCTTACCCATGAAAAAACACCTATTTTTGCAATATTTCAATTAGCAGCATTATCTATTGTGTTATGTACAAGAGCTATTGCTTTGTACTCGCTCGTGAAAAGTAACATGTTACTAGATAAATTAAACTGGCATGTGTGTAACTTCCTCTTCGATAGTTATACTATTTTTATCACGTCTATCAAAACCATTCGTTAAACGTCAGTTATCCGGCGGTTTTAATTCTTCGAAATCGGAGCCACTCTGCAGGACCTGTCAATCAAAAAAAGAATTCATTCACACAACAATTCTGTTGGCAATTAATTGATGGGTTGATCAATCGACGGGTGCGTCTTTCTGCACCGGATGTGAGCGATAACATCGGACACAGGTCGTCGCGAAAAGTCTTCTCCAACAACGTGAGCAAAATTAACGCGGGATTAAAGGATTGCCTACGGTTAAGAACAAACGTGATGTTTTTGGTACTTAATAAATTAGGCCAATTTATTACTGTTCATCGCGTTGTGTAGAGGAAATAAATGGACGGGAAGTTTGGTTTTATTTATTATAACACTTAAAATGTTGTCAAAGACATGTAAATATATGCGCAAAATTAGTTGTCGCTTTAATAACCTGTGTGTTTCCTCATTATCGCAAAGAGAGCAACTTACTATCGAAAAAGTGTAATGGTAATTATTGGCCATTAGATTAGATAAGGGTATTTATTCAATGACGCTTCCTGATAGGTCACTTAAAATTCCTGAAGAAACTGTATTATTGAAAACAAATCTTTTAAAATCCTATCCTTCTAAAATTGTATTAAAAATTTGTAATTGTATTTCAGCTTATTTAAAAATGTAAATTTATTGTTCTGTGAAACCTGCTTTCAAAGTTTTTGTTTTTGTTGTGAATGATCTCCCTTGACCGGCCTCATTCGACCCCTCTCATGAAATTTCATTGTGCAAGGAATACAAGATTAAGCCTGTCATTGCAAAACCTTACAGGTGACAATATGAGTTTGACCATTTCTACCCAAATTTTGAGGGAGAGCACCTCGGTGGTGGGTCCGACAGCCTTCCACCCCTTTTCCCCTACCACCAAACCAAACGAGAGGTCTCTCGGCTTGCCATAGAGTGCCACATGCCACAAAGACATTACACATTTACAAACATTCATGCCTTCTCGGGGATTCGAACCCGGGCCCTTCCGTACGATAGTCAGAACAGCTAGCCACTTGTAACTTAACTAAAGTATTAGCTTGCTGTATAAGGTATTTTATGCTAATTAAAAATTTTATCATTCGGATCTTTATTATCTTTTTTATTAAATTTAAGTTTATCATTTGGAACTTTAAGTTCTTCTTTTCTTTAGCCCTCACCAGGAGGGAAGAAGGTTCTGAATGTTTAAGATATAGAGCTTTTGGAAGCTCCTCTCTCAGCTTCATTTTCTATTACCCAGTTCAATCGGTAATATTCCGGCATTAGCCATTTGCTGGCCGAAGTTAAATCACGCCGTTAAAGTTCGAGCCAACTGCTTCAGGCCAAATTGTGTAGTCTTAAACTGCAAATCCATTTGAGATTGCATTTTCAGTTTCTTTTTAACACCCACAAAGTGGAAAAGTTTGACTTCGCTCCGGCATTAATTAGCCATTTGCTAACCGAAGTTAAGTCGCGCCATTAAAGTTTGAGAGAATTTCGTTAGGACAAATTGTGTAGTCTCAAACTGCAAATCCATTTGAGATTGCATTTTCAGTTTCCTTTTTAACAGCAGCAAAGTGGAGAAGTTTGATTGTACTTGCGAGTTGTGCTTGTTGTTAAATTTAAATATAACAGAAATATTTATTCGAAACTTTCATAGGATTTTATGTTCTATTTACACAGATAAAGCGATAACTCACTTGCTGTTTAATAGGATCCGAATGGCATTTTAGTTAGTACAACACAGTTAGGACCTTATTACCTGAGTTTATTCTTTCAAACTCTAAGGCTCTCTTTATTATTATAACTCTCTATATTATTTTCTTAACTCTTCAGCATTTTCTTTACCCCTTCTTTTTTTATTCTACATGCGCATATATGAAGATTGTAAATCGAATTCTGAACATAAAGGGTTTTAAAAAGGCCCCTAGTGCAATTAACTGAAGTGAGGAGAACAGAGATTCTGAACCAGGAGGGAATTTCTTGGTTTTGGGAGGAAAATGCGGTCCGCCTTTAATTTGCCCGTTAAAGATTTAATTTATGAATATAAAAAACTACTTTTAAACAACCGTTGGTATTTATCAATATTTTCTATATGTTTTCTTGTTTAATTCATAGAATATATTGAAAATAGTCAAACTAAAATAACAGTATATGCATTTTTGGAATTTTGGAAAGGACGAGGGGGATTATAGTCTGGCAATCTTGTAAGGAGTGAGAGTGCATAGGGAAGAAAGGGGGAGAACCACTGGATTAGAAACTAATTTATCTTTGATAATAAAACCACCTCATAACTAACTCCTTTCTGAGTGGAACTATTTACCTGCTAATTCGCAGATGCTATTGATATTTCACAGAACAAAATTTTATGCTGATAAATTATTCGAAATTTTTTATTTTTAATGAAGTTAGAATTAATTGAAAGCGAGGTAAACATCTCTACTTAATTTATGATGCATAATATTGGGTTGGTAACTAAGTAATTGCGGATTTCACTCATAGATGGCTTCAGTTGAATTTTTAGGTTTGCAAATGTAGTACAAATGTAAAAAACATTTTGTTATTTGATAGTTGGCAATTCAGCTGTGAATCAGTAAAAAAAGTTTTTTGATCGTAGTTTTCGTTTGGCGTTCGTTGAAAAATAGAAAATCAAAAGAAACATTTTCGTCATATTTTGCTATCTTATTTCCGCAAAGGGAAAAACGCATCGCAAACTCATAAAAAGTTATGTGCTGTTTATGGCGACGAAGCCTTAAAAGAACGGTAGTGTCAAAATTGGTTTGCTAAATTTCGTTCTGGTGATTTTTCACTCAAAGATGAAAAACGCTCTGGTCGTCCAGTTGAAGTTGATGACGACCTAATCAATGCAATAATCGATTCGGATCATCACAGTATAACACGTGAGATTGCAGAGAAGCTTCATGTATCACATACATGCTTTGAAAATCACTTAAAACAACTTGGCTATGTTCAAAAACTCGATACATGGGTTCCTCACGAACTGAAAGAAACGCATTTAACGCAACGCATTAACAGCTGCGATTTGCTAAAGAAACGTAATGAAAATGATCCATTTTTAAAACGACTGATAACTGGCGAAAAATGGGTAGTTTACAACAATATCGAGCGGAAAAGATCGTGGAGCAGGCCAGGTGAACCAACTAACTCAAACAACATCAAAAGCTGGTATTCATCAAAAGAAAGTTTTGTTATCAGTTTGATGGGATTACAAAGGAATTGTCTACTTTGAACTCTTACCACCCAACCGAACGATCAATTCTGATGTCTACATTGAACAACTAATGAAATTAAACAATGCAGTTGAAGAAAAGCGGCCCAAATTGACAAATCGAAAATGTGTTGTATTCCATCATGACAATGAAGGCCACACATCTTTGGTCCCTCTGCAAAAATTATTGGAGCTTGATTGGGATGTTTTGCCACATCCACCATATAGTCCTGACCTTGCACCATCTCATTACTTTTTGTTTCGATCTTCACAAAACTCCTTGAATGGTAAAAATTTCAATAATGATGATGATGTCAAATCGTACCTGATTCAGTTTTTTGCTAATAAAAATCAGTTGTAATAAAAAATCAGTTTGCTAATAAAAAAATTGTCTTTGATTTTCTAAAAAAAATCCGCAATTACTTAGTTCCCAACCCAATACATATGATCTTTTAAAATTATGTCACATTTAATGATAACTGTATCATCTTCAGTGATCCCGCCCAACATTTCAAAAGTAAAGATACCCTGATAGCATTTTGCAACTTGCTGTACTGCCAATGTTGTCACCTCTTTAAAAAACCTTCCAACAAGGTAATCTTATAATTCTCTCTTGATCTACCAGATCTCCAAGACGTGCATAGAACAACTTAGGACGTTGTCTGTAACCTTCTCACAACGAACGTGAATTGTTACGGAATATCCAGCATCAAATTCTGTTCAGATAGCCTTCGATGTTTCATAAGGTATTTTCTCTCTCCTTCCAGTATGCCTTCGTGGTGTAACGGTTAGCACACTTGGCACGTATTCGAGAAGTCCACGTTCAAGTCTCGGCAAAGGCATTGCTCATTTTTCACGTCTCCCGTACCAAAAAATCCTGATGACATTATAGTTTGTATGAGACGATGTCAAACCGACTATTCTACATGACGATCAAAGGGTTACAGCCGAACACATTGCGGCAAAAACATGGCGGAAGAAAACGTCACGGAGAAAACAACGCAACGTCCTCGTGGGAGAAAAAAATGCAAAGAGAAAACATCGCAGTTCTAAAACATCATGGTACAAAATATCGTGGTCGAAAATAAAGAGGTTAAAAAATTTCGCAGTTTAAAAACATCGCCGTCGAAAATATCGTGGTAAAAAACGATAGTTTGTACAACGATGTTTTAGAACTGCAATGTTTTCTCTTTGCTTTCTTTTCTCCCACGATATGTTGTACCACGACGTTTTAGCCTTGCGGGGTTTTCTCCACGATGTTTTCTTCCGCGATGTTTTTGCAGAGATATTTTCAGCAGACACCCAATCAAAGGCGTTTATATATTATATGTAACACTTGTGGATCTATGTTTGTTGAATGATTGCGTTGATTGCTATACATTTTTAATAAACATGTCTTTTTCTCCGAACATTAATTTTTTCTGAAAGTTCTTTTTTATTTTTCGTCGCAATAAATTTTTCTAGTTGCGGAGATTTTATTTTTATTATATATACATATATATGCGTATATAGGCAAAACGTAAGAAATTTAGAACCAAATTCCCAAAGACATGAAAGAAATGAAATCCGAAACCAGTAAAGCCTGAAACTTCCTATAAATATGTAGAAAATATCAGCCAATTGTTACCAAACCAGAAGAATTTCTGAATACTGCAGATATGTTTAATACAAAAATTACAAAAAATACACAGGAAGAAGAATAAAATTCAAAATCTGGTTCAACGTTGTCAAAAGGAGGTAGATTAGATTCAGTTGTATAGATAGATCAGATTCAATTCAATTGAATTTAAAATAAAAATTTGTCATACTATTTGTATATATAACAAGAAACAATTAAAAGAATAACCTTCTTTCCTCGAATGTCCATTGTTTTCTCAAGAATTTAATTAAATAACACACTAATGAATAATAAAGATTTCCTACACTTTTAAGTTTTTTAATAATATCTCTACAAAAGGCTCAGAATGGGTCTGAATCTTTGAGTTTTGAAATCCTTCGTGTCTATGAATGTAATTGTTTCTTGGGTTATTAGAAAACTATCTGTGAGGGCTGTCCTGAAATATTTGCAGTTGGTTTGATGGAGAATTACGGGAAAATGCCTAGACAAGATATGTGTAAATAAGCATGATGGGACATTAAGTTATTTCGAAACAGGAGACATGAAAATTGAGCAATGCCCTCACCGGGACTCGAACCTCGGACCTCTCAAATACTCCCCGAGTATGCTGACCATTACACCACGAAGGTATGCTAAGAAGGCTGGAGAAATACCTTATATACTCCCCTTTTAAAGGGTGACTGGGATTAGGGGATCAAATCGCCAAATCCTGGTGATGGAGAATCATCATCCACCACCTTTGTTTTTAGTTCGGGTGCCACTGTAGAGACATTGAGTTATTTTGAAGCTGGAGACATGAAAAATGAGCAATGCCCTCGCCAGGACTCGACACCAGGACCTCAGGAATACGCGCCTAGTGTTCTGACCATTACACCACGAAAGCACGCTAAGAAGGAGGGAGAAATACCTTATAATTCTAGACATCCCTTTCTCAAAATTTAGACGAAGCTTCTTTCGGTATGAACACCAGTATCAAATAAAATTTTCCTAACATGCACAGTATGAATGAAAATTAGCTCAGATTTTTTTTACAATTAGTTTCTCTTTTGTTTTATTCATTAGTCTAATTTCAATCTGAAAATGAATCGCAGAATATAAATGAGAATATTTTCTCCTTGCGAAAAAAGTTTTCTACATTTCTTAATGCACTGATTTTTCGTTTTCATTGAAGCTACTGCAAAAAATTATAATTAATTTTCCCATTTATTACAGTCTGACGTGAAGTTCGACATAACTTATTTATAAAATGTATCAATCTCCAAAATTATAGTGTGGCTCAAAATGAGCAGTGTCTCAACATTTTATAGCAAGCAAAGTCCCCATGAATGGCGACTCACAATGTTTTAAAAATGGAATATGTATTTTTTCCCTTTTACTTACATCTACCAGTACCGATAAATTAAAAAAATTACATAGCATAATAATAATAATAACACACATTAACTTGCAAAGACCGTCATATTTTCGGACATGGAAATTTGCAAATTAGCTGTGCTTGGTGCTCGAACTATGGATTTTCTGAATGATAGTTAGAGCCGCGAGCTAAGCTCTTACACAACGAGAGCACATACGGAGAAATACGATAATGCCTTATAAACTGATCCATATTTCGCGTTAAGCAAGAACTAGTATCAATTCACTCCAGCGCACTATTGATTATCGTACATATTAAATTCGCATTAACCCTTTCAGCCCCAATTTATTTGTTTGTTTCAACTGACTTGATTTTTTTTATGTACTCTCGGTAATTATCATAAAGAATTGTAAAATAGTACTTTAAAAATTTTATTTTAAAATGGGGGGTTTCCAGGGGCCTGGGACAAATATGTCCCACTGGGTGGTAATGGTGGGACATAGGTGTCCCATCTACTAAATGGGTGACACATAAAAGAAAAAATCAAAATCATAAAAGAAAAAATCAACAACAAAAAAGAAAAAAAATCTTAAAGGTTTCAGATTTTAAATTACGTCCAAAGGGGCGTTTTTTTCACATTTTGTGTGTTAACTTTATTTATTAAATATCAAGTTCTTCACACTTAAACCATAAAATTCAGTTCAACAGCAATATTGCAAAATAATTTTAAAATGTGTCTATCTTTAGAATTTCCGATACACGGTTCCGCGCGCTCGAGATAAAAAGTTTTTTTTTTCCCGTAGAGTGTTGCCATTGCTCGCTTTTAAATATTTTGAGTTTGTTCATAAAAAATTCGTCAAAGTTTTACAAAATATGAAATAGATAATAAAGCAAATTCCAAATTCAAAATTTGGGCTTCCAGATGCGCATATTCAGGTGGAAACGTACGTTATTCCAAATTGGATGGCTCTAGGTACCGTTGTTTTATCACATTTGGAGATATACATTTATGCAGATTCATTATTCATTATTTAATTTCTTTAAATATAATACAGAGCTGCAGTATTTTGTGGCAACAGTTTGAAAAGTGATACAACGCTTTTAGTGATTCGACGCAAAATTCCAAAACGAAAACAATGATCCTTCAGGGGCAAAGTCCCTTTGGTCTAAAAATAATAAACTGTTATTTTCATAACTTATGTGTGATAAGAAGTAAAACAGTTTTTGCATAGTTGTAGATTTCATGTCACATAAATTGTTTTAGTTCATTTTTCTTGTTTTTTCTTCGTACATCTGTGGTACCTTCTTCCAGTGGGCCCTTCGATAGGTAAGTGTTCTACTGTATTCAACAACTTGGAACTATATGATGGTCTACCATGTAGTAGTGGTAGTGTAAAGTCTACCATATACAATTTCGTACTGAGGATGTTAGAAATGATGCCTACTACCAATGGGACATCAACTACGTAGTAAATTGATGTTTGTAATTAATTCCCTCTAGGCTTCTTTAAACATCTACTGGGACTGATATATAATCCATTAGGACTGAAAGGGTTAAGCAAGATTTTCTATGGAAGTGTTAAAAAAAGAAACATCTAAGCATTACATTAAGATATAATATTGTTTCATTTCTAAGTCGCATCTTTTATTATCCTTAAAATACCTCTCCAATATTCAGTTTCTTTGTTTCCAAGTTTCGAAAATTATTTTGTTCTCTTTAATATTCTGTTAGCATAAGAATATGCAATCTCCCTAATGTTACTATGAGAGGGTATAAAGGAAATGGAATTTTAGGGAGTAGTTCCATTAATACGAGATGAATAACTCAATAGTAGCCTTCATTTATTTTCCATCAAAGAGGTTTTAAGGATCTTCACGCGGAAGTCCCCCTTGCTCCCCTCCCAAAAAATAAAAAAGATACGGAAGTAATACCAATTAAAATATTTTAATTACGAGTCATCAAAAAGACAATAGGTAATCATATTATTTATAGAGCTTAAACTATCAAAAGATTCATCTTATATGTAATCAGCACAAAATCCTATTGTTTCAGCACTCACAGCGGTCACTGATTTCAGCTAAATCCGAACTCCATAGCTGATTTAATCCAATAGAATAGTTCGAGGTGGTAAGTCCAATTTGAGAGCGCTGAAACGTTTCAGCTTCAATGAACATGAAATATATTAAACTGGTAATAAAACTGAACTAAGTATAAGTAGAACTAAAAGTACTGAAACCATAACTGGTAGGTAGTCGTTATTTGATGCATTATGTTAACATTAGATATAAATTTTAAGTAACTGTCCTTCATTGGGCATTTTGAGATAATTAAAAACCTGTAAAAATAACAAGTAATGTGTATCTGTTTTTCATTTATACTTCTGCTGTTTAATTTATTACCGAGGATTACTTATTAAGGTCTGGCAATCGCTGGAATATAGTTTTCACATTCACAGTCATTCATAAAATCCGTAGTCCTATTGTCTTCCACAATATAAGACCGCAGTTTTATAAAAGCAGCATGTTATGTTGTCTTCATTTAAACATCGCTTAGTTAAAAAGAATTACATTCTAATGCTTGTTCCTTAGTTTGTCTTAGTTGTAAGGTTAGCACGCCCATCTTGAAAATGGAAGTTCCCGGCTTCAAATCCCGCAAGAGTGCAATCGAATTTTTATACTTTTCTTTCTTCGAAAAGTCTAATTGGCCACCTCAAATTTACACTGCATTCTTCTCCATGATACCCTTCTTATAAAAAAGCCTGACAATGAATTCCCAAGTAAAATTATTCTACATAATTGCATAACAGAAAATTACAAATTTAACTTTGATATCTTAAAGCGTAAATGGTGACGTAAAAATAAAATATAAATTCCTATCTTCATGCCTTACAAAGGCAATTTATGAAGTTAGTTTTAACATTGTGGAGAGAACGTGATTGAAATTTGATGCCCATTTTGATTCTATTAGGTCTGATTATGCCTTTTTGATGTAAGGGTAGCACACTCGGCGCGTATTCGAGAAGTTCACGTTCGAGTCCTGGCAAGGGCATTGAACATTTTCTCTTCTCCTGCTTCAAAAACAAATCCTAATAACTCTACAACTTTCATTGTAAAATTCAAAAACACACTATTTTATTTTCATTGAAATGGATGAATTTGATGAGGTTATATGAAATTACTTACGTTCGACTCTATGTTTGTGAATAATTTTCGCAAGTCTCCCCCGACACTAATCTCCAGTCGATCTCGCTTTTCTTTAAGAAGCTTATATTTGCATTAAATCCTCGTTTTGCTAAATAGTAAGACGCGGAAACAAACAACGGCTTCTATAAAGTGGCCCATAATGCGTTATATAAAACTGATATCTGTTTTTGTAACCAGAATTTGTGATATCCTTATTAAAACACTGGTTTGTGCTCTTCAGTTTTGGATACGTCAAGAAATCACTTCTGGATTGGAATGGATTGATCTGAGTTTGTGGGTGGGACTGCTTGCAAAAATGTCCACTACCCAATCGGGTGTAACCAAGTAAAAAAATGTCTACAAATCTTTCCCTGAGATCAGAATGAAAACCTTTTAAGTGTTGATAATAAGCAAGCAAATCTTCATTTCGTTTTTGCAGTTTTGAAAGATTTGAAAACACAGGTTTCTCCGTTTCTAAAATTTTTCTTTTTGGGAGGGAGGGGTAGAGAAAGCGTTTTGGAACAAAAGGAGATATTGTATACTTAGTTTTGATTAAATTTAGTGACCACCTTGTAGCTCCAAGTGGTCTCATTAAATTTAAGAAAACAACCAGTCATTTTTTGAATTATTTAAATTAACTTTGTCATTTGTCAAGCTTTGTCATTTTTTCGATTAATTAAATTTAGCTGCAAATTATTGTCTTTACTTCTCAGGAATTCTTATTGAATCTAAGAGTGCATAAAATGTATTCAAACACTCACTTTTCAAGACGTAAAAGACACCTAATTTCAGGGTGAATACACAGAATATAAAAGTCGCTACCAATTAATTTATTGCTATTTTTTTTAACTTTCACAGCTATGAAAATGGATCACAGTTATTTTATTTTACATTAAATATTTACGGATCCCCTCATGCTGTTCACGTATTCCAAAATTAATTTTAATTTGCCACAGACCCCTTAGCATCACAAGGACCCCTGGGGGTTCGCAAGAATCACTTTGGGAACCACTGTCTTAGGTATTTGTAAAGTATGCACGTGATTAATTTAAAATGAAAAGCATAAAAAAGAGAGAAATCGTCTTTCTTGATGTAATTTGTTACCATGGAAATGAGCACTGATTGGCTTGAAACATGACAAAAGAACGATTATCAACTGGAACTCGACAAATATTTTATTTTTAATTATTTTTGGTCACAATAATTGATTTTTTCTATTTCACTTCTAGATTTGGTATGAATAACTTCGACTGAAATAAATAAATTTATCTCGATAAATAAAATTTATACGTAATCAGACTTTTCATACCCTTGCAGGGTTTCCCTTAGTTTGCATAACAAATTATTTTAAGTTTGGTATCTTTCCTGAACCTCTCATTTTACCCTCGTATTTCCTCGCCAGGGTGCAAAGAAGAGAGTATAAAAACAGACGAAACTAGTAGTTGATTCAGGGCGTGATTTCGCTAGTCAGTGCACATTAGTATTTTGTCCTTGCTGTTGCTACGCTGAGTTGCTGATCCGCCTTTTGGCCATTTAGTAAGTATATCGCAGGGTAGGTTGTTGAATCAGCTCAGCCTTAAACCAAACTCGTAGTCCAGCATTACTATTTATCTTTGAATTTATTGTTAAATTATTAAGTTCCACCTCAAATCGTCGGTGTCATTGTGAGCAAGAAGTAAACTGGCCCTTCCCCCTCCCCAAAAAAGACAGTTCTATATCTCCCCTTCTACTGGACCGACTGACGAAATTCAGCTTGCGTTTTTCATGTCTCGAAAGCGCGACTAAGGATATGTATTAGATTTATGTATAACATTGTTCTAACATAGGTATTTTGATATAAAATCGGACTTTTTCTGAAATGACATGCCAATGTTTTTCCATATTTCGGTTCGACGAGTCAAATTATGCAAAATGCCAAGATTTGTAAAAATCGTACGAGTAGTTTTTAAAAAATTAGCTCTCAAACGTTTACCTCCTCCATGTTATTTGAACTTTTTATATATTTATTAATCTCTCTTTTTTTTATTAAACTTATTTGATTCTTCCTTTCACATTTCGAAATTTAGGTTCATTCCAAATAAAATTCGCCCATTTTTTATGATTTATTTTTAAATTTTTGTATTTTTAAATAAATTTTTTATAAATTTTTCGAAAACATTTTGGATTATAATCTATGAAAGTTTTACCATCATCTGAAAGTAGAGTAGATGTATTTCTAAGCATATATCTGCAAAAAATTAGAGTTTTTTATTCGAAATTTCTCAAGATATACGTGAATTTATATTTTGGCGCGTTCTGAAGTTTGGCATATTCGTTATAAAGGATAATAGCACCCAAATGTGGTTTACGGACTTTGTTAAAATTATTTGAAAGCATGAATGATAACTTTTTCCCGCCCGTGCACCATGCAAAAAAGGAAAGGAAAATAGGTTGCAGTAAATTAAGAAGTTCGCCAAATGAATTATTTTTGGCGCAAACTAGAAAAATACGCCAAGGTAAATTTTTGAATTTCTCTGCAAATTTCGCACTGAATTTTACAAAATTTAATATTTAGGCATAATTTGAGTCGTAGAATCGAAATATGGGAAAAAATTGGCATGCCATTTCAGAAAACGTCCGATTTTGTGTCAAAATACCTATGTTAGAACAATGCCCTATATAAATTTAATACATATCCTAAGTCGCGCTTTCGGGACATGAAAAATGCAAGTTGAATTTCGTCAATCGGCCCAATAGAACGGGAGATATAGAATTGCGCCATTTTTTTTCGCGGTATACAAGCATTTGTGTTAAGAGTTTGACGAATAATAAAGTGTTTATTTTACCCATCTTCTGTGCTGGTATTATCCACGCCTGTGCTAGAAGTCGCCAGTTTCCTAGTAAGATCACGTTAATTTTAAGATCACATTTTAATTTAGTACACAAAGAAAGTTAGATTTTACAAGTGGCGCCCAACCTGGGGCGCCTACAACCTTTTCCCACTTTCGGATAATAAATGGATTCCCAGTTAAAGAAATTCAGTTTCTTTTGGGTTGATCCATCCATGGAGCCAGTTTCTGAGATAATTAAACGATGTGAAGTGTTTTTCAGAAAGGCCGTACTGCATGGACCGAAACAATTGGTAATTGGAAGGAGTGATGTCTGTTGAATATGGCGAATGGGGTAAGACATCTGTTCAAAGTCCCTTCAAGGTTTCCTTCCGTCGGTTTGCAGCATATGGTTTGGCATTACTAACGAAGGAGAATTATTTTGCTATGTCTCTGAGCATATTGCGGGCATTTGTCTTTAAATGCGGGATTCAGATTGAGTAATTGTGCTTTGTAGCCTTCAGCATACACCGTTGAACTGCTGCAGCTCATGGTACACAACACCGTGATCCACCAAATGTACAACATAACATTGCAATGAATATCCAGTTATGATGTTGACAGTTCGCAGCGACGCGCGCAAATCTTCGGACCAAAATGACTTCCGTTTTTGTCTTTGAAGCAACACTTCACAAATGGTTAAGCATTTCGCAGCGTCTGCTTCTGTCAATTCATGTGTACCTTGTAACCTAAATTCTGAATCATACCCATTGCTTTTAAATGCTTGTTATCAGTTAACACATACACATTTAGTGTTTCAGGCAACTGTATAAGCATCTGAAATCAATCTTCTGGCCAGTTTTTGTTGTTGGTGGTGTTACTTATGCTCATTTGTCTGACAGTAATATCAGCCCAAATCCACAAAATTCCTAGTGGCAAGAAGCTCAAGATTACGCCTGTCGTTGGGAACAGCTTTGAGCACCATACAGGTGACTGTGCTTCTGCTTGTAATGTCTTCAACTGCCCATCGTCTAAGCCTTTCGGTTGAACAGGAATGCATTTTGTCGCTCACCTTAAAATCTTTGTCTCTGAATCGTCGAAACCAGTCGCTGCGCGTTGTTTCCCTCAGAACATTAACCAAGTATATTCTTTTCACGCCACATTCACATTTCGTAATATAAAATCTTAAAGCTTCCAGAGTTTTTCAAACTTTTTTATATGTTAAATTTATTGCAATTTGTTTTTTTTTATTTTTTGTAAAATCTGCACTCATAAAAGACGTAAATAAGAAAATATTAAGAGCTGGAAAATTTGAACAAATAATTACTTAAATACGACAAAAATCTTTTGGAATAAGTTGTAACAAAAACAGTAAGATTTATTAAATGAATTTGTAAGGTATTTTATTTTTCTAATCATTAAGCCTCTAAGCCGCCTTTTATCTGGCTATCTCATCCCCTTCACTTTAAAAATGTCAATTAACGATTAGATAAAAGGATCTTAGCAGAACGTGAGAATACGCTTAATTTATTTATTCGGCTGAGATTACCTCTGATTTTTGAGCTCTCTTTCTCATTGTGTTTGGCCTATTAGTGACTTAACGAAAGAATTTTAAACACAACTGTCGTTAGAATTTATTCACCCCCTTGAAATGAGAGACACTTTAATGGAATAAACAATTTAATATTGAGAGTATTTTAATAAGAAGAATGTAGAATGTAAACCAATTAGGTAACACCTCTTAACACTGTTGACAAATAACTGCTGTAAGTAGACTTTTTAATTTCTGTATTTGTTGTAAATTAAGTACAACATCAAACAACAGCAGACTCTGTTTACTTTTTGTTGAAACTCAAACTAGGTAGTGGCCGATTATTCGTCACCGCTAGGGTTTGGCGATTATGTTCCCTCATCCTCAGTCCCCTATTAAAAGGGGGCATATGTAAGGCGTTTTCTGCTTCCTTACAGTATGCCTTCGTCGTGTAACGGTGGCACACTCGGCGTGTATTCGAGAGATTCAGTTTTGAGTCGCGGAGAGGGCACTTTACTTTTTTAAAATCTCCTTCTTTAAAATAATTCAAAGACTCCATATATTTAGTTAAAGTTTTCAATTTTTGCCCTAAAAGGTATTCGCGAAAAGCAAATAAGGGTCTGGATCTTACAAATGAAAATATACAAGTCTCAGTGTATTTTTGCTTTTTGCTTCCTTGTAAGAAATAAAGAAAGTATTGTAATCACGAAAAATTCCGGGTGTCATATTTAAACGAAAATATCCATTTGACAGCTATCGAATGCAATTTAATGATGTTTTTGCATGACATCTCTACGTAAGGACAGAGTAAAGGACTTCCCCCCCAAGCGAATTATAAAACTGATTTAAAATGTATTCAGAAGAGCTTTTTTGTAGCGTTTATACGTACGTACGTATGTATGAATGCATCTTGCATAATTCAAAAACCAGTAGCCTCAGAACGTTGAAATTTTGTTTATACAATTGCTATAACACGTAGTTGTGCACTTCCCTTTTTGGTTGCATATAAATTGTTTATATATATATATAATATAAGCATAACTCTTTGAGAGACAGGAAAAGGTAATTAACTTTTCCAGCAAAACTCTTGCTTTATTTACTATATCAGGTGTTACAATGAAATTATTTGGGACAATTACACATATTTTGCCCAAGACGAGTGAAAAAAATGACCGCTTCTGGTGGTTAGTGTCAGTGACCACGGCCCACAGAACACCTCCCTACAAATCAGTCTCTAAAATATTTATGGAAACAGTTTTTCTTTTTCTGGCAGAGTGCATCTGCTGCATTCCCACAGTATTCTTAGAGGCTTTTTCTTGGTGCTGCAGAGTGTACATCGTCATGATGTTGTCTTCGATGCCTAATGCTTATTTTCTTGAAGACTTCTTACGTTTCTTAATTGCCGTCTAGTGAGCTACAAGGGAAATTCAGAAACGGTCACTCTCGAAAACCACTCACACGAGAAAGTAAGACGTTCAATAGAAAAGGTGGTTACTGTAGGCAACCACAGACCTTCAAAAAGTTAAAAAGCATCTAAAGTTAAACGTAAACTGGAGTCAAAGCAAGGCGATTCCTCAATAATGTTAATAATTGCACCTGTGTAAAGGTATTATGAGGTATTTCTCCCGCCTTCTTCGCCTGCCTTTATGGTGTAGTGGTCAGCACGCTCGATGCGTAACCGAGAGGTCAGTGGTTCGACTTCCGGCGAAGGCGATGCTCATTTTTCATCTTTCCAACTTCAAAACAAACCTAAAGACTCTACAACTGGCCCCCGAACTAAAAAGGTGTGGATGATGATTCTCCACCACCGGCATTTGGCGAATGGGTCCCCAAAACACCACTCGCCCATTAAAAGCGGGAGTATATAAGGTATTTCTCATGCTTCTTCGCATGCTTTCGTGGTGCAGTGGTGAGCACCCTCGACGCGTAACCAAGTTCCATAACGTTGTTCCATTCCCAGCGAAGGCGTTGCTCATTTTTCATCTCTCCTGCTTCGAAATAACCTAATGTCTCTACAGGGTTAAACATGAAATTAAAACATTTCAAAATAAAAATTATCATAGTAGTACATAGTAGTACAAACTTGAAAACTAAAAATGCGAAAAGGAAAAATATGTACAAGATAATAAAAACATAAGAATTAATCTCCCTTTAGTCAAATTTTAATTCAGAACTCATCAGGGGAAAATGAATTAAAGCTTGAAATCAAAAACGGAAAAAAGAAGCAAATTTAATTTATATAAAAACTCATATAAAATCGAAAAAAGGAAGAAACATGCCTCCGAAACACTTCAAAAACAGAATAAAACATAGCATTGTTTCATATTGACACAACAAAACCAAAACATTACATATTGTAAAACGACCATTCGAAAAAAACCAAAATGGTCTAAAAACATAAAATCCGAAATTCAAATTCAATTATAAAGATAGATCGCAATATAAGTACGCTTTAAACCAAATAGTCATTTAAACAATATTCAAAAATGGGTGGTCCCCGATTATGTTTATCTAAACTTTTAATTCCAAGAAAACGAATAACTTTTCATACAGATTGCACAAATAATAAAATCAAAGCAGAGTCATAATAGTGAAAGTCTTTCTGCACTTTCAATGTCTTTTTGCCGAGTGAGACCGAAAAGAAACTTTTAATTTTGTGCACCGAAAAATCTGCCTTCTTGCCTGCTGGCCGAATTGTTTGTGTTTGCGCAGGAATTCTGATTTTAACTATACAAATTGTTTTATTTAATTATTTTAATTGCATTTACTGTTTTATTTAATTGTTTCAACTGTATTTAGTGTTAGTATGTTTTTCTATATTTTTCAATTGTTAATAAAGATATTTTGAGTTTTTATGTATTTTTGCCTTGCCTTGAAGTGAGAACTGAATTAATTGAATGAGGAATATATCTGTAATGAAATTTGAGGATTACGTGTTTCGTGTTAGCAGCAAATATTGTCGCCAGTGTCTGGGATAGGGAATAATGTTTACGAGTAGCACATGCGCATCTGAACCGTCTGTGAAAATCTGTTTTTTACACTCATGAACAAAAAAATTAGCGCACCAAGATATAATTGCGGGATCATAACGAAACTTGCAATGAAGGTCCATGTCGGGGAGATATGCAAATGATTAAAAAGGCAGCGTGATTGCGCATTACGTATAGCCGGTAGAGGGCGTTGAACGTCGTACTCTGTGGAGTATAAAACAGGTAACCAAAGCTTGTTTGGGTGTGCTGAATCATTCGCAAAGGAAGAGCTGAGGTAGACATGCCATTACGCCGTGTTCGAAGACAATATAAGCAGTTGTCGCAGTTTGAGAGGGGGAGAATCGCCGGGATGATGGAAGCTGGGTGGTCAGCTAGGCGAGTAGCTCGTCAATTATGCAGTTCTGATTGTGTTGTGAGGAGGTGTTAGGACTAGTGGACCCGAGAGATGTCATGTACACGAAGACCAGGCTCAGGACGCCCTCAACAGACCAGTCGTCGAGAAGACCGCCACATCGTAAGAAATGCACGCGTACTGCCAACTGCTTCATCGGCGGCGATCCAGGCACAGGTAGAACCTTCACTAGGGGCCCCTGTGTCTTCTCGAACCATACGAAGGCGCCTGGCTGAAAGACAGTTGGTACCACGGCGCCCATTATATGTGCTGCCCTTGATGCCCACCCATCGACGCCTTCGTTTGGAGTGGTGTCGAGCACGAGGAAACCGGACTGCAGCGGAATGGAACCAGGTCGTCTTTAGCGACGAATCCAGATTCAATCTCGGCAGTGATGACAATCGTGTTCGTGTGTGGAGTGCCCGTGGTGAACGTTTCAATCCTGCCTTTGCTGTACAGTGAGACATCGCTCCCACAGCTGATGTGATGGTATGGGGTGCCATTGCTTACAATACACGGTCACCCCTAGTATTGTTCCGTGGCACCATGACAGCCCAGCGACATGTTCATGAAATCCTGCAACCACATGTTTTGCCACTCATGCAACGGCTCCCAGGAGCCATTTTTCAACAAGACAATGCTCGGCCTCATACGGCAAGGGTGTCACAAGACTGTCTCCGCACTGTTACTACCCTTCCTTGGCCTGCCCGATCCCCAGATTTGTCTCCAATCGAGCATATCTGGGATCATTTGGGACGACGAGTTGGGCATCCCACGAGTTTGAACGAACTAGAGGCAAGGTTACAGCAAATATGGAACGAAATGTCTCAAGACATCATACAGAACTTGTATGACTCAATGCCCGATCGTATCGCATCGTGCATTCGCGCTAGAGGGGGTCCAACGGAGTATTAACTCCTCCGTTCTTTTGCCTTTTTCTCTGAAATAAATTATCCTTTTTCTTTGATTTTCTTATCATTTACTTTTATCAAAGTAGTCATTACGTATGTAAAATTTCGTTTCATTTTGACGACTCCTTCTTGGTGCGCTAATTTTTTTGTCCATGAGTGTATTTATTTGTTTAATTTCTTTTATACATCGTTTTAGATTTAGGTAAAAGAAATGTAGGAGTGCCGTTGATGCCACAGGCGGTGACAGTACTTGTAGTGTTTGCTGGAGTTATAATTTCCATCACACTCGAGGAGTGATGCCGGAATGTTGTTACCTATCTAATTAGCGCGTGGGGCTAATACCTACTTACTTAGGGTAAATATTAGGTGGTCCCTTCACTTCTACATAACATAACATATAGCATTTGAATGGAACATATGGCAACGATTTGGTAATTCTTCAGATGATTTAATATTTTTTTTTTTGCATTCTGAGTTATAAAATGAATAAGATATAACGTTTCTAAGTGAACCTAGCGCCAGAGTATCGCTGTGAAGGAAGTCATATGGTGTAATACATCAGAATTTTTAGTTTTAATATCTGCCCGCTATTCCAAAAGAAGAATTTCTAAAGTCTTAGCCCCACTAATTTCAGTTCACTCATTTACACCGTTTGTCATACCTTTCTTCTCTTGACAGTTTATTATCGATGGAGAATATAGTTGTTTTAAAAATGGAGAATTAAAAACAAATAGAAACGAAAAGCTGGGGGTCCAGTGACAGGAATATGAAGAAAAATTAAATTTTAGCAAGAGTAATTTCAATGATAAAGAAAATAATGCTATGAAAGAAAGCATACAAAAATTTACTTTAATTTTACATATATACGTAGGTACATACGTACGTACATAATCAACATACGTACATACGTACGTATACGTGTACGTACAGACGTTATGAAAAAAAATCTCTTCTAAATCCATTTTAAATCAATTTCGGAATCCGTTTTGGGAAAAAGAATCCTTTATTATATTCGTACGTACAGATGTAAGGCAAAAACATCGTTCAGATGAGATATCAAGAGCTGTCAGAATGGATATTTCCGTTGAAATACGATATCCGAATTTTTTGCAATTACAATAGTTCCTTTACTTCGTACAAGTAAGTGAAGAAGGATGTCACAAATTAAGCTAAGAAAAAAACAGACTAAGAATACACTTATTCGCTTAGTTGGACGAAGTTAATCTCAGAATTTTAACGTTAATAAGTTGCTAATAGAATAAATAAATGATATAAACCTGTTGAAGCAAGGAGAAATGTGTCTTTTATCCATCTCATTACGCCAACGAAACTTAATTTCTTGTACTAATTTAATATAAATAAATTAGGGTTATATGTCATCTACAACACGGACTTAAGATTGAAAAAACTGACTTAATCTTTCTTCTTGCTTAAGAAGATTCCTTGTATTCTCTTAATCGACACTTTTCTCACGTTAAGAGCCTCCACCTGCAGAATATTTTATAAATTTATCCCACAAGACTGACAGTGCAAAGACACTACTACAGTTTAGTTTTACTAAAAATCGATTACGTTCGATGTAAAAGAGCTGATAAAATCTTAATTACAAACCTAGTTGGCAAGAATCAATTAAACGCTTGATCGATTGTTTCGGAAAATGAAATCGATAACTGACTTTGATTTACCGATTCATCGTTCCCGGCTATTCTTCAAATGTCGTCCATGAATATTTTGCTTTGGCGAATTCCAGATAATGAGTGTGATATGATTTTATAAATGAATTCTCGCTACATAAATGGTGTTTATCGTCTACTCTGTAAGTGCATGGACATCGAAGAAGTTATAAACGAAAGTTATTCAACTTGCATTCGAAATACCAATGATTATATCTTTAACCCGAGTCTTTGTTGGTCACAGTATTTTTTTCACCACTGAATGTGTTCTGCGGTTAAGGTACGTAGACCCTAATAAAACGCATTCTATGCAACGGCTGCAATTAAAATATATTTTATCGCTTTCCACCCGTTTAATAATTCTCGTTTCCTGTCATAATTCAAGATTTTTTGCTAATTTATCTTTCCGCCTTACTTACCCTTTGAATCGAGTTAGCTGAGTTAGCTATATAATTACTTTACTTGGGTGCTCCCGCTATACTCCTTCCCCACACTTTTTAAACAAACCTCTCCTCTGATTGGATCATTAAGATTTAAATGCAGTAAGGAAGAAATTATTATTAATCACATTTGATAAAAATTAGAAGGGGGAGAAGGCAGAGAGTATTAATACTCCTCTTGACAGGCAGCATGGAAAATTTCCGGATTTGTATGTTTCTTTTCATTTCCGTCTGTTTTTCGTTCATTTTTTTGCACTGAGTGTGTATTTTTTTTTTAATTTGTGTATTTATGCTTGTTAATTATGAGTTTATTAACAGCAAGTGGGCATAGTTTTCCTTTAATACAATATTTTTCATTCGAATTAATGTGTATGACTTTTTAATTGCTGTCACAATTACTCCAATAAAGAGAATTCTGGATTTTTTCTTTAAATTGCGTTGGATTTTAGTTTGTTTTGTTTAGGGAATCAAGCACTGAGTTGTTATGTTTGATTGTTTTATTTGTTATTGTCTTTTTACTTTTACTTTTTTTAGATTACATTTGTGAGAAGGAAAAAAAATTAGTTTCTATCACTTAAAGCGTAAAATTAATATTTCCTGCTTTTCTAAATTCTTTTGTATTAGAATGTATTAAAAACAAGCATTATTAAATGCAATTTCAGTTCGTTCGAGCAGATGTGAAAATCTCAGAATTGTTTAAAAAAAGATGACTATTTTCCTCCGTAAAGTTAAATAATTTACTGATTTATTAAATCATTTTACCTTCCACAACATGTAAATATAGAAAGATAAAAAAAATAAGATTTTAGCACAATTACACGTTTCGAATTCTTCTATTCTGTTAACATTTAAAAAATATTTCTTTCGAATTTAGAAGAATAAATATTTTAATATAATCAGTACATGCAAAAAATTATGAATTAGTCATATCAAATCTTTCTGGGGAGGGTTAAATACAGAAGTTTCTTTTAATCTGTGGTTGCTTACGTTTAATTTTGGCAATCTAGGATTTAAATTTGTGAGGAAGAATGAAGTTAGTGTTGAAATTAGGTAAACTTAAATTAGCTTTAATTTTATACAAAAGCTGTAAGCACTTTGAGGGAACACGATGCCGATTCTCTCTTTAAGAAGTAAGTTATTCTGGTATCAAAAGGATATGTGTAAAAAGTTTTAAAAAAATGCTGTACGTACCCTTTGCTCTGAATTCCTCATACTCAACCAGAAGGCACATCTAAATTCTGATTTGAATATCAGCACTTGCGTTTTACATCGTCACTTCCGTTATCATTACCATTTTTATTAGTACCATCTTGTGCGCTTCCCACATCACTTTCATTATGCCCCTTCATATATTTTTTAGACACCTACAGAGGCTGTTCGCACATTTTTTAGACAATTTTCATTGTATTTACAGTATTGTGCTTCATATATAGAATGTTGTGGATGCATGCATTGTGCTTCATGTATAGAATGTTGCGGATGCATGCATTGTGCTTCATGTATAGAATGTTGTGGATTGCCAAACACAACACCTGTACTTGTAGAGACATTAGGTTATTACGAAGCAGGAGAGGTGAAAAATAAGCACTGTCTTCGCTGGAAATCGAACCACCGACCTCACGGTTACGCGTCGAGCATGCAGATATCACTACACCACGAAGGCATGCGAAGAAGGCGGGTGAAATACCTTACATACTCCCCCTTTTAAAGGGCGACTGGGGTTTTGGGGACCCAATCGCCAAATCGCGGTGCTAGAGAATCATCATCCACCACCTTTTTAGTTCGGGCGCCAGTTGTACAGACATTAGGTTATTACGAAGCAGGAGAGGTGAAAAATAAGCAACGCCTTCGCCGGGATCGAACCACGGACCTTTCGGTTACGCGTCGAGCATGCAGACCACTACACCATGAAGGCATGCGAAGAAGGAGGGAGAAATACCTTACATACTTTGTATGTTATATTCACAGCAATAAGTAACGACTGCATGTTGTAGCATTCTGTATTTTTTTTAAAAGTGTATTTTTAACAGTTTGTTTAAGCTCTCTGTATTAAGAATTATGTTCTATATAATTACCAGTTATTACCAGTGTCTATGCTATATAATCAAGAGTAATCTTCAGTGTAATGTGTAGCTGATACTCACAGTGTATCGTGTGTAGAAGTTAGTTTTCTAAGGTGTTTTAAATATAGTGCAATGTTCAGTGTGATACGTATTATAAAAATTATTGTGTATTGAGCGTTTTATATAGCAGTGTGTTAATGTGCAATGTGACCAGAAGAATGTTTAATTAAAAAGTTATTTTTGGTATGTTTTCAAAATACAGAAAAATTTAATCACCAGTGAATTTTTAGCATAATATTATTTAATCAAAATTAATATGGGCTGTATTTTATATATTATAAGTGCAGCATAAAGTGAACAACTTGTATTTCTGGGGGTAATTGTGTAATTTTGCTCTTTATTTAAGCCTGTTGGTAACAAAAACTATGTTTCATATAACCAAGTTATGTACTATATAATCATGTTATGTCTTATGTAGTTAATCACATTATTCAGTGCCTATGTTGAATTGTCAAGAGTAACGTTCAAGAGTTTGAATGCAATGATCAATTTCGGAATGTAGCTCTAAGTAGTTGCAGGATCCGGACGATACCCGATTAGTCTGTGCAAGCCACCCGGGTATCCGGACCTGCTCTCACCTGTCCTGTATTTACAGTTCCTATAATATTACATTTGTATTAAAGTTAAAATATTACGGTAGTACTACAGTTGGTATAAAATTTTAGCTAAAATATTTGTGTTTTAAATATTCTAATTGATAACCTTTATTCTTCACTATCTTTCTACACCCTATTTTTGCAGACAATAAACCCTTTATAGAATCGTAAAATGTATTTTATTCCATTCCTCTTCAACAGCTTTCCAAAGTCCAAGGAGGGCTATAGATCATCGTTTGGACAATTCGCTTTTTAAAAGTACAATAGTGTAAAAATCCGTGGATGATACATTAGGAGATTTAGTAGGGATAGAAGTGAAAGGTTTGGCCTTGATACCCCTTTCTTGCTTCATTTTTTTTCCAGGAAATTAACAGTGGTTTTAATATGGCTGCTTGCTTTGTGTTAATACAGTTCCACTGATTCATAACACTGTGGGTAAACAGATATTTCTTGTTTGAAAACAGGGTATAAATATGTTCCTGATAATATATGGAGTTGATCTTAAAATTTTTCTCCACTCTCTTTATTTTGTTATTTTGCCGTTATATGAAAAACCAGCAGCAATCATAAATCCCTTTGTAAAAGTTTGTTTAGATTCTTTGAACCATATTTTAAGATCTTTTTCTCCACTTTGAGGATAATAAAGGGATCTATTTTTATTGCAGTCATTTAAGCACATCCAACATTCGTCTATTGTGACAACATTTTCCCATTTTTATCCTGATAAATGTTTATCATAAGGAATTCTGAAGCGCGTTCTAGGTTTGGGGATATGGCGTGGATAAAGACGACGTATATTAAGTTTTTTCTCCTTTTTAAGATTCAAATCAGCATTAATTAATTTATTTGCAGTTGACACTGAACTTTTTAACAAATTTGAAACTGTTCCTTGGGACATTCGAAATACCATAGCTTTCACAGCGTTTTCTAATAACTGGATATCAATAATTTTCTTTGGAAATGGCCTTTCATCTATAGCTTCTTTAAAAGTGCTAGTTTGCATGAAAATAAAACTGCCAAAAAGTAGGCGATAATTTATACTTTAAAAAACACAATTGCCGTTAAAAAAATAATTGTAAGCAAAACGACGTTTTTATAGCAAAGCAAAATCATATAACAAGTGTTTAAACAGCCTCTGTAAAGCATTTAAATGACGAATTCCCAGCCTTTTCCCCTCATAGGCTCTATTAAAAGAATGGTATTCTACACGGGCCTCCTTACATATTTCTCTATAATATTCAACACGCAACATAATCGTAATGCAAATAATTGCCGATAAATAATTTAAAGATAATAATTAGATTAAAAATGCGAACAAAAAATTTTTAAAAAAATGGTTTATTGCTTTTATGTTTTACGATTTTTTGTATAATTAATATTTTTAATTTTACAACTATAAGCAAGTTTTCAGAAACAAAACCTCAGATTCTAACAGCATGAAAGTTCTATTTTGATGGTTCTAACTTGGAAGAAACATTAAATATTAAATAATCTTATCATAAAAGAAGTTATTTAAATAGCATACTGCTTTTCATTTACCAATCTGAAAGGAAATATTTCACAGCACAGTAGTTTCATATATATCAAGAAACGATTTTCTGAAAGATTCAGCGAGGAATTCTATCTGTGTTCATTTTATTTCTAAAGTAAGGGGTTCAATGAAAAATTATCTGAACTTCCCCTTTAAGAGGGATACACTTTGAACTTAAACATCTGAGCTGAATTTCATATGAGCTTTTATCAATTATAATTTCTTTTAATTATTCTTATTATCATATTTTAACTATTTTAAACTGCCACAACATTTAATTTTATAAGCAATACTTTTTATCTCACTAATATTGGTAGAAGTGTCTTTTTCTCATATAGTTCTCCAAATATAATGCTATGTTTTACATTCATGTGCATCAACAATTGCAAGTTACTTCCTGAAATCTCCCACCTTCTGCTGTAACTTTTCTGGCTCTTTTTTCTTTTAAATATATTTCTTGTCATTGCTAGTAAATATGTCATGTTTTCTAATTTTCTGTTCTCAAAGTTGTATTCATAGAACAGAAACTATTGTAGCGAACTTGAGTGCATTCTGATTCTTATTAATACTGAAAGAGTTATGGAATACTTGACGATTTCTGAATAACAGTTATATGCTTGTAATTAGTGGAATAGGTTCTGGACTGCATTATTAGACTCTTACAAATATTGGTACAACGCAGAATTGTGTTCAGATATACTAGCATGGACCTCGTACATTATGACTGACCTTATGATTTTTTTTCAGGTAAAGTATTTCTGTGGCAACATGTCTATTAACTTGATGAAAACAGCATTTTCTAGCTGAAGGTTAGAAATAATTAAAGCGAAATTGCGTATATTAAAAGAACATTGTGGGGTTAAAGAGAACAGTTATTAACGCTTGACGATTATCCTAAAGGACAAAGTAATGATGGCAACTATGAAGACCTTGAACTTTTGAAAATATTTATAAATTAAGTAACTCGTTTAAGGTGGCATTACTGTTGAACTGTTATCAGTTTCAACAGTAATGCCACCTTCCTGTTATCAATTTTTACGATGTTCTGAAAGACAGCAAATAAACCAACAATAAGTTCTTATTTTATAATTTAAGTACTTTCTTTAATACAATATATTTTAGGAGAAAGAAACAATCAATTTCCTCCTCCAGCAAAAGAATTTCACGTTCGCAGTGTTTGCAGTTAGCTGAGTTGAACAAGTTAACCGAATTACCCAGTGTCAATACAGAAAACCTCATACTCAATAAGGTAAAAAAAAAAAAAAAAAAAAAAAGGTAAAGCTTCAGAATTGTACCGCTTTTAGTGAGTCTTGAAAAAAAAAAATTAAGAAAACAAACGTGACTTCAGCGTGTTTGCCGTGTTTAATATAAGAAAACATCCTCTCCCGATTATTCCCCCTCACCCCCACCTCCACAGCGCGGCAGGCAGTGAGCTTGAAAAATAGCATCTGTCACGCAAGTATAGGAAGTGATGTCAAGTTACAGTTTTAGCCTTCCGAATGGAATGTTTTGATTTAAAATAAGGATTTGGTTATACGGTTATCGTGATCAAGGAAATTGCCTCGTTAGCAAACTGTTTCGGAATTGAGGCTTCGGGAAGTTGCTGTAATTTAATTGTATGAAAACGCAAGTTGCTATGAATATACAACTTAAATGATGAATTAAGCTCTTTGGTGGTTGAACGCTGAAAGCTTTATGATCTTTTTTCAGAAAAATTATTAAATGATTTCGAAAAATTAAATACTTTCGATAACTTCAGAGCTAAGGAAATTTCATGGATGTAACCTTCATACTTTCATGTCATAATATTAACTACGTTTAAGCGTCAGCTAATCAAAGTTATGAGAAATAGTGTTTAACCTCTTAACCACCGTTGCAATTATTAATATTGTTGAGGAATTGCCTTTCTTTGATTCCAATTTTATTTTAACTTTAGATGCTTTAAGTTTATATATATATATATACATATAGCTCTGTTTGTTTAAATGTATAAAATCCAAACTGAATCAAAATAAAGTTAACCTATTGTTTTATAAACTTACCTGATTATCTGCGCTCATAATTTTCTTTCTCAGAGTTTGTTTGTCAAGACAGAGGAAAAGGTTGAAAGAGAATGAAGAAAGGAAGACCTTAAAAAATTATTCCAAATAATGCTGATAATTAGCGATTGCTCATGAAATATAAAATATTAATCTTAAATTTGGAAGAAACATTAAATATTAAATAATCTTATCCAGATCATAAAAGAAGTTATTTAAATAGCATACTGCTTTTCATGTAAGGCTAAAATTATATATATATATAAGCTTAAAGCAGTATATATATATATTAACACAGCAAATTTTCCTAAAAATTGCAAATCACTGTATATGTATAATGAAAAAAGAATTTAAGGATTTGTAAGGACCATGATCCCCTACCCATTCCTTATTTTCATGAACTTTGCAGAATTATTTAAAAAAACATTGGAATAGAAAAGGCAAAAATATACAAAAAACTAGAGTAAACCATAGTTAATCTCTTTTATCCAAAACTCCAAACAGAACTTGTCAAGGGAAAATTGTTCTGAAGCTTTAAACAAAGTCAATTAACTGGACAATCAAAAACAAGTTTCGTTCCGACAAATCCACTGAGACCTCTGTGTCCTAACTAGCACAAATTTTTTGTATTTTTTTAAAAAATTTTATATAATTTCTTCAACAAACCAAAACCGTGACTTGAAGATTCTCATTCAATTCGTCTCTTTTCCCTACCTGTTTTTGTTGTCCGATCACAAAAATATAGTGTTTTTTTTTTGTGCTTCTTTCATGTTATTTATTGCTTATTTCACTGCGATTAAATGGAAACAAAATTTACGAGTAGAAAAATTAAAAATATACATGTAATGCTAAAAATTTTATGCAATCAAGGAGAAATTAAAAATATTTGTAGTAGATGGGCATTGGAAATGATGAAGCTTAGCAGTCAGGTCACATCGGGTGTGGTCGTTGCGAAGTGGAAGGCATAGAATGGAGGACACAGAAGAAATTTACTTTAAAAACTCCACATCTTTAGTCAATTAAAATAGTAAATCATTTTCTAGACGAAGATCTCCAGATCATATATCCAATAATGATTTAAATAGATGTAATATTAAATTTAGAACTTTGACGTCATAAATATTTTTAACAAAGGTAAGACGAAGAGGCAGAGCGAAACGTTCGTATAGCAGGCGATGGTAGGAAGCAGTCTGACGAAAAATGGCACTTAGAGCTATTTATAGTGGCCGTTACGTAACAGACCAGAGTGTTCTCGAAAGTACTGGTCTAGGGGGAAGATCCTGAAATTGCGGAACGTTAATTAGAGGTTGCCTGTTCGCTTAGAAGAAAGCGATCATATTTTTTGTATTTTACATGTATACAGTAATTTCATATGTATAGCGATATTAAAATTTTAGAAGCCACTGTGTCAGACGAAAAGCTGGCGCAGAAGACTTGGACTCTTCTCTCTTTATTTTCCAAGCTACACTTTTTCTCTAGAATTTTCATCCTTTTCCTGATACTATTTCTGCAATTCTCACTATTCTTTGTGACCCTTCACTCATCATTATAATTTTTCCTGGGTGTGCTGAAAAAAAATAGACGGACATCGTCTGAGGTACTTCTTAACTTCTGAGTGGAATTGTAATTCCAGTCGGAACTCGAAATACGACGAGATCCGATAATTTATTTTTTATTTTATTTATAATTAATTTTATGATTTATTAAATTTCTATTAATCTCTTTGCATTTCTTTAATTGTAATTTAATTACTTAGTTATTTTAATTTTAATTTATTTATTTATTGTTTCCTTCCTTCCTGACAGTTCTCCCATAGGACTCCAGCATTTATAATTTTAGAAATTAAGCCTTAAATGCATCATTAGCGTATAAATAAAATTTGTCTTCATCATAAAAATAAAGGCATTCCGGTATGTTAAACACTTAGAATTTCATAATTACCGGTTCACAAGTCCGCAAAACGGTGCTACATATTTTAAACCAGTTTGAAAACAGCCTCCTCATTAGAAATAAGATATGTAACACAGTCTTTAAATCTTTGTTTACTTGTCTCTATATACAATAAAAGGAAGAGTCTGTCTGTCTGTGTGTTTTTCGTTCGTGTTGCGCGTAAGCCAATAGACTCATGGCTAGAAATTTGGTATATAGGGGTGCATCTAGACAAGAGCCAGTGCATCTCGGAGCGATTTTTTCAAAATTCGAATGAGTTTTTTTTTTATTTTATGTTTTTTGATGAATTCGCATCAAACATAATGGGCATATCAGCAACAATAGAGCGCAGCCATTGTTGCTGATATCAGCACCGTTGTCACTCGGAAAAAGGAGGCCGAAAATTAGCGTTTTAGGAGTTTTTAATTAATATCTCTTATTTTGGCATCTTTTAATTAATATCTCTTATTTTGGCATCTTTTAATTAATATCTCTTATTTTGGCATCATTATTTTCGACCTTTTCCAGGACCCAGAAAAGAGTTGTAGAAAGTTTGGTGACGATAGCTGTAATAGTGGCTGAGTTATTAGCGGACAAATACACAGAATTTCTCGCTACGCTTTGTATACTGGACTGCTGATTGTTTTTCTCTTTAAAATATGAGATAAATTATTGTTAATTATACTTTCCTTTTCAGAGTGTTTTTTTTTTTTGTGCTTCTTTCATGTTATTTATTGCTTATTTCACTGGTTTTAAGGTATTGAAAAGTTTTGCATGATGTTTTTTAGGAAACAAAATCCTTAACTTCCTTTACACCATTTGAATTCTTAAGATTTTGCAATGGGAAGCTGGTTAATTTATTTATTAAGATAATTAATATTCCTATTAAGGGATATTGCTTATTTCATTGCAATTTTTTTTGTTTATAATACATTTTTATTGAAATTCATGTTTTTGTTTCTTTGTTTGTTTGCTTGGATAAAGTTGTTCTGCAGAGTAAAACTGTGCAATTTTTAAATCTAATGTTTGTTTTGCCTTTAGGCATTTCTTCGGTACATTTAAAAGCAAGACGAAGGCGGCTTGGCAGTGTAGCGGCTAATAGTTAATAAAATATACTAAATGCCCGATTAATTCCAGAAAAATATATCTTTTAAACATGTTTCAAATCACTGCAAAAGAAGCGAACATGGAATTTATCTTAAAACTTTTCACAACAAGGCATGGAATTCTCATCATTTTAAAATGGTTAAAAAAATTCCAGGAAATATTTCATGAGCTGTATGTACTTGATTAAAATTGTAATCACTTGACAACCATGTTATCTTTTTTTTTGAAAAAAAAATAAACTTTATCTATGCTGGTATCTTATAAACATCGTTCTTACTATTGACTAATAAAGCTTTTCTTTAAAAGTCCTTCTTTTTGTGGTTAAATAGATAATTTAACTTCTCGACAAACATAATTTAAGATTCAGCTTTGGGACAAAATTTAACCTTTTCATTTCTTTTAATTCTTATATGTTTATTAATCTGTAAGAGATTTATTTCCTTACCTTTAGCATTAGCACCAGAACAACTGAATATTAAATTAAATATTTGATAAATTTGGTTCTCTTTTGTCAGCATATATTTATCAAATTCCATTGAATACATATATATAAGATATAATAAAATAAAATGGCTACACTAAAATAATAGTTAACCTCAAAATTGACTATTCTAAATTTTATGTTCCCTTCTTAAATTCATCTGTTCTCCCAAATTTGAGATCTTTCCATGTTACATAACGCTGATTGAAAAAGGGAAATAAAATTTTAAATTAAGCAATAGCAGCTTAGCTGTACTGATGCACCTGTCTAGTATAAAACTAGCAAGCAATTACTTCGCAAGCAATTACGTCATTCTTTTTCCAAGTTCAACATCACATATATACAAGGTGATATTTAATGATATTCAATATATTTATTAAAAATCCTTCATGTATGCTTCCCAAATGGGGCCTATCAACCTGCATTTTCTTTCATTTATTTAACTTAATGCCAGTTTATTTAACTAGTTAGCGAGTAAAATTAAACTTAGAAGCTTTCAAATGATACAATATCCAGAAATAATATATCCCCATTCATTAAAACTCGTTGAATCAAAAACGAAATCGATAATTTTCTGTTCAGTAATATATAATAATTTGACTTATTGCTTTCAATCTAAAGTTCATTAATTTATTTACAACATTGATTTATTTACGTCATTTAAAAAGGAATATTTTAAAAGCATGAGTTGGTCCTCACTGTTTCGTTTCATTAACAAACAATTTTTAATCCAAAGGGACAATTTGCCCTGAAGGACTGTTAATTTCGTTTTGGCATTTTGCGTTGGTTTGCTATAAATGTCGGTTCACTTTTCAAATTCTTGCCACCAAATATTATCGGCATGTATTATATTTAAAGGAATTAAATAATGAAGAATCTGCATAAATGTATGTATGTTTCTCGCATTATGATAAAACAACGATTCCTAGAGCTATCAAATTTTGAATAACATACGTTTTCCACACGAATATGGACATCTGGAAGCCCAAATTTGGAATTTGTTTTATTACCTATTTCATATTTTGTAAAGCTTTAATGAATTTTCGATTAACAAACTCAACGATTTCAAAGCGAGCAATGGCAACACTGTACAAAAAAAAATTTATCTCCAGTGCGCGATATTGTGTATCGGAAATTCTAAAGGATATGCTCAATTTAAAATGTTTTTGCGATATTTGCTGTTGAACTGAATTTTATGGCTTAAGTGTGACGAACATGATATTTAATAAATAAAGGTAATCCGAAATCGTTAAAAAAATGTCCCTTTGTGGGTAATGTAAAATCTGAAAGCTTTCAATTTCTTTTTTTTGTATTTTATAATAATAATATATTTAATGTTTGACACTGCTATTTTTATTTCAGATTTTGTGAAACTTACAAATTTTTTAGACCATTACCATTTCCATACAATGATTGCAGAGCACATAACATTATACTGAAGGAATTAATTTCTACATACTTTGTGAAGCTTTAAACATTAAGATTTATTACTGACAATGAATTACATATGGATCTGTGATTAATTCTGTGCTACTAGTAAACTTAATTTTAAAACGCTTCGAAATATATGTTATTTTAAGTTTAAAGGTGACAATCCTCTTAACCAGTTGATTTTACCGGAACCATTTAATTCCTTAAAAAAAAAAAAAAAGAGGCATAACTTAAGTGCTTTAACGGTGAAAATAAAAATGGTCTATGACGCCATATTTTCTCGGGTCTTTGACCAGTAAGCTTGGATAGACGTCATGTGAAATTAAACGACATTTGAAAAGCCTATTTCATCTGTCTGAAGCAATCCATTCGAATTACGGCAGACAGACAGACACTAACCATCCCAAAATACATCCCTTCCCACCAGGACCCCTAGCTGATGACCATTTTGTTCATCAGTACCAACTAGATCATCTTTCTTTATTGCTAAAAAGGCCTTTTTCCTCTTCCGAAGTTCCATTAAAGCAATTGCGGGCGCAGAGCTGCGGATGACTTTTTAATGAATATCATTAGAAAGCCGCGCAAGCAGGTGAAGAATAATAGAAAAAGGGTTCCTTGGAGCTGATTGCCCCCATTCTAAGCTCCCCCACCCTGAGAACTACGTCCCTTTACCTCCAGGAGTAATAAATGTCTCTGCGGGTCTGATTCTCCGACTAACCCTTTATTACTTTGGGCCGGAGAAGCCTCTTTTAAATGTTGACACTATAATTAGGGAGCGGACTGCTTCGAAAGTGGGAGGATACTTAACTTCTGGTTTCTTTTAAAAAGAATGGGAAGAATATGGCAGAAAAAGTCAGTGCCGCTTTTGTATGACAAGTACATGAACTACTTACAACGCAGATACGCTTGTTTCCGATTTAATCGTCATGATTTTTATTTATTTGTTCATTTATTCTTTTTTTTTTTTTAACCTTAGCTCTCTTCCTTTCCGAGGTTCCAGAGATATTTCGGGATGGTTGGTAAATTGAGTTTCGTATAGTTAAGGCTAGAAACCTCACTTATCTTATAAATAAAATAACAAGTGGGGTTTTTGGCACAAGGTATGTCATTTAATATTAAGTAAAATATATACCAAAGCACCGTAGGCCATTCTTTTGTTAAGTATTCAATATCATTATGTACATCGGCTGAGTAATTTCCATAATACGGCATAATACTTATTAAAAATATTAGTCTGAGATATGATGTTCTTTATACTATGCTTATGTTATATCATTTCACTTCTGCTCGTTACTTAATCTCGAAAAATTGTACAGACATTAGGATTTTTCTGAAGCAGGAAACTGATGAAATGTGCAGTTCCCTTCCCTGGACTCGAATCTTGGAACTCTAGAATACACGTCGAGTTTGCTGACCATTACACCGCGAAGGCATGCTAAGAAGGCGGGAGAAATACCTTATGTACTCCTCCTTTTAATGGGCGATTGGGGATTAGGGGGCCCAATCGCCAATTCCATATGGTGGAGAATCATCATCCACCACCTTTTTTTAGTTCGGGCTCCATTGTAGAGACATTAGGAATTCTTTTGAAAGTACGAGTCATGGAAAGTGAGCACTGTCCTTACCGCGACTCGAACCTCGGGCCTCTCGAATAGGCGCCGAAGGTGTTGACCACTGTACCACGAAGGCATGCTAAGAAAGCGGGAGAAATACCTTATATATTTCCCCTTTTAAAGGGCGACTCGAGATTAGGGGACCAAATCTCCAAATACTGGTGGTGGAGACTCATCATCCACCATCTTTTTCAGTTCTGGCGCCATTGTAGAGTTTTTAGAATATTTTGTAGATGGAGATGGGAAGAATGTACAATGCCCTCGCCGGGACTCGAACCTCGGACCTCTTGAATACGCGCCGACTATCTGACTATTGCACCACGAATGCATGCTAAGAAGGCGGGTGAAATACCATATAAAGTATTAACAGTTTAGTGATTTTAAACACTCGATTTCTGACGACCAGTTTGCAGCTGGCATTTGAACTGTCCTATTGGCCATGTTACGAAGTGACTAGATGGTAATGCCAAGAAATTTATTCTAATCAGGGTTCATCATTGAGCTTCCTTTTTTTATCTTTTTAAAAGGGACAGTTTTATATCTTCCGGGCCGATTGACGAAATTCAAATTGCGTTTTTCCTGTCTCGAAAGTGCGAATTAGGATATATATTAGATTTATGCATAGCATTATATTAGATTTATATTATATTTAGCATATATTAGATTTATATATAGCATTGTTCTAATATAAGTATTTTGACACAAATCGGACGTTTTCTGAAATGACATGCCAATGTTTTTCCATATTTCAATTCTACGACTCAAATTATGCCTAAATATTAAATTTTGTAAACTTCGGTGCGAAATTTACGGAGAAATTCAAAAAATTACCTTGGCGCATTTTTTTTTAATTTGCTCCAAGAATAATTCACTTGGTGAACTTCTTAATTTTCAGCAACCTATTTTCCTTTCCTTTTTTTCATTGTACACAAGCGGAAAAAATGCTATTGTTCATGCTTTCAAATAATTTTAGCAAAGTGCCTAAACCGCATTTGGAGCTATTATCGCTTATAACGAATATGCCAAACTTCAAAACGCGCCAAAATATAAATTCACGTATATCTTGGGAAATTTTGAATAAAAAACTGTGTGCATAGAAATACATCTACTTTAAGGTGATGTGAAAGATTTTATAGGTCATAATGCAAAAATGTTTTCAAAAAATTTATAAAAAATGTTTAAAAATACAAATTTTAAAAATAAATCATAAAAAATGTGTGAATTATATTTGGATTAAGCCTAAATTTTGAATTCTGAAAGAAGGAATCAAGTAAGTTTAATAAAAAAGGAGATATTAAAAATATATATCAAATTCAATTAACATGGAGGAGCTAAAATTTTGAGCGCTAATTACTTAAATCTACTTGTGCAATTTTTACAAATCATGGCAGTTTGGCATAATTTGAGTCATAGAATCGAAATATGGAAAAACATTGGCATGCCATTGCAGGAGAAGTCCGATTTTATGTCAAAATACCTATATTAGAGCAATGCTATATATAAACCTAATGCATATCCTAAGTTGCGCTTTCGAGACATGAAAAACGCGAGTTGAATTTCGTCAATCGGCTCAGTAGATCGGGAGATGTAGAACTGTCCCATTTTTTTTTGTGTGTGCAGAGTATATTCATAAAATTATTTACTAAGTAATTTTTTATCAGTAAAGTGATGAAATACTAAAAATGTAAAAATATAAAGCAGAAATGATTATTTTATTTATGTTTATTTTTGATAAAGTAAGACAGTCGTAAATTATAAGGTTAAGAAATTCTTTTAATATAGAAGCCTGCTATTCTACATTTTTGAACATATTCATCATTCAATCCAGGTTTGAGATTAGAATTTTTTCGACATGGAGTTGAATTTAATTAAAAGTTACAAAAGTACTAATACATGTAAGTGTATTTCTTTTAAAAAGTGATAAAGTTAGTGAAAGTCGTTTTTATTTCTGAATCTACTTCCACAAAATTTCTTTGTTTCTTAAGTAAATTTATAGCTTCTTGATGCAGGCGCTCAGATACACTTTTATTTGATTTGATTTTTTTCTCTTACGGAATTCTAACGGTAAATGAACTTAGAGGATTCATTAGAATGTTGAAACGATTTACAAACAGATGGAACTAAATCTTTAATTAAAAGAAATTTAAAAGCTCGGGGATTTAATTTCGAACATTAACAAGCTATTGCGATACGTAGGAGAGAAAAACTGCTTTTATTTCTGGAAATATTTTACTAATTAGTTGAAAATTTATTTTCAGTATATCACATTATTTTCTTTATGAGTATAAAAACTAATTCAGACTTGAATTTAAAAATTTATCATTGATTAGGTATCAACTTTTTATTGTATGCTTTGCTAATGGTGTAAAGGTTTTTTTCCCCATCAGCAATATCATTTTATTATATATAACTTTCCGTCACTGAATTACACTAAGACTCATTAAGAAATAATGTAAAAGAATGGAGAATAAATTCATTCGATTTATTTATAGTCGGCTATCAATGTAATAACAGTTATTCAGTTCAGAATTCCATTCAGTTTCGATTGAATTTCTACTTTTAATCGCCAGTTATTTAAGCCATTCAAATTTAATACTCTGCGTGAGGTACTAAAACTCTTCCTGATTAGGATTCGTATTTTTTTAGTACTTTTTCAATCATTTTATAATAAGATAGTTGATTGCCTCTTCTTTGCTGCGAAAAAATGTTAATGACATATCAAGAATTTCTTTGTAATTATTAAATACAACTATTGGATCAACTTTATAACACTTAGACATAATAATTAAAGTTTCAGTAAGTTTTTGCTAAGATTTTAAATCGAGATATGATCAGATTTATTCATGTAAAAGGACCATTAGAGATGTAGGCGGAAACAAATTTGAGCTTCAGAATGAAATAAATATAGTGGACTGCGTTTAAAATTTTGTTATTCAGAATGCGCAATTAATTTAACATTCATTCTCGTTGTAGCGTCCAGCTTGTAGCAAAGATGAGCTTATTAATGTAATACTTTAAACTCCTTTGCTTATTATTTTACTTAATTTTTGCTAAATATTACAGCTTCCTAGGAACAAGCTGAATTATTACCTCAAAGGGGCCTTAGCCCACAAGAGCTATTAATATCGGAACGCCCTTTTGTATTGAATCGCTTAAATGCGATGTATCACTTTTTATACTGTTGCCACAAAATATTGCAGCCCTGTATTATATTTAAAGAAATTAAATAATGAAGAATCTGCATGAATGTATGTATGTTTCTCGCACTGTGAAGAAACAACGGTACCTAGAGCTACCAATTTTGAATAACGGATTCTTCCACCCGAATAACGGCAGCTCGAAACCCGAATTTAGAATTTACTTTATTTTCTATTCCATAATTTGTAAAACTTTTAGTTTATTTGAATGAATTCTTGATTAATAAACTCAACGATTTCAAAGCTAACAGTGGCAACACTGCATGGGAAAAAACACTTTTATTTACAGCGCGCGAGACTATCTATCGGAAGTTGTAAAGTTATGTGTTTTTAAATATTTTTAGCTCAAAAAAGGGACATTAGCCCAAATGCTCTGGAAATGTATAGGTTTGTGTGAATGTAAAACAAATACTCCTTTAGAAGTAATATAAAATTTAAACACTTTTAGATTTTTTAAAAATAATTTTGTTAGAAGAATCGAAATTCACATAATTTACGCTCGGGTTTTAAATCAAAATTAAATTTTGCGAAGAAATCTCCGCGGTATTTTCATTTATAATTTTCTGCACCTGAGCTACCCTTATATACACACACACACACACAAAATTACGTATCTTAAATATTGCTCAGATGAATTCCGTGGAACTTGTTTAACTTCAGCATGAATGTTTAACTAATATTTTCATACTATGATATATTCGTGCTATTTCGTATATTATGAATTCCTAAGAAAGGGTTTTATTAAGAGATACTAACCATAGGCCAAGGAGAAAGATAGAAAGATGTGTTTATTTCCTCAAAAAAAAAAGCGTTTTTGTCCTTAAATCAAGCACGAATTTGGAAGTCTTATTTCTTTCTAGATGTTCGCCAGATTATCATTTCATTCTAATGATAACTCCTGAAGGTCCTTTTTCCCATTAGAAATATATCTCATAGAATTGTCATAATTATAACCACTGTGACATTAAAGTATCGGAAACTTATACTCTGTATAACGGAAGAGGATATGCATAGAAATTTTACTTCTGGATATCAGTCTCCGGATTCTACAGCATGCACGTATTTTTAATTTCAATATTATTGATAATTTGATAGATTTTAATGCGATCTATTTCGGGTATTTCATTCAGATTCGATTTCGATTGTATAGTTTCTGCACGTTTCTACTTCACAGTCTAAAATAAACAAGACAAAAAAAATCGTATTTCGATGCGGAACTTGATAAAATATAAAAAACTGTGAATATTATTGGAAGCTCAGTAATGAAACAAACTTGATCAGGTTATGTTACTCAAACTCTTCTGGGAAATTTCAAGAACTCGTAGTACACTGGGGACCTTTCCTGTCCCACTACAAACAAAGCAGTACTTTTCGTTTATGGATACTTGGTTTTGGAAATGTTGCTGATGATGTTCCTGGTTTGCAGTAAGATTTTTTTCTCTTAATATTCTTGTAAAGAATCCACTTTTCATCTCCAATAACCAGCCTGTTAAAAAACGGCTTTACATTGTGTCTAATCAGATGTGATGATCTTACACGATCAGACAAATTCTTTTTTGTTAGTTCATGTGGAACCCAAACACTTTGCTTTAACACAAACCCAAGAGATTTAATGTGATCTCCAACAGTTATATGATGAATGCCAAACTCTTCTGCAATTTCTGGACTTGTTAAATGTGGATTATTTTCCAACATGGATCGCAAATCATCATTATCGATCTTGGATGGTCGTCCAGATCGATCACTTTCTTTGAGGCTCAGATTTCCGGAACGAAATTTGCTAAACCATCTTTGACAAGTACGAACATTTACAATATCTTTTCCAAATACCGCACATAAATTTTTACATGCAACCGATGCGTTGCTTCGTTTTTGGAATTCATATAAAATGCAGTGTCGTAAATGCACTTTATCTACTGACATGATTTTCACTTTAAATATCACAAGTAAATGATGAACGGTAAAAAAGGGCACCTTTTATATTATACAGCAGCTAAAAAAACAAACAAAAAAAATCCGATTGACTCACTAGCCAGATGTTTCTTTTATTTACAAGAAAAATCGCCTGCCTACTTAAAATACGACAGAACTTTCCCTCCAACCCGATATTTATTTAGAATTCTAATTAAAATTGTTTTATTTTCCCATGCAATGCAGACGAATTTGAAGCTACGTAGGAAAAATAAAAGTACAAGAGCGCGCGCATTTAATATTTAATAAATAAATATCTTGTAACTGCTGTTGTCATCTCGAAAAATCGAGAAAATTTTAAAATCGGGAAAACAGATTTTACCAGAATGTTCTCTTGAATAATTAAAAAGCTTATAAAAGCCGAACCTCAGCTCAGTTGCCGTTGTATTAAGCGAGCTGTTTGTTTACTTAATGCTGTTATTTATTGCAGCGAATTCGCTGTGAGATTGGATTAACTTTCTCTGTTTTGAATTGAGTTTTGTTTAACGTTTGAGACTTTGTGATATTGTACGAATGTCTCTGAGGAAATATTTCAGCATTTTGTTTTATTTCTTGTGAAAAGAATAAATGTTATTAAAACTTTTTATCGACTTGTGCTTTCAATCCATTATGAATACGTATGCACGCAACCGTATTTACACAGTAAGATTCTTCAAAAATTTCCTTAACTGAATATATTTTGGGCTTATTGCCTTAACAAGCATTTTATATTTACTCGAACACATATTTTTGAAATGTTTATTGACTTTTGGATCACTGCGTAATTGATGAATCGGTTTTGAAAATCTCCGTAACAGTACTATAAATAAAACAAAAGCATTTCTTCCTTAAAAGAAGCACGCGGTGGCTCCCATGAATAAAACTGTAATCTTAAACAACGAAAATTGCCTTGCATATAATTATCACCCACTTACATGGCTTTCTTTCTGATGCTATCAAAGTAGGAAAAGCACTGCCCGACGACCTGCATTGCAAAAGTAAAGCCCTCCTCCCACGAGAAGACACAATGCCCAAATTTCCGTTACACCTCTAAATTGCAATCATTAAGGCGCTCGAAGTCATCTCCTCCCAGACGCACAACAGTAGCGTGTGACCGGTATCCTCTTATTAACACCTTATAAAGAGAGTCGGCAAGATCTCGATGTGCCTCGGTGTCACGCAAGCTGTGAAGGATTCGGGTAAAGACAACGCCCGCCATGGATGATAAACAGAAGCCGGCGCTGGAAAAGAATATCTAGTTAAGATTATGTCTAACTGGAAATCAGAGACACAGCATTATTCGAATTTTGAGTGTTTGCATGTGTTTGAGTAGAACAAGTTGAAAATTTTAATGGTGTCTTTCGTTTAGTTGATTAAGAATTCACAGAGCAGTATTTTACGACAGTTTTTGAATGGAACTCTTTTGAAATAGTGAATTAGTTCACTTAAAAGAATGGCAAAAGAAAAGTTATTTATTTGTTTTTTCAAAATTAATTTCCTGTAGATTGCTTTGCAAAGGAGCCGTAGAACAACTACTGTGTAAGGAAAATTCGCAAAATTTTGAATTTTATTTGGGAACATGTATTATCAAAGTGGAGAAGAAGGGATTAAAAATACAAGTGTTTGAATAAAGATATTTTTTGTTTAAAGATCAGTACTTTAATTGCATGTTGCTTCCAGAAAAGAAATTATAAATTATCGTTAGTTTAGTTTCCAAAATAATTAATTTTATTTTTAATTTTCTTCAAACATCTTCAATTCTAAACTCTTGTTGTTTTTTCTTTTAGTTCAAAGGGGCTATGTCCTTGGAGGACTACTGTTTTCGTTTTGCGATTTTGCGTCGGAAGCATTAAAAGTCTGAATCACTTTTCAAACTGTTGCCACAAAATCAGCGGTTATATAACATGCCAGAGTGTTCTCGCAAGTACTGGCCCACCAGCGGCCGAACGGTAAAGACGCTGAACGCTGGTAGTTTGGTCCGAGGTTCGAATCCCGCGAACGGGCCGGCTGCATGGGTGTTTTCGTGGTTTTCCCCATGTGTAACGTGTATACGAGCCAGTTTCCCTTAGGAAGTCCTCCACGAAGGCATCCCTCCCCTTAGGCAGATAGCCCTCGTGTGCTTTGCCATAATTGAATAACCTAACCTAACCTAACCTATCTCGCAAGTACTGGTCTAGGGGGAAGATCCTGAAATTGCGGAAAGTTAATTAGAGGTTGCCTGTTCGCGTAGAGCAAAGCCATCGTATTTTTTATATTTTACATACATATATAAATATATATATCTATACTGAGCATATATATATTATGATACTTTCTGAACTAAAATGACTCGTATTCAAGTTATACAGGGCGAAATCAAAAAAAAAAAAAAAAGATAAGTAGCTGAAACGTTTTTAAAGTTTCAAATTTGTTGTTTGAGAGATAAAACCTTTGCGTGTCAGTTTCAAAATTAAACGACAAATTTCATTTCTGAAGCTAATTTAAATTATTGGCCTTTGCTATTCAAATCAAATGTCTGTCAACTCCAGGTGGCACTCAAAAAAGTAGTCCACCTTCAATTCTGGTACCATGCTTTTTGGGAGAGACCATAGCTTTACTTTACTATGAGAAATACCGCATTACTTTATAGTGGATGTAAACTGAAAGTAGAACTGGATTGGTTTTCTCATTCATCTTAACCAAATACCTCACCAAAGTTGTACTTAATTAGGATCTAGGGATTTATATTCATTTTAAGTAACCAGTTAATTTTAGTTTTAAGTTACTTTCCTATAAGCCTACATTCCCCTAATTGTCAGTGCCAGAATATTTAAATTTGGTAGCGCGCGTAAGAAATGCAATTTCTACCAGTGGGAGAATAAGTTAAATATCGACGTTCTGGTAGAGGAAAAAAGAGTCCGGGACAGTGCCGTGCGTGCTTATGCGCAAACTTTTGTTTAGCAGTTACTGCTGGTTGACGTGGCTTAAGCGCTATTATCTTGCTGCCACTAGACTCATTTGCGCGCTGTAGGCTACAGCAGCCCTGTGCGGTAATTATACTATTTGTGAATATCTCTTATTTTAAGTTTGCTTCTACTGTTTCAGTTACCGCCCAAGTTGAGGTTGAGGCGTAGTATGTTAGCGTCAAGTTGACGCATTGTAAATAAGTCAAGGAGTTTAATAAAGGGCAGTTTTAACCCTTCCTCAGTGCAATCACTATTTCTCAAGATTCTACACAACAGGAGGAGAGTAGAACGTTACAAGGACATATACATCTTCAAATGAATATAAGAAATCGAAAGAATGTATTTGTTCAGTCAGAAACACAGTCAAATTCAAGATCAGGTATAATTTGCGCAAATCTAAGAAGAAATTAAGAAAGGCTGATTATTGTTTTCAGCTGATGAAGGTTGCCAGCTGATGGATGAGGAGGTCTCGATTTCCTTCCGTACTGAAGAATGGAGTTACATACGTTCTTTATTAATCTTTGTTTTAATAAGAAAACTTTAAATGTAGCCAGCGAAACTGAAAACCAAGAAAATTATTCATTTCTGAACACATTAAGAAATAAAACAAGCGTATGGAAAAGTATCCGAATAAATTAGTGTCAATTTTTCGTAATAAAACTCGCCAACATTAAAAAAAATTTAAAGCTTTCCGATTTTACATTACACCTAAAATGGCGTTTTTTAACGTTTGTGTGTTAACTTTACTTATTAAATATTATTTTCTTCAAGCTTAAATCATAAAATTCAATTAGAATTTCCGATACACAGTCTCGCGTGCTGAAGATAAAAATTTTTTTCCCCCACAATGTTGCCATTGCTCGCTTTGAAATAGTTCAGTTTGTTAATCAAAAATTCTTTAATCTTTGACAAAATATGAAATAGCTAATAATTCAAATACCAAATTTGGGCTTCCAGATGCTCATATTCGAATGAAGGACTACGTTATTCAAAATTTGATATCTCTAGGTACCGTTGTTTTTTTTTTTTTGCAGTGCGAGAAACACACATAAATTCATGCAGGTTCTTCATTATTTAATTTCTTTAAATATAATGCAGAACTCTAATATTTGGTGGCAACAATTTGAAAAGTGAACCGACATTTATAGCGAACCGACGGAAAATGCCAAAACGAAATTAATAACCCGTTTTGGCAAATTACCCCTTTTGGCTAAAAAAAATAATCACTTTAGATATGACCATTCTATGTTTCTTCACAATTTATCAGAGCTATATTTAAAGAGCGAATGGACTTTGAAAATTAAAGATTCACAAAAGATAGATATGACCTCTACAACTCTTCATGAAATGTATGTTTACGGATTTTTGTAGTTCCTGTACTTTCATAATCTGACAAAGTACTAAATTACAACTACTAAATTTATTCCTTAATATACTTCTCTAAGCATTCATTATTTAATAATTTTTGTAATACCTAATTATCTTCTCGAAGAACAGCAAGCTTTTCTGAACAACAAGAATAAACAAAGAGTCACGTATGCCAAATATTATTTTATTGTAGCCCTTGTACACTTCTGGTTCCGCCCCAAAGAACCAAGTTCCTTTTTTTCTACTCGTAATCTTTTTTGCGGCCATAAATTTCCGTCGTAATCTTTTACTAAGTTTTACGCACAGTGATTATTTCCTCTGAAGACCTTTGTGTGCTTTTCATCCAAAGGAACAGCTCTAGGCAATAGATAAAGGAGCATTTATGATGTCCACTGCAGATGGTGCAGACGAAAGAAGATATTTTTTATGGAGGACGAAAATACGACTGAAGCCTCATAAAACAGCGATCGATATTACTGACCCTTTGGAAATAGTTTCCGACATCAAAAATCTTTGAAAGATAGTTTCCATTAATGGGGTCGAGACCATTAGATTCTGCAGTGCTATGCTGTTCGCTATTCGGAACAAAAATGTAAAGTAATATATTTAGCTTTCGTTTATCCAGAAAAAAGCTACAGGTTTGCTCACATAATCAAAATAGCTAAATAGCTTATTTGTATATTTTTATCTTCAGCATTATACTGAATTTGGATTTTAAATATGCAGAATAAGTCTTTTAATGTGTAAATTCTGTTTCTGAGAGCATTACTTACTCTTGTGTTACACAGTCAGCACGAAAGTAAAGCCAAGATTTTTCATTGGTCCAAAGGGGCTTTAGTCCCTGAAGGACTATTGTTTTCGTTTTGCGATTTTGCGTCGGAAACATTAAAAGTCTGAATCATTTTTCAAACTGTTGCCACCAACTCTTGAAGCCCTGTATTATATTTAAAGAAATTAAATAATGAAGAATCTGCATAAACATATATATATTTCTCCAAATGTGATAAAACAACGGTACCTAGAGCCAGCCAATTTTGAATAATGTACGTTTCCACTTGAATATGCTCATCTGGAAGCCCGAATTTGGAATTTATTTTATTATCTATTTCATATTTTGTAAAACTGTAACGAATTTTTGATGAACAAACTCAAACGATTTAAAAGCGAGCAATGGCAACACTCTACGGGGGAAAAAAGCCTTTTTATCTAAGGTGCGCGGAACTGTGTATCGGAAATTCTAAAGATACACTCATTTTAAAGTTATTTTGCGATATTGCTGTTGAACTGAATTTCATGGTTTAAGTGCGAAGAACAGGATATTTAATAAATAAAGGTAATACGCAAAAGTAAAAAAAGTCCCTTTGGACGTAATTTAAAATCTGAAACCTTTCAGATTTTATTTTTTGTTTTATTTTCATTTACCATATATTCCGGAGCATAACGCGTACTTTGAATTCAAAACCCAAAATCGAGATTTACGTTATAAGCCGAATATAAAAATGATACATTTAAAAGTAAGGAAAAGAACAGCTTACAGAAATTAGACATGTACTTAAATGCTGTTAATTTAATAGAAATGACACACTTTTAGAAACTTAAAAATTTTCAATCCCAATTCTGACATCAAAAAGTGTTGCGTGCGTACGGGTTCGTAATGGATTGAATGGACAAGTCGTTAAAAAGTTAACAAAATGTATTCTTTTCACAAGAAATAAAACAAAAGGCGAAAATATTTCCTCAGAGATATTCGTACGCTATCACAATATCTCAAACGTTAAACAGACCTCAATTCAAATCAGCGACTATCTCGCAGAGAATTCGCTACAGTCAATAACAGCATTAAGTAAACAATACAATTCTCTTAAAACAGGAACAACTGAGCTGAGATGTTTTTAATATGGCTTTTATAAGCTTTTTAATCAGCACGAGATCATTTTCTTATTTTCTTGATTTTTCTGGATTACAAAAGCAATTACGAGATATTTATTTATTAAATATTAAATGCAAGTTATCTTGTATTTTTACTTTTCCAGTGTAGCTTTCTCATCAAATAAATCTGCGTTGCATGGGAAAATAAAGCAATTTTAATTACAATGCTAAATAAATACGAAATCCGTAACAATATTAATTATCGTGCTTTCATTCTTTTAGAGAAAACATCTAACTCCTAATATCACAAATTCATTCGTGTCGGAAGGTCATTGTTATACCTAATTACGTCGCTATTTTCTCGAAATCCTACAGTAACATGCTTGTGCACTTCTGCATTGAATACAACTACCCGTTTTGCAGAATTACGTAATCCCTCAATCCTTTTCCCCAACACACATATTGCTCCACTTATCGTTTGTCAGTTCGGTGTACCTTTGTTCGAAAATCTGGGAAAAATCTTCGAATGAATGATTTCAAAAGATAGAGCATCGCACATATATATTTCAGGCTTCTTCTGAAAGAAAAAGATGGGCGTTATATGGCAAATATAGCTTAATATTAAAAAAAACTCTAATTTGAAATTACAGATGCGCGTTATACGTCGGAATATGTGGTAAATGCCTTTTCTATACAGTTGTTTTTTCTATAGGAAGATCATGTTTTCTTATTATTGTAATTATGACTCTTCTTGATAATTAAAGCTGTCATTTATCCTATATGTAAGTTACTTGAATAATGGGAGTCTCGCATTTGAATCATCACTGGCCATTCTCACTTACCGTTGGGCATTTCAAAGCCTTACTGTGATAAGTGACGCATTGAAAATCAATGGTCACAGTGTGACTTAAACCTATTAGTATGCCAGTTTCAGGATAAAAGATTTGGTCTTAAAATTTGCACCCTTTTTTCAATTCTTTGATTTTGAATATTCTTACTTCACTAAGACACAAATATACAGATCTTACGAGAGGTTTGTAGCCGGGCCTTTGGTGTAATAATCGCCTGTGGCGATCATAATAGCGATCGGGAAACCAAATTTACATAAACTAATAACTTGGCTTTTACTGAATAACATAAATTTAAACGTAATTTTCTTGAAACGAAGATTTTCCAGTTTTTTGTTTCAGTGCGATGTTGATGATATAGTATGTTGCTTGATGCTTCAAGGTATTTATTAAGCTAGTAAAGATTTTTTTCACTGCTAACTTTTTGCTAACCTTGTATGTGATTTCTACAGTTGTTGCACTTTCTTTTAAGAAATCCTGCTACGAATATAAGCACTTAATATGTCATTAAAAGAGAACTGTTTTAATTAGAACGAGAGTAATTAATTTGTTCTTACCTCTCCCTGTCGACCGCCATTTATCCCAGTTGCCGTTGCTATTAGCCAAAAGACATTAAAATCCCTTAGAGTTTCGTTTAAAATTACTCTTTTAGGATTAGTATATTAAAATGAAGTGAACATCACTTAACATCCAACTCTAATTTATACTTATTAATGAGATATTTGTAAACTGTTAGTAATTTTTGCTACCTATTTTGTGTGAAAATTTAAACTGAGAAGTGAAGCGAAATCAACAGACAAAATTTCAAACTGGAACATTAAATTTATTATTATAATATTTTTTAAAAAATAATTAAATTAATCCGCTGCTATGGCAATCTTTAAGCGGCAATTGCCCATCTGTTATCATTATTATTGGTTTTAAAATCAAAATGCAGTGATAAATTTTACCTTAATATACTATAAGGCAATTATAGTATATTAAGCTCCTTCTTTCCTCATGTCTTCGGGGTGTAACTGGAAGCATACATGACGCTTTGTCGAGAGGTCCAAGTTCAAGTATTGGCAAGAGTATTGCGCAATTTTTACGTCTCCTGCTTAAAAAAAAAACAGCTTTATTGATAAAATTCCGCTTCTCCAGCAAAGGAGACAAATCTTGTTCTCCAGAATTGATTCTACCCTCTTTAGCCCCATCGCCATTTTGCTTCAAAATGTCCCTTGTAGTTATCAAGACTGCAATATTAACTTAATTCAAACTTTTGTTTTTAGTCCAAAGGGGCAATTTATCCAGAAGGACTATTAATTTCGTTTTTTGCATTTTGCGTTTATTCACTACAAGCGCTGTTTCACTTTTAAAACTGTTGCCACCCAACATTATCGTCCTGTATTATATTTAAAGAAATTAAATAGTGAAGAATCTGCATAAATGCATGCATGTTTCTCTCATTGTGATAAAACAACGGTACCTAGAGCCATCAAATTTTGAATAACGTAATCCTCCTGCGAATATGGGCAGCTGGAAGCCCAAATTTGAAATTTGGAATTTGTTTTATTATTGATTTCATATTTTGTAAAACTTTAACGAATTTTCAATTAACAAATTCAAGGATTTCAAAGCGAGCAATGGCAACGTTGCACAGAAAATACATTTTTATCTGCAGCACGCGAGACTGTGTGTCGGAAATTTTAGGGATATAATCGTTTTAAAATTATTTTTGATATTGCTCTTGAACTGAATTTTGTGTTCTAAGTGCGAAGAACATGATATTTAATAAATAAAGGTAAATCACAAAATGTTAAGAAGACGCCCCTTTGGACGCAATTTAAAATCTGAAACCTTTCAGATTTTTTTTGTTTGTTTTGTTTCGTTTTATCATATTTTTGCTCTTTTCTAAGTCCTTATCTAGACTATTCCAGTGATTTTGTTTTTATGTTGTGACTGTTTGTATTAAAAGAAAGAACAGATTAACATCTATAGCTTTTTATTATTGTGCATAGAATTATCATTGTTAATTATTGTTACAATACTATGTAATATCATCATCATCATCTAATGATTAATGGTAGCTTATCTTCTAACCTCAAATGATCTTTCCAATTAGCAAAATATTAGCATAGTTTCATGCATAGTTATATTTTACTTATTTGTTTATTATGTATCTCCTATCGCCTATCTAAACTTTTCGGATGAGTTTGTTTGCACGTTCACGTTCTACTTGTTTAAAATTAAAAGAAAGAGTAGAATAGAATCTGCAACTTATTATTACCATGTACTGTGTTTTTATTGTAACATTATTATTCCTATAACATTATATTGCATTGTTATTACCCCAAACGAGCTAATATAAAATTATTATTTTTTATTTTTATCGTATATGCACTGTTATCAAAGACCCGAAACAAACTGAGAAATGATCTCAGGTACGTATTTCTTTCGTAACCTCGAGAATTCTTGCATTTTTATTTACTGAGTGCTTTTTGAACAATTCTTATGCTTTCATTGCCAAATGAATTCAGCGTGCATTAAACAAACAAAAATTTTCTTCCGTAATCTTTTTTCCAAAGCACACGTTCTCTGGAATGTGAATATACGTAAATCTTCAACGCCAACAATTCGGTTAGAAATTCTCGACAGTGCCATGTTAACATCTGTCTTGCCTACACCATGCTTTTGCACATTGCTTATCCCAAAAGCAGGGGCAATTTATGCAGTTCTTGTTTTTTAGTCCAAAGGGGCTTTGTCCCTGAAGGACTATTGTTTTCGTTTTGAGATTTTGCGTTGGAAACATTAAAAGTCTGAATCACTCTTCAAACTATTGCCACCAAATATTGCAGCTCTGTATTATATTTAAAGAATTTTTTTTTGTTCCAATGGCGGGCCCTCACCCGACTTCGGCTTGGCTACTACTAAGGCCAGAAGTGGTGGTCATTTTATTATGGAGGCACCTAACAGGTGGACTACCTTTGCCTCCTATGAAGGGACGGACAGTTATAGCCGTGCCTTCTCCGGGATTCGAACCCAGGCCCCTTGGTATCGTAGCCGGCTCCCCTAACCACTATACCCTCTGGGCGGCATATTTAAAGAAAATAAATCATGAAGAATCTGCATAAATATATATATATATATTTCTCCCAATGTGGTAAAACAACGGTACCTAGAGCGATCCAGTTTTGAATCGCGTTCGTTTCTACCCGAATATGGGCATCTGGAAGCCCAAATTTCGAATTTGGAATTTATTTTATTATCTATTTAATATTTTGTAAAACTTTCACGAATTTTTGATGAACAAACTCAAATGATTTAAAAGCGAGCAATGCCAACATTCTATGGGGAAAAAAAGCCTTTTTATCTAAAGCGTGAGAAACTGTGTATCGGAAATTCTAAGGATATACTCATTTTAAAATTATTTTGCGATGTTGCTGTTGAACTGAATTTTATGGTTTAAGTTGGAAGAACATGATATTTAATAAGGTAACACACAAAATGTTAAAAAACGCCCTTTTGGACGTAATTTAAAATCTGAAACCTTTCATATTTTTTTTTATAAAGTTCCTCTGCAGAATAAAATTCTGGGCAGTGTTCAAATTTACTGTTTGATGTTCTCTTTAAGCACTTTTCCGACACATTTAAAAGCAAGAAGAAGGCTGGCGGAGTAGCGGCTAGTATATGAAATAATAAATTAACTCTTATGTTTCATGATTACGTAAAGTGCTTTTAATTTAAATGAATTTTATACATGAAAATTATTTACAAATGCATAGATCGTATGAAACTACATTTTAATATTAATCCTTTGCTGGGATTACTTGCAAATAATTCTCTACTACACTGAAGGCATTGTTGAACTTTTTAAATGTTAGATACGTGTTACAGAAATATGAAGCCATTACAGTAGTCATTTATCTACTCAACTCATAACCGGAGGAAGAATCTCCGGCAACGATCCAATATCCGGACAGTCACGTCCACAGATCTATTCTCTCCACCGGCAGTGATAAATGTTCGAATCCGGGAAGAAGTAATTGAAAACGAAGAAAGGTCCGTAACACTTTCGACCTTTCTGAAGAGAAAGTTACAACTACAACCTCTACTCACCTACTTTGGCTCTGTTCCTAGTTCTTTCAGAGGGTGTAAAATATGTAACCAGGTGAACCCTAAAAAGCTCATTAGTTCATGCGATTTTAATGCGCAGTCATAACTTTTCTAGAGGATGGGTGACCATGAAATCGAGACGGATGGAAAAGCACACAACGTATGACTTACAGTGCTTGTCTTGGCATTGAGTGTGATCAAAATATCAATTGCTTGAACACCTTAGCTTTCTTTTCTTGTGTAATCCAAAATGTAATGTAAAGAAGATCTCCCACATTGAGGGGTCAATAGAGATCAAACCTCTTCAATTTTTGTCACGAATATGCCTATTAATTAATTAAAAATTATCATTGCAACATCAGTTAAAGCTCGCATGATCAATGATTCGCTTTACAATGAGTCATTCGTGATACGCACATGTTACGGATTAAAAAGCAGTGCGGGTTGGATTTCATATTATTCTATAAGTGACGATTTAATTTTTAAAAATCTGATGCAGACATCTCATGACTTTCATAAATGGTCTATAAAATTGTATACATGTTTTTTGCTGCACTTCATTTAAACTTATTTCCTCGAATCATTCTAACTTAAATAGACGACCCCTCAAGGTAAGTTGAAAATGACATCAAAAGTTGCAAATTTTGAGATTAAATATCCCGGTCAAACGAAAGTCAAACTTCTTATAACGAGAATAAAACTTTTCTTAAATATAAGTATAGCAAGCGGGAGACAGCTATAAAAGTTAGCTTTCGTTATTTGTTTAATTTTATTTTATTTGTCATTGCCAAAATATGATTATTTTTGTCACTTGTATGACTACGGCCAAAGATTGAGAAAATAAACTGCAGATAAAAACCTTTAAGCCGGGTAAGGGGGTTGGACGTTTAAAGGAGTTTAAGGGAGTGAATACATACATTTTTGCCATTGCTGATTGCAATAAAAAAAGGGAGGTGCATAACTAGATGCTATAGCAATCCCATATACGAAATTTCAATTTTCTTCTGCTAATCGTTTTTGAGTCATGCCAGATACATACGTACGTACGTACGTATTCGCGATTACAATACTTCATTTAATTCATAGAAGACGTAAAAATGTAAAGCATTCAGCGATGAATTTAAACACAGAAGAACACAACTACTAATACATAAGCGTAATTGCAGAAAAAACATGTATTTTAAGATAAAGATCGGGAAGTTTATTAAATGAAATGCATTATAAATAATAAAAGAAAAAATATAAATAAAAATCTATGAAGTTGCTACCTTATGATCGTTATTGTATATATTATTCAAAAACCACGTCAAACACGATTTTTTCTTGCATGTATGTAAGTTTACCGAGTTATCTCATTTGCAAGAATAAGTTCAGCTGCATGTTACATGCACTCATGCTTTATGATCTGACCACTATTAAAATACTAATGTGGGGTTTTACTATTTAATCCTAAAGTTCTAATTTAGAACCCCACGAACACTAACAAGCAAATAATCGCTTAAGTGTGTCAACAGAACATGTAAGACTTAAAGAGGGTTTATAATCCTTTATTTTTCAGTATATTTAAAGTCAGTTCCTACTTGGAACTTTACACAAAGCCGCCACTCGGGCTTGAACTTAAAATAATAATAATTTAAACTAAAACTAGCTTAACTAAGCTATTTAAAAGGTATAGCCGAAGCTATCAGAGATCTAACTAGTTAGCCCCTAAGTATTAATTAAATCGGAGAAGCCAAGCAAGGGCGTAAGGTATGACCGAGCGTAGCAATAGCTAAGAGAGACTCTCTCTCTCGAAGTCGGTGAAGTCGCGACTTAAATAGGACTCTTTCTCATTTGAATTAACTGCGTTTCTGAATTTACATTCCGGCAGGAAATTGTAAGCTGAAATTAGAATAAGATAGGAAAGATACAAAGCTTAAAATAGCTGTTAATAAACTTCGGATAAACCTTACACTAAAATAAAAAAATAGTAAACTTTATCATTGCCAAACGCGAGTACTTAATCTTGTGTATTCTAAGTTTGGCAGTTAATTTTAGAAGTATATGTTTTATAAGGAATTTTCGAAAATTTATTTCATTAGAAGTAGCTAGAAGAATCCTTGATTTTTTTAATAAAACTCTTATATTAATTCAAATGTCCTCTTGGTAACTTCTAATTTCAGAATTGAGACCGAGTAATCTTATAATTTTGGAATTACATCATGACAAAGTTACCTTATCTTTACGCTTTATCCTTTCATCGAAAAAAAAAATCAAAGATTTCACAGATTTTCGTGTAGAAATGTCAGTATTGCTCTTTTCCCCTTAAACTGAAGTTTTTGCAAAAAAAAGAAAGGTTGTAGTATAATTTTGTCTAATATTGCTTTATTAAACTGAAATAAATCTGGCTCATGTTAAATGCCAAACTTATTCAGCCAGTCAAACGCTTAGGGCTTAGAACATTATTTTTTCAAAATAATAATACTTTTCTTTTTAAGTTTTAAAGGCACAGTTAAAATATTAAATAACGGTATAATTTAAAACATTAAATAATATTATGGTATAATAAAAGTATAATTTTAAACATTAAATAATATATAACAGTATAATTTTAAACATTAAATCATATTATGGTATAATAACAGTATAATTTTAAACATTAAATATTTGTAAGACGACATGACTTAAAATATTTTTAAAATATTTTCAAATAGAATAGTGAGAATCTCCTTGGCACTTATTTGTTCCTTGTCACTTATTTGTTTATTAAGTCAATGCTGTCGTCAAATTTTATACGTTTTTGTTTAGGTTCAATCTCTCTCATTTCGCTGAGGCTCACCAGCGGTCGAGCGGTATAGTCACTGAACACTGGTAGTGCGATCCGAGGGTCGAATGCGTGAGAATGGGCTGGCTACATGGACGTTTTTGTGGTTTGCCGCGTGTAACGTATATATGACTCAGTTTTCCTCACAATGTACTTCACGAAGGCATCTCTCCCCTCAAGCAGATAGCCCATGAGTACTTTGCCATAATTAAATAAACCAAACGAAACTCTTTGTTCATTGAATGAGCTGTAGTTTACTAAACTGCAGAAAAAAGGGGTTTGCCATGGTAAAAGCCATAAATAAATTGGTTGTATAACAGTTTCAAACTGCTAAACAATAAGTTACCCAGAGAAGCTTTTCTATCCTACGTTTGAATGTATTACAATATTGAAAAATCTGAGCAAGCTTTACTAGATTTTTCCATTGCATACAGGCTTTATAAAATTACTTGAAATTTTGTGGTAGGAAGCAAGGAGTTTAAAATAGATGGAGTAAGCATGAGGTCCGGAAATAAAGTCAAGGAAATGTCAACAACTTGACGTCACGACTTATCATGGCCGCCATACAGCTCACAGATAGAACTACGAAATCTATTCTATAGTGTTAAACCACTGACTTCTACAGTAGTAGTCAGTATAACACAATCAGTTGACTAGCCCAAAGGGACAATTTGCCCAGAAGGACTATTAATTTCGTTTTGTTATTTTCCATCGATTCACTAAAAGCGTTGCTTCTCTTTTCAAATCGTTGCCACCAAACATTATCGCCCTGTATTATATTTAAAGAAATGAAATAATAAAGAATCTACATGAATATATGTATGTTTCTCGCATTGTGATAAAGAACAGTACCTAGAGCCATCAAAGTTTGAATGACGTAATCCTGCTGCGAATATGGGTATCTGGAAGCCACAATTTGAAATTTGTAATTTGTTTTCTTATCGATTTTATTGTTTTGCGAACAATGGCAACGTTGTACAGAAAAAACATTTTTATCTCCAGCGCGCGAGACTGTATGAAAAATTCTAAAGATATGCTCATTTTATGCGATATTGCTCTTGAACTGAATTTTATGGTTTAAGTGTGAAGAACGTGATATTTAATAAATAAAGGTAATACACAAATTGTTAAAAAAAACGCCCCTTTGGAAGTAATTTAATATCTGAAACCTTTCCGATTTTCTTTTTTTTTTAAATTTATTTTCGTTATTTTTAAGAATTAGATGTCTGCTTGCATACTAAAACGCAGGGATTTACAAAATTTTGGTTAAATGATATTTATTCATCTGTCACAAAAAATTAACTTTTGTTTTATATTTGCACCTCTGTAAGCATCAAAATACTGCAATATGTGTTATCGAAAATTGCATTCATGAAACAGCGTATTTTCTGCGACATTTGTATAAGAATGCAAGGAAAAATAATCTTTCATTATGTTAATCAAATTTCTACTTCTCCAGCAAATGTGTGGTGGAAAAAATTCCTTTTTACTTCCTTGTAAGAAGAATTGTAGTCGTGAAAAATTTTTGGTATCATACTTCATCGGAAATAAGCATTTTGACCGTTCGTAAATGCATTATGACTTTTTCCGAAACGGATTGTGAAAGGGATTTAAAGTGCGTTCAGAAGGGCATTTTTGTGACCCCTGTATTTACTTATATACATATATATTTCATTAACTCAAAAAGATTAGCCGTTGAAATTTTGTATATTTGACTGCTATAATATCTAGTTATGAACCTCTCTTTTTCATTCATATATATATATATATATATATACTTACTTCCAAAAGTTAAGCACGAAGATGTAAAATGCAAAAAAACAACAAATACTGCTTTGATTGACACAAAATTCGCCAGGAAAGTAGCATATATATTTATGCATAAAACGAAATCAATAATTATATACAATATATACAGAAATGAAAACAATATTAAATTTTTGTAAGTTATCGGATAATGACGTACAGGAGACTTAAACAGAATTATGTATAAAGTGAAAATAAACAGCATAAAATGAAAAAAAAAGGACATTAATAGGGAATGTGATGCCCCCCTCATCTGTATACAAAGTTTACACCTCGTGACCATGCTTTCAATTAGGTGGTCAACCACCGTAGAATTAAGCAATCGCCATTCTTCTTGTAGAGCAGTTTCCAGCTCAAGAAGAGTGGCTGGAGTTGGGAAACGTGAAGATAGAGCACGTGCGAGAACATCCCAAAGATTTTCAATGGGATTAAGGTCGGACGAATATGCTGGCCACTCCATACGCGCAATCCCTTCACTCTCCAGGTAGTCATCAACGATGTCAGCTCTATGGGGACGTGCGTTATCGTCCATTAAAAAAAAATAGGGCCAACTGCTGCAGCGTACAATTTCACAATGGGTTCTAGGACTTCATCTCGATACCGGACAGCCGTCAAAGAACCCCGTTTAAAGATGTGCAGGTTTGTGCGATATCCTAATGAAATCCCTGCCCACACCATAATGCTTCCGCCTCGGAATGCGTGATATTCGGTGATGTTTTGGGACTGATTGCGTGTTCGTTGTTCACGCCATATCCTTATACACTTGTCATCTGTCTCCAGAGCAAATCTTGACTCATCGATAAACATGACATTGCCCCAGTCAGACACATTCCAATTGATAACCATAGATGTCACACGTGTGGAGGCCGCTCTGCGATTCCACTTGGTACAATAGCAAGATATCGATCTTCCGCGGGGGTTGTAACCGTTGGGCGACCGGTTACCGGCCTTCGCACAACTGTCTGTGCGGTTTGGAATTTTTTCTAAAAACTTGAAATTACAAAATGATGAACGCCGAAAAAAAGAGCAACTGCTGTGATCGAATGTCCTGCTTCAATGCACCCCATAGCACGCCAGCGCTCAGAATCTTCCATTAGATCTTCCATTCCATTCTTCTGGAAGTGATAGAAACACGTATGACTTGAAAACAAATTGTACGAAAGTTTTAAACACCTTCTATCAGCACTTACAATCAACTTCTGTAACCCTTCATAAAGCTGGCTTCTTATAAGACTGCTTTTTTTGCATATTTATTGACACGAAAGCGCGATTTTCTGTTACCTAACATATTTGCATACTTCTATCTACTTCTGTAGCGAATTGCATCCTCTTCAGTTCTGATCGGCTTCCGGAAATTAGCATTTTCCTGTCCGTGCTTAACTTTTGGAAGTGAGTGTATATACGAATACCAAACGTATGTATCCACATCCTTACTAGGCTTATTACTTAAGTTATTTACGCGGCATTTATTTTCACAATTTTTTGTCATAGTCGTATGCTTCCAAGTGCAGAAGTGTTTTAAATGATGAAAATATGTCAAATTGTCAAAATTAGAAAAAAAAATATTATTGAATAAATAATGAAATCTAACTTTGAAGACCCTCTCCCAGTTCCTATACTTATAATTGGGAGAGTTTTATACTCATTATGAAAAATAAAAATAGAAGAAGTTTTGCTACCGTACGACAATATTTGATCGGCATATTCAACTTCAAAATTTAGATTTTTTATACTATTTTCATCTTGCATTGACGTATCGTTTAATTATGTAAAATTAATTCGAGGAAATAAGTTTAAACGAAATACAGCAAAAATATGTGCAATTTAATTGACCATTTATGGAAGTCATGGTTTCCACAGATTTTTTCCCCCTATGCATTCTTTCTTGATGCTTAAGCAGGTTTTTACAATTCCGTTTAAAATAATAACCAGTTTTTAGTGGATGTTTCTTTGACAATCAAGTCTTTTAAATAATTGTTCGCAGTGTCAACCGAGAAGTTTGATTTCAAAATTTAAAGATAGATCATTTGCCGGAGAACATTTTTAGAGAATTATAGAAAGCCATTATAGAAAAGGTGTCCTCGACTTTTCTTATTTCTGAAGATTTCATTTCTTCTTCTACCCTTTTTTTGTGCTTAATTTTTTATTTTAAACTCCTGAACTATTTCAAAATCTGAAACAGCAATTTGTGGGCTGGACTCAAACCTTGGGTCATAATTCTCGGGCTGTAAGTTGGCCAGCTTTTTTGTTTTCAAACAAATGTTTGTAGGAGCCAAACTTTTTCGTGACGCCTGTACGTACACGTAACTCAAAAACGAGTAGCCTCAGAAAGTTGAAATTTTGTATATGAGATTGCTGTAGTTGTGTGCAACAACGTGTGGTTGCAACCCTTTTTGGTTGCAATCGACCGCACCTGAAATATACATATATATATAGTTATCCGTCTAAGTGAGTTCAGCCTTTTTATTCTTATATGTTAGTAAATGGTTCATGTTTTGATTTAAAAGTAAATAAAGTTAGTGTTAAGATTTTCATGCCTTTTGTTATCTGCATGCAATAGTTGCAGAATTTTTAACAACTTAAAGCTGTTTAATTGCCTCTAAGCCTAACGAAACTGCCATTTGTTTGCAATTGAAAGCTCTTAGTAGAATAGTGAATTAAGTCATTTTCTTCATATATAGTGCCTTTTTTGCCGTGTGGGACCAAAAGTAAACTTTCAGTTTTGTGCTCCAAGAAATCTGCCTTCTTCTCAGGTGGCTGGGTTGCTTTTCCGCGTAGAATTTCTAGTTTAATTGTAAAAATGCTTTTTAACTGTTTTAACTGTATTTGGTGTTTTATGCTTTTCTGTATTTTATAGTTTTTAATGAAGATATTTTGAGTTTTGTGTATTTTTGCCTTGCCATGAAGTGAGAATTGAATTAATTGAATGAGAAATATATTTATAATGAAATTCTAGCAAATAAGTTTAAATGAAATGCAATAAAAACGTGTATAATTTTTACTAGGTTGTACAAGGAAGTCACGTGGTATCCTCATCAGAGTTTTGTTGTTGTTGTTGTCTTTTGTGGTTTGAAATTTTTTTGTCTAGAAAATTTGACAAAGTTTTTCATTTTCATTTTGATATTGGATTCTTAATACAGCTCCTTATTAAACGCAACCTTTCTTATTAGAATTTTAATAACAAGTAACTAAAACGGGAGGAGAGGATTTGAAAATTCAGAAGAATATTATATAGGATCAAAGATGTAAAATTAATTTTCGGGCCAGATGAATTATTAGCTCTTAATAAAAAATTGTTTTGCATAAAATAAACTGAAGTTAATTAAAATCGCAATTATCAGCAAAAATTATCAGCAAACAACCAGGGAAAAATAATCCATAATACTGGCAATTATTTGTTTATCAGTCAGTGGAGTAACTATCGAGTTTTCAGTTTGATTTCGTATAAATAATGAACACTCAATTCACAGGATATCAAATTCTGGACAAACAGGAAGAAAACTCTTTTGGTTTAGTTGACTGATTAAAGCGAAGGACGCAAGAATATCTGGTCACGGGAAGAGGTGATTCTTAAAAGAATGAGGTTTCGTATACAACCATTCTGTCCTTTAGGCCTTAATCTTGTGTCAGACAATAACCCTTTAGTAATTTTCTCTCTCGACTGCTGTCGAATTGAAAGAAGAGTTATACCAGATGCACTGCTGATTCCTAGAATGCAGAAACAAAGCACTGAGAGATAAAGAAGTATTTCTATTTATTGCGTTCACTTCCATATAGATATGAACTTGAGTGAATTGTTTGTATAAAAGAAATTTATAAGACTTAGTGTATCAGGACTAGTGTTTCTTCTAGTTGATTTTGCAAACATAACTGGAGTCCTGAGTAGAAACAGGGAGCTTACTAAAAACTATGTTCGTGCGTGTGTAGAAGATGCAACAAAGATAAGAAGGGTTAAAATTACTCTTTATTTGCTTATCGATTTTACAGACGTTTCGCGATACAAAGACCAACCACTTGTGGTCTGAACGTAAAAGAACATAAGACTACTAACTAACTAAAATTTAAATAAGAGCTAACTTTTAATATTTTACACAGATGACTAGCACTAAGATTGGTCTAAGATTTTAATTGCATTAAGATTTTAAATGACTACGTCTGTAGTACGCAAACTGCGGAAAACTACAATATGTCTTTAACTTTCAAGAGGATTAAAACCTCTGTCTTTAAAGGCGGACAGTAACTGATAGCAAGCTCGCGTGAAGCCTCGTAGCAAGAGAGCTCTCTCTCTCTCTCTCCTTCTACTCTACTCTTGGCAAAAAGTCACAACTTAAATACTTAAGCGATAGCAAGTACAATTTGCATAAACATAATCACGCGTTAATTCTGGCCGGAAGTGGAAAATAAAAGATGATAGTAAAGTTTTAAAATAAAATAAGCGTTAGTTAAACTTAAGATCCTTAGAAGTGAAACACATGGCAGAGTGAAAAACGTGAACTTCTATTTCTCATTTTGAGATTTTTAACAAGAAAAGTACATTTTTTTTACGTTTTTAGCATATCTTTAAGATATGAAAAAAAAATTACAGAAAATCAGAAATATATGCAGAAAGTAAAAGAATTTATTTAAAAATTAAGATATTGACACAAACGTTTCAAAGCACAAAATAATGAAAAAATATATAAGAAAAAAGTGAAGAAAGCAGTGAAAGAAATGTAAAGAAATTAATAATAATTTTCTTCCTTTATTATATAATCATGATATTTGTCTTTTTCCACTTCTCTGTAAATAAATAAAACATCATTATATTTTCCTTTTTTTCATATCATCATCAGAAATTTTTTCTAATATATTTTTTGTAAGAAAATAATTATCTCCATCTATAATTTCTAATTTTGCTAAAAGTCTGATTTGTACGTCGTTTTCTTAAGGATATCAAGTTTCTTAAAGAAATTTTTTATCTTAATTTTTCTTAAAGATATCAATTGATATTCACCCCGTTTTAATTCCATGAACTTTGAATTTCATTGTAGGATTTGGCACTCATTTTAATTGCAAATAATAGATCTATATATTAGGATCTTGATTAATTTAAACATTATATCCTTAAGAAATTGAATTTTTAAATTTAGGATAAAAATCAAGAATTTAGCCTAATATGCTAAGGGTATAACTCTAATATTTCCATATATTCATCAATTCTTTCGCATTAGAAAGTGTGACCTTTTATTGTTATTATATTTTTTACCACACCCCGCAATCCTGTAAAGGCAGTCTAAACTCTGTGCTAGTTTATCTGTATTGCAGATCAATTAAATGATCATAAAAGAATCATCAGAAGATTTTTTATGATCACATAAATCTTTATTTTTAGCCCAAAGGGGCAATTCGCTCATAAGGTCAATTAATTTCGTCTTGCCACTTTTTTTCGTTCACGATAAAACGGCATTTCACCTTTCAAATTATTGCCTCTAAATATTAGAGCCCTGCATTATATTTAAAGATATTAAATAATCAAGAATCTGCATGAATGTTGTACACTTCTCGCACTGTGAAAGAACAGCGGTACATAGAGATGTCAAATTTTGAACAACGTAGTCCTCCACTCGACAATGAGCATCTGGAAGCCTAAATTTGGAATTTGGACTTTCTTTATTATCTATTTCATATTTTGTAGAATTTTTTATTAACAAACTCAATGATTTCAAAACGAGCAGTAGCAACACTGTACAAAAAAAAAAAAAAAAAAAAAAAAAAATTTTTTTCCCAAAAAATTTTTATCTCCAGTACGTGAGAGTGTGTAGCAGAAATTCTAAAGATATGCTTCTTTTAAATATTTTGTGATATTGCTGTTGAATTTATTTTATGGTTTAAGTGCGAAGAACATGATATTTAACAAATAAATGTAACACGCAAAACGTTAAAAAGACGCTCCTTTGGGCGTAATATATCATGTGAAAGCTTTCAGATTTTTTACGTTTTTCTTTTTTTGTTTCATATGTATATTTAAGTAATATGATTTGTAATTAATGTACTTACTATTAATAAAATTCAGAATAACCAATTCTAATTTGAGTGTATATTATAACAACCTTGCAACATGACTAGTATTGTTTAAGCAATAATTAAATTTACTTTCATGTATACAGTATTTTAAACTTATTAATGCATCCCCTGGTAACTAAGAATAATTATGTTTCTAGTGAACATCAACATTTTAAATAAGTTTCAAAAACACCTAGTGTTTTTTTAATTCAGCTCTTAAAATGATAGCTCTAATCGACTTTTCAAAACACGTTAAAACACCTTACAAGTACTAGTACTCTAAAAGTATTCTAATACTTGCTTTCAATCACTTTAATAATTACCTCGAGAATCAAGTTCGGGACATTTTACGAGCCAAGTTTGGAAACTTTGCGAAAACTCGGTGCGTGAAAAAGATACAAAAGCCCCGTAATCTCAAGATGATGATTCATGCACACACTCGAGATTCGAAAATTTCTCAAATAGATTTTTAGCTTGGAAAAGCGAAATGTTTAAAAAGGAAAAAACTCTTTATTTAAGGCGGGGAACAAGCGTATCATTATTATACCAACACTAAAGCTTTCTGCTTGTTTTAAGAGCGCCACTCCGATCTTTTAAGTCCAAGAGGAACATTTAATTGCCATCAAGTGATCTAATTTCTGCAACATCGGAGGAAGCTACCTACTGTACGTGAGGAGAATTGACTGAAGAAAATTTCCAACCAGCTTTCCATAAAACTCATTTTGTTCCCTACTTGATAAGGAGGGAGGTAATAAATTTTAACAGCTGCAGATCATCATTCAGCTAAGAACTTTTCTCCAGGAAAAATCTCTAATTACAAAACTTGGTAGATTTTACTTTGAATATAGAGTTTGCTTTTGCCTCGAAACTTGGCGTAAAAATATGAAATTTCGTGACCGAGTTTGTGCTGGGTACCTGAGAACAACAGATCATGAGATTATGGTTGTTAGGGATTTTATTAAAATTTAAATGAAACGTGATCGACGTCGTTTATCAGAAGCCTGGAGCCTGAAGTAGCGATTACTGTAAACAATAACCGTCAATCGCTTTCAATCATTAATTATTTATAAAATTTCTGAAACTTGTGCAGTTGAAAATTTGTTGTTTTAAGTTTCCACAAAAATCGCCGCAGCTCTAAAGGAAAGTCGTAATTGATGAGCAGCATCCTTGGGTATAAAGTTATGTTTCAGTAATTTTACTATCAAAAGTTTAAGTAAAATAACTTTCAAACACAAGAATAAGTCCACGAAATATTGTATTAGTAGAAAGTAAATAAATGGAAGTATTAGCATAAGGTTACAAGATAGATGCATATATATATATACTTTTAATTACAATATTGAAAAATTCAGATAGATAGTAACTATTTTATGTGTTCCGTCCTACTCTCGCTACATTCTCTGTCTGATTCGTAAAAGGTCTTGACATTTTTTGTCATTTGATAAAAAATATTATTTAAGAAAATTATAAAAGCATTAAACGTTTCTTAATCAGATATATTTATGAAATATTTTCTGGATCTAAAATGATTTTAATAACTTGTCATGTAGAGATATCAGGTATGTTTTGGAAGCAGGAGACCTGAAAAATGAGCAAGGCCTTCTCCGGGACTCGAACCACGGACCTCTCGAATACGCCCCGAGCGTGCTAACCATTACACTGCGAAGGCATGCAAAGTAGGCGAGAGAAATATCTTACATACTTCCCCTTTTAAAGTGCGAATGGGGATCAGGGAACAGCACGCGCGACGCGTATTCGAGAGGTCTGTGGTTCGAGTCCTGGCAAGGGCACTGTTAATTTTTAATCATCTCTTCTGCTTCGAAATAACCTAATGACTCTACAAGTGGCGCCCGAACTAAAAAAAAATAGTGGATGATGATTCTCCTCCACCAGGTTTTGGCAATTGCGTCCCCTAATTCCCAGTCGTCCTTTAAAAGGGGTATATATATATAAGGTATTTCTCCCGCCTTCGTGGTGTAGTGGTCAGCACGCTCGACGCGTATTCGAGAGGTCCGTGGTTCAAGTTCTGGCTAGGGCATTGCTCATTTTTCATCACCTCTTCTGCTGCGAAATAACCTAATGACTGTACAGTACTAACACCATGTTTTTAGCAACGTTGTCTGAACCATGTTGCTAATATAACGTTTTCTTTGGCTTAAAGTTATGGATAAAGCCCTTGATCGCCTCAGAAATAATAAATTTGTCTCAGCTTTTAGCAAAAGAGCAAGCAACCACTTGTTAATATCCTCTACAAAATAAAGTTCTCATTGCAAATAGGAGGGTTTTACTTTTACTCTGAACTCTTTGTTCAGGTGCAAAATGGGTTCGACCAGTGGCGGCTCGTAGCTAAAATTAGTGGGGGTGTTGTTCCAAAAAAATTTAACCTTTGTTTTAAACCTGTGTAAAGGGAAACAAACATGCATAAAAAGAAAATTTATTTTGAAACGTCCATGAAATTTTACAAAAGAAAAATTAAACATTTCTTAATTACTTTAACTTAAATTGTTACAGTTCAAGCTTTACCTATTCATTTAAAAATGAAATCCATTCTTCTTGTTTTAATTTGCGCGAAGAGATCAATAATTTTCTCCTTGATCTCTGGATGACAACTGAGGAAATTTTTCTATATTGAAAGCATTGCAAGCGCATGAAAACGAAAGCTCTTGAAGTTCACTTACAGTCACAGAATTTATTACTTGAGGATGCAAGGACATGGTTAAAGTTTTCTGTAAAATAAAAGAACCGAAAAAAAAATGAATCAAATAGAATAGCTGAAAAATAATCTAACCAAGAATAGGGTGTATGGTTTTTAAACACAGCACACGCGAAGTAAAAAAAAAGAACCAGCTCCCAACGATACTCCAGATTCGACACTGTAAAAGCGACAGTGCTCTCTCCCTCTCAGCCTCGTACGCTGCTTCCTAAGAGCGCATGCGCAGAACAGCCAACTATCACACGCGTGGAGTAAGAAATAATCACGTTTCCACAATTTCGGCACTGTAAGAGCGACAGTGCTGTTTTATCTCCCCGGCTCGAGTGCTGCTTTCTGTGCGCGCTTGCGCAGAACAGCCTTGTGAAGCGCAGGTCCATACAAAAGCTTTCGTACCTTTTTCATAAACTGGAGGATGGCTACTGACATTAAGTTTAAGGATTATATATTGTAGAAGTATAAAGAAATAATTAAAGAAAAAAGGGCTCATTATATTAAATATTAAAAATAAAAATAAGTGGAAACAGGGGGTGCTGCAGTTCCACAGTGCTTATTACGAGCCGCCACTGGGTTCGACACTTTGATACTTGTGTAGATGCTGATGTCGGCGTAAATTTTAGCATGGTATTGTCAGTACCTCACCCAATTAGGAGAAACCTTGCATATTTAACCTCACAGAAGAACCCATAGAGAATAGCAGACAGGAAACCGGAGGAGTTACGACCCGATTTATATTAAAAGCAATCAACAGAGCAAAGCGAACACTAACGTAGCCCCATCTGTGAAGGAAAATCGTAATGAAACATGAATAACTAAGGTATTAGAATTCCAAAAGCATTAAGAAGGACTGGACTGGAATTAATAGCATTAAATATAGTTAACTAATATTATTTAGACAATTTTATTTAAAGACAATTTTTTTCCACTTCATGAACATTTCGTATGTTCCGTCTTCTTGTAGTTCGTTATGTTGAAGAATCAAATTATTCTCCAAGAAAATACAGTTTGGTTCAGAAGTAAGACAAAAAACAACGTTAATATATAACTCTGAAAAGTTACATCTGCATAAAGAGAGCTTCACTAAATACCGTATGAAAATAACTACAGGACTCCTATTGTATAATGTATAAGGTGTTTCTCCCGCCGCCTTCGTGGTGTAGTAGTCTGCATGCTCGACGCGTAACCGAGAGGTCCGTGGTTCGATTCCCGGCGATGGCGTTGCTCATTTTTCATGTCTTCTGCCTCGAAATAACCTAATGTCTCTACAAATGTATAAATAAATTTTTGCTGAAAAAGTTTAAACATTTTTTTTACGTATGTTATAGAAAATGCCATTATTAACATTAAATTTCGAACAATACACACCAGTCTTCAAGATTTTTACGGCATAAAAAGCATAATAGATTATAGTTTTCATATGTTCTGTTTTTCTTACATCTAAATGAAAAACCTACGAATCTGGGATAGCATTTAATTTTTTTTTAAATAAACAAAATCAAGTTATACTTTGTTATATTGTAAAATTTCGTTTTGGCTGTCTCCTAGAAGAAGGCAAGATTTTTGTTATAATGCATTTTATTGGTAAATTTCCTCGCGTCGACTGCAAAACCCTTTCATGCGTTTGTTAATTAGTTGCAAGGGCTTGATTTCAACTTGAAATGAAAACAAATGTCACCGTTAAAAACTGCTTTGAATATCGCTGATAATCATATTGTGCAACTAACTGCACAGAAGACGAAATTCATTTACAGTTAAGAATGTGAATGTGGATAATGTATAAAATTCAAACTAAAAGAAAACCTCTCCTAACTTACTAAGATTTGGCATAGTTTCTTTTCATAAATATTTCATGCGAAGCAAAAATTATTGAATATTTAACTTTTAACTAGCGAAGCATAGAAGTCGAGAAGCACGTTTTACATAAGGTGTTACGTAAGGTATTTTACATACCGATAGGGGGGAAGATTTCAAACGTGACTTTGTGCTTTCATTATTTTCAGTAAAATTATTAAGCACATTCTATAATTAAATAAAATTATTAATCTTTTCTTTATAAATGGTTGTGCATTTGAAAAGTATTTTCAAAAATTATAATTTTATTTACGGGTTTGTAGGACTCCAGTCAAGCGATTTGCACAAGAATTTTTTCCGTGGTAATAAAACGAAAATTTTTCAATAATCCATTAAACTGTTATTTTAAATCGGAAAACTTCAAGGGAAACGATAATTAAAAATTTGGCAAAACTGATAAAAAAAAGTATAATAAAAACTTTGATGTGTACACCACATGACTTCTTTGTACGGAATATTAAATTATACACATTTTGCATTTCATTTAAACTTATTGGGTTGAATTAAATCTACTTCGTCGACAGCGCATAAACCACAATAGAATAAATGCATTCTTCAAAATTCACTATGTATGTTTACCTAGCGACACTCTGGCGCTAGGTTCACTTAACAGCGTTATATCTCATTTATTTTGTAACTCAGAACGCACAAAAATTATGTATATCATCTGAAGAATTATCTAATCGTTAACACATGTTCTATTCAAATGCTGTAATAAATTTAAAACGATGTATAAAAGAAAGTAAACAATAAAAAAAAAAGAAAGAAAGAAAGAGAGAAACAGTTTTTCACAGACGATTCAGTATTTCTCATTCAATAAATTCAGTTCTCACTTCGCGACAAGGCAAAAATACATAAAAACTCAAAATATCTGTATTAAAAATTACGAAGTAAATCTTAAGCACTTACTTCCTCGACTAAATTCCAGAATGGATTAAGCATGACTTAATTCGCAATGATAAAAGAAGGCCTTATCTCGAAGCACGGAAGTTTAATTAAAAAAGGAATGTTATTATATATATACCAAATTCAATTTATAAGGTATTTCTCCCGCCTTCTTGGCATGCCTTCGTGGTGTCGATGTCAGTACGTTCGACGCGTATTTGAGAGATTCGAGGGAATTGCTCAATTTTCATCTCTTCTGCTTCTAAATAACCTAATGACTCTCTACAGTGGCGCCCGAACTAAAAAAGTGTGGGTGGATGATGATTCTCCACCACCAGGATTTGACGATTGGGTCCACTAATCCCCAGTCGCCCTTTAAAAGGAGGAGTATATAAGGTATTTCTCCGGCCTTCTTGGTATGCCTTCGTAATGAGCGTGGTCAGCAATCTAGACGAGTATTTGAGAGGTTCGAGTCCCGGCGAGGGCATTGCTCATTTTTCATCTATCCTGCTTCTAAATAACCTAATGAATCCACAAATTAATATCAATGAGCTAAATTTTTGAGCGCTAATTTAAAAAAAAATAACTGCCATTATGATGTTTATAGAATTTGCGATTTTGGTATATTTGAGGCTTGGACTTGAGATATGGGAAACAATCGGCATTCAGATAAACCCATTTTATGTCAGAATAATTAGAGCAGATCTATATATAAATCTGATGTATATCTTAAGTGTTGTTTCAAGACGTGGAAAAGGCAGATTGGGAGATTGAATTTTATCGATAGACCGAAGAAAATAGGAGATATAGAACTATTCTTTTTATTTATTTATTTGTTTATTGACTCACTGTACATATCCCATCACATACATATAGGTACGTGAATTTGAATTAGCATATGTCTAGGACTCTATCAGTATATTTGATGAAATACAAACAATATTATAAACTGTTTTTATTTCTCTTATTATTATTATTATTATTTGTCAGCTTACCTGTTATACCAATACTAGGATTTTCGCTAATATTTGAATTTAGGAAGATACAAAAACTTATGATTTTACACCACTTAAAGTGACAATTTCTAAGAATATAAATGTGATAAGAATGTGATTTCGATTATGAATGCATAACAAATTAAGGGGTGTTGGAAGCCAAAAATCTTCAAAAAATATTGATTTGGGATTTTTGCATTTTCAAATTCTCTACACTTTTAGCTTTCTAAAAATACTATACTTTAATCTCTATCAAAATTAGAACTTTAAAAAATCTAGTTTTATTTTATGATCTAATGCTTTGATAAATGAGGAATTTTACATAAAAACGCGTTTTTCTCCAAACGTGATTTTTTTATACTCAATGTACCTTTCTCAGGAACTACTGCTCCCAGGTACCTAAAAATTTTGTGGCTTATTTATTATATTTTCTAATATTTACTGAAATGAGCTTTTTGTGATAAATTAAGATAAAAAAATTTCACAAATTTTTTTGTGTGAGAAAAGTGCTAAATTTTACTATGCGTAATAAAATAGTCTATAAATTAGTCTAAAATTCAAAATGTTTCAAAGGCTCATTTCAGTATAATCAGATAGGTGTACGTTAATTACACAAAAAATTTCAAGAGTAAATCTACAGCAGATTTTGAGAAAAGGTACATCGAAAATGGCCAATTTAACATTGTCGGCATAGGGGGTTCCGACATCCCTTAAGAACGCTATTTTCCAGTTCAGAGTAAAATTAAGCTTATATCTAATACAATTTAAATTACTCAACACTTTTCTGAAGACTTGAAATATAAAAATATAAAACAATATACATAATTTTTTAAAAAATACTGAAATTATTATAGTTTCCTTAAATGGAAACTAAATTAAATTTAATAAAAAATCGAAAAACTTATAATCTCTCACCTTGCCATTTAATTATTTTTTACCTTGAAACTTACGCATCACTATTAAATCCCATTTTCTTTATGACGATTGCAAAAAATTAAAAAAATTCAAGTTTCTGATACAGCATATATTCTCTTTGAATACATTTCAGACGACAGTTACACCGTCGTGTGAGGAAACCTGTCTGTGATAGAAGGATGAGCCATTCATCATGAAGGAATGATCACGGAATATTCCCTTCCATCAGCCCAGTTCGGCAAGTTCGGCCCCGATTTTCCATCGTTCGTCATCTGCGAAAGCTCTTCCATCAAACATTAAGGATCGAAGATGTTTGGTGACTACCAGTCCGATGACAATTCCTGTTCAAGGAAAATGCAGCACTACATATGTCTATATCCACTGAGCATATTTACATCATAAGAGAACGTACATAATAGAAACACAAGAAATAATATCCCAACTGATTACATTTTTGATATCCATGAAGAATCATTCTTCTTCAGAGTTTTCCAAATCAATTATATGGCTTTCCTTTCAGTAGAAACAAACATGTAAGTATTTCTTTTTCCACACCTTTTAAGAATTATTTAGATATTTCATTCACTGATCACATTTACATTAGAACGTAAAAAGGTAGACTCTAATTTATTTATTTAATTAAAATTTCCTTGTCCAGTTAAAGAAATACAAAAATATTTTTAAAAAATCTGATGTCTACACCGCATGAGTTCCTTGCTGGGAATATTAAATTATACGCATTTTTTCCTCCATCTCATTTAAACTTATTGAATTCTACTTCGTCCATAGCGCATAAACCACAATAGAAAAAATGCATTCTTTAAAATTCACTATATATATTTACCATAGCGACACTCTGGAGTTAGGTTCACTTAATAGTGTTATATGTATTTCATTCATTTTATAACTCAGAATGCACAAAATTTATATCATCTGAAGAATTATCTAATCTTTGCCACATGTGCTATTCAAAGATTAAATATAAAACGATGTATAAACGAAATTAAACAAATAAATAAGAAACAGATTTTTCACAGACGGTTCAGCGCCGTTCACCTAATGCCCATGCGCTACTCTTAAACATTCTGCTCTGTCCGAGTCAAAATGGCGATAATATTTGCTGATAATACGAAACACTTATTTCCTCGAATTTCGTTAAAGATGGATTTCTCATTCAATTAATCCAGTTCTCACTTCGTGGTAAGGCAAAAATACATAAAAACTCAGAATATCTTCATTAAAAATATAAAGACATAGAAAAACACCAAATACAATCAAAACAATTAAAAAAAACGTTTTTACAATTAAAATTACAGTTTCCACGCAAAACGCAATTCGGTCAGCGGGCAGGAAGGCAGATTTTTCTGTGCACAAAACTGAACGTTCACTTTTGGTCTCACTCCGCAAAAAAGACACTGAAGGCGTAGAAACTGACTTAATTTGTTGTCGACCATACGCTGAGGCAATGTATGGGATAATTTAATAACTTAACTGATAATTCCAGAATGGATTAAGCATAACTTAATTCTCAATATTAAAAGAAGACGTTACTTTGTTGTTGCAAAGCTTAGTTTCTCTACATCGGCAACAAATCCACTATTCTGGTAAGTTTCAAATGTAAACAAATATGGCTGCTATGGTAAACAAAAATTAGGCTCAGCCGCACTTAAACAACTTTTAAATTGTTGATAAATTTACAACTATAACATGCAGCTTAACTAAAAGCATAAAAACCTTAACCGGAAGAGAAGAGCAACATAATTCAATAATTTTTAAGGCAAAAAGTTCACAATTTACAAACGTATAAGAATAAAGAAACTGAGCTCACTGAGTCGAGTAACAGAGTGGATATATATATAGATAGATAGATAGACATATATTTATATACTTTTGGTGCGGTCGATTGCAACCAAAATAGGAGCTGCACATCTACATGTTATATCACTCTTATGTACAAAATTTCAACGTTCTGAGACTACTCGTTTTCGAGTTATGTGAGATACATACATACATACGTACGTACGTACCGACTCCACGAAAAAATCTGTTCTGAATCCATTTTAAATCAGTTTTATAATTGCGTTTTATATAATCAGCTTAATCAGTTTTAAATTGCATTCGATAGCTGTTAAAATGGAGATTTTCGTTGAAATGTGATATCCGAAATTTTTCGCGATTACAATACTTCCTTTTTACTTCGTACAAGGAAGTAATGGCTCTTCAATGATCGTGAGTGTTACATATGGAAGTTTACAATGATGCCTTTGTTCTGCAACACAGATTCCAATAAAGTTGAGGCATTTACTACCTATGTATTTATGCTGCAGCTTGCCAAAGGCTACATAGTCGCAGACGCATCTGCCTAGGAATATTTTAAAACATTGAAATTTGTTGATAGTTTTGAGTTAGGTTTATAGATTTCGTCTTCTGCTAAATAACGACATCAGCTGTAAAACTTAACAGGAAGTGCAGACTCTAAAACAATTCTATCTGTGATGCGCGCTTAGTCAAATTATAGAGTTATAGCTATTACGTCAGTATGTATAGGTCTTCAAAGTGCTGTATTTAAGTTTCATCTTTTAGCAAAAAAAATTTGAAGAGCTTGTTAGTTTAAGTGTTCAGTCATAAATAGCAGTTTGGTCGTGATGCAGATATAAGGTGGTGTAATGATCAAGCACACTCGGCGCGTATTCGAGAGGTCCATGGTTCGAGTCCCGGCGAGGGCATTCCTCATTTTTCACGCCTCTCAGCATCAAAAATGGTAATGTTTCTACAGTGGCGCCCAAACTAAAAAAGGTGGTGGATTCCACCACCAAGACTTGGCGATGGGGTCCCCTAATCTCCAGTCGCCCTTTAAAAGGGGACGTATATAAGGTATTTATCCCGCCTTCTTAGCATGCCTTCGTGGTGTAGTAGTCAGCACACTTGGCGTGTATTCCAGAGGTCCGTGGTTCGAGTCCTGGCGAGGGCATTGCTCATTTTTCTCTCCGGCTTCGAAATACCCTAATGTCTCTACATCGGTAGATCCTGGAAACGAATTCCAGCCAAAACCCAGGCTTTACTGAAACTCGGAATTTTATTTTTTTTCTTTTCCTTTAACCATCATTCTTGGAGTCATAGAAATTATTACAACAACCAGGTATCCAAACATAATGTATAATGTTTCATTAATTCTTCATTTTTATCTTTAAAGGTAAAAGAAGTCATTGAGAAATTCGTAAGGGAGAAAAGAAATATAAAGAGATAACAATATGATAGCGTGAGAAAAAGTATTTAAAAACAAAAGGTAAATAAGTAATTAGGACTTGAATAGTAGTGAATACTGGTGGTCGACAATGGGACGACAAGGTTAGTGGCTTCAATAATTCAGTGGTCAAAGTCCTGAAATCATTTCTCCACGTCCATGACTTTATAGAGCTTTGACTTGAATGATTTTCTCAAATTTCTTTATTTTGAACTATCAGTGCGAAAACGTTTGATTTCACATAATTAAAGTGTTCTCCTTACAAATATATTTCATTATTCATATTTGCCATTTTAGATGCGCTTTGCGCTACATTATGTTTAATGTGTTTAGTAGTTTGAAGTGTAATTACAGATTGTACTCTGTGTGATACTGTGAATAGCTGCACGAGTATTTTTGTGGATCTTGTCAGACATGTGAAGTGTTTCTTTCGGTAAAATTAACTTTATCAAGCTAACATCAATTCTGTGTGTAAGTATACTATAAACCCGTACGCACGCAGCAATATTCATAAGTTTTACATAGTGCTCTAAAAATTTATGATAAAAATTAAAAAGTATTATTATTTATTTATTTACGTTTTGAATTTCAGGTGGGATTGCGTGTAGAAATAATTTTGTCCACTGGTCACACCCATGCTTTGAACACAGCTAAAGCATTGTGTTATTTGTTTTCCAATCCAAAGGGGAATGAATAATTTGTTGGATATTGCAATACTGGGATGAGAACAGCCGAAGCTTCAAAATATCATGGAAATATACTTGACTTTCAAAAAGAGCTCCAAGATGATACGGCAAATAGAGGAATAAATCCAACGAAGAGAACAATTCATTTTGGTGGCATCACTGGCGATGACCTTCACATTCGGGGCCAAGAAGTGGTAAAGATTTAGCTTTTTTACATGAATTACGCATATATTAATTGAAATTCTTTTCAGTATACAGTTACACAATCATTTTTTTTAATGGCAGGACTAGCCAATTTAGTCTTTGGCCATTTCTAAGGCCCAAAGTGGTGGTCATTTCGCTATGGATGCACCTAATAGGTGAGCAGCTTACCTCCTATGAAGGGAAGACAATTTTACATTCATGCCTTCTCCGGGATTCGAACCCAGGCCCTTCGGTACGGCAGTCAGCGTCACTGACCACTCTCCCGTCTGGGTGGATACAGTTATATATAGAAACTTTAACCAATGTTCAGAAGCTATGCATCAAATCTTTTAACACAATGTTTATTTTCTGAAATTTCAGTTAACATATGCTCTTTCCATCAAACTATAATTTAAAAATTATATAAGTTTAACAAATTACGTTTTACTGTCATATTTTGTATTCAATCACAGTATATGCTGGCTAAAAACTAGCAATGTACTGAATGCTTTGGAAATATACGTACTTCATTTAAAACTTCTTTTAGAATAAGTAAAAATTTATAATGTAAAATCTAAATAATTATGTAATTTATTGTCACGTAAACAGAAGTAACTGTTAAATTTTTCTGTTATTTTGTCAAACATTTATTTACCAAATTTATCATTATGGATATATACTTAAATATTTATTTCAAACCAAATACTATTAGGCACATTATTATGTTACAGATGAAAATATTTCATTACTTATCTAAGAATTATAGAGAACAATAAACCATATATATTTTATTTAATCGTTACAAAAAATTGAAAACAAAAATCAAGAAAGCTACATAAATCAAGGTATTACTGTAGAATTCACTGTAGAGCCATGGTTTTATATATTCCGTTCAAACGTACGTATGTCTGTTTCTGTTTTCCAAATCTACAGAAATCTAAATTCAAAAGGAAATTTTACTTTTTCAGACTGCACAAATGTCGTAAATTTACTGCGTATTGTATTAGCTCCTAAAATATGTGTTTGTGAAAGCTGTTTTCTCTCATGCTTTCAATTCGCATACGAAATAACAATGACAGCAACTTTAATATAAAAGGTTTTAAATCAAGAATTAATTTATTAAAAACCTCTGCACTCAGCCCCAACACAAATTTGTAGAACTTTTCATTCTGGAAGAAATTACGATTATTTTCATCCTCCCCCCCCCAAAAAAAAAGAAAAGGGGAAAAAACTCTGAAAGTTTTCAAATTTTATATTACACCCAAAGGGGCGTTTTTTAACGTTTTGTACGTTACCTTTATTTATTAAATATCATGTTCTTCGCATTTAAACCATAAAATTTAATTCAACAGCTATATTGAAAAATAATTTTAAAATGAGCGCATCTTTAGACTTTCCGATGCACAGTCTCGAGCGCTGGATATAATTTTTTTTTTCCGTATAGTTTTACCATTGCTCGCTTTGAACTCGTTGACTTTGTTAATGAAAAATTCGTTAAAGTGTTATAAAAAAGGAAATCGATAATAGAAAATATTTCAAATTCCAAATTAGGGCTTCCAGAGGTCTATATTCGGTGGAAGATTACGTTATTCAAAATTTGATGGTTCTAAATGCCGTTGTTTTAGCACAATACGGGAAACATACATACATTTATACAGATTCTTCATTATTTAATTTCCTTAAATATAACACAGGGCAATCATGTTTGGTGGCAACAATTTGAAATGTGTACAGGCATTTATAGTGAATCAACTCAAAATGCCAAAATGAAATTAATAGCCCTTATAGGGCGAATTAATAGCCCTTATGGGGCCCTTACAGGGCTTTAACGAATTGTTGATCAAGAAACTCAAGCATTTCAAAGCGAGCAATGACAACGTTTTGCAGAAAAAACATTTTTATCTCCAGCGCGTGAGACTGTGTTTAGGAAATTCTAAAGATATGCTCAGTTTAAAATTATTGTGTGATATTGTTCTTTAATTGAATTTTATGGTTTAAGTACGAAGAACATGATATTTAATAAAAAAAGGTAACTCACAAAATGTTAAATAAACGCCCCTTTGGACGTAATTTAAAATCTGAAACCTTTCAGATTTTCTTTTTATTTATTTATTTTTTTTACAAGTAGATTATCAATAACACTATTTTCAAGTGTATTTTCTTCTCTGCAACAAATTCGCTGTAGCTTTACAATGAATTGCATTTCCTATATGCAGTTTATGAGAAAGCTCCATTTTTTTAATAAACTGCAATATGTATAACGCATTGAGTTTTGAATATGGCAAAAAAGATGTCGACTAGAATCATCAAAAAATATTAAAAAATTATTACTCGAAACTAGTTTATTCAGAATTTTACTAAATCATCTAACTTTAAAAAAATAAATAAACAAAAATTAAATAGCATATCAGTCGAACTAGTTACACGTACAGTTAACACACTAAGCCTCGACTTGTTCGTTTATTTTGAAACAAATGATAGAGCTTAATTTTATTACCATAAAATTGTGCTACAATTCCTGAATTCATTAATATCCAAGATACCGAAGTAAGAAATGTTTTTCTTCCTTTCACTAAAAATTAAATATAAAAAGAATCTGAAAGTTTTGACGTTTTAGATTACTCCCAGAGGACTGTTTTTTAACGTTTTGTGTGTTACCTTTATTTATTAAATATCATGTTCTTCGCAATTAAATAACATAAAATTCCATTCAACAGCAATATCACAAAATGTTAAGAAACGTATTTTTTGAATTCTGGCGCGCTGGTGATAAAAATGTTTTTTTTAAATTTTTTTTTTGCGTACAGTGTTTACAGTGTTGCCATTGCTCGTTTTGAAGTCATTGAGTTTGTAAGGTTTATCCTAAGTTTTTAATAATTATCTTTAGTTAAAGCCGCTTTACTATCCTTTCTATTTTCAACTTACAATTTCCTACCAGAATGTGTTTTCAGAATCGCGTTTAATGCAAATGTGTAAGAGCAGTATTTAAGTCGAAGTTTCACTGACTTCGTTAGAGAGCCAGAGTTTCTGACTAGAGCGCGTTTGCCTTTGGGCTACGTCTCTCTCTAAGCTATTATTACTCTCGGCTGTATTTCAGGGCTTTGATAGCTTCGCCTACTTAATTGACATTTAGGGGCCAACTACTTAGAATCCTGATAGCTTCGGTTAAATCATTTTAATTAAGCATTAGTCAAGCTTTAATTCTTATTATCTTGCGTTCAAGCCCAAGTGGAGGCTTTGCTGTACGCTCTGAGATAGGAGCCGACTGTGTTAATCCTTATTTTGAGAAATAAAGTGTAATTTACCCTTCTTGAGTCTTACTTCTCTGTTCACACACAAGCGATTATTCGCTTATCGGTGTAAGAGGTGTCACACATTTAACTGTTAAATAAAAGGGTGGAACTCCACAAGATTGTTAATCAAAAATTCGTTAAAATTTTATAAAATATGAAATAAGTAATAAAACAAATTCGAAATTCCGGCTTCCAGGTGCCAGTGTTCGGGTGGATTATGTTATTCAAAATTGGATGGCTCTAGGTACCGTCGTTTTTTTACAATGCGAGAAACACACATACATTTATGCAGATTCTTCATTATTTAATTTATTTAAATATTATACAGAGCGCTAGTATTTGGTGGCAACAGTTTAAAACGTGATACGCCACTTATAGTAAATCAACGCAAAATGTCGTTTCAAGACTAACAGTCCTTCTGGGCTAAACCTTCTTTGGGATAAAAAGATTTCTTAGTTGCTATTGCATATTGAATATCATTTAATTTTTAATTTTCTTTTCCAAAAATTATAGTATAGCTTAAGGATTACATGTTACATAAATTAAATTATTTTCTTAATATATTATGCCGAAGGTGTGTTGGCATTTTATAACAGTTAAAAAACTTACTGCTTCCAGTCATTAATAGAGTTTTGTCAAAATTTAGTAAAAATCCATTAATATTTATCTATATTAATGGATTCAAAGGAGGAAACCGTTTTTAATCATTTATTGTGATAGTGTTATCTTAACAAAATGATGTTCAAATCAAAAAATTATGTGTCGAAGAATTTCAATTAAAATGCATATTTCTGCCAGCTACCTTAGTATTAGCACAATCATTACCGGCTTTAAATTACACAGCGCTCTTTAATTAATTACTTTACTTAGCGTCAGTTATTCATCAAACTGGGAAAACATCCTGTACGTTGCATCAACAAGCAGCTGCAAAAAAACCTCACTGTTGTGATAGAAGTTAATTATTTTATGATGTTATCAATTGATTAATACTATTATATAATTATGAATTAACTGCTTACTGCTCTTTAATTTTGGGATATCAGCAATATCGACATTTCTGGATAAGCACACAAAAAAGTTTTAAAGGAAATTGCTTATCAGAGATTAAACAAAATATTGTTACGAATTTTGGATTTAGATAGCTAATTTTAGTAGAATTATAATTAAAATTGCTTTATTTCCCCGTGCAATGCAGCACGAGACATATTTTAAGAGAAAGCCACGCCGAAAACGTCAAAACACTGGAGCACCTGGATTTAACACTTAATAAATGGATATCTCGTAATTTATATTTAAATTGAATAAATGTAATTGACTACTGTGTTAGCTGTAATCGTAATTCTTCTCTTTTGGTTTACAGAAATCTAGAGAAGCAAAGAAATTACTAGAACTCTCTCTCAATTGAAACCTTTAAAAAGCCGGAGAAAAACATCTCAGCTCAGTTATTAACCTTTTATCGGACTTGTGCATTCAATACATTACGAACCCGCACGCACGCGACAATGTATTGTTATAAATTTGTATTAAAATTTTGAGAGCTATCTCAATATTGGAATTTTACTAGTTAATTATACCGTTATGCAGTACAGCTTTAATATAATTAAAAGAAAAGAACCGAATTTGTATGCTGTAATTGGAATTTTTTACGACATTTTTACTTCCTCGTATGAAGTAAAGGATTTATTGCAATCGCGAAAATTTCGGGTATCATATTTCAACGAAAATATCAATTTTGAGTCCTCTCGAATCCACTTGAAAGACGCTTTTGCGTGACATCTCTACGTACGAAGAAAATAAAAGACACTTTTTTCCCAAAACGGACTGTAAAATGGATTTAAAATTCATTAAGATGGGTTTTTTTCGTGACGTTTGTACGTACGTAAGTGCGTTTATATGTATCTCGCATAACTCAAGTAGCCTCAGAACTCTGAAATTTGGTATATGAGACTGCTAACGATACGCAATTGGGCAATTCCCATTTTGGTTGAAATTGGCCCCACCAAACTTATATATATATATATATATATATATATACTCTGTTACTCGACGCTGAGCTTTCTTTTTATATATTGATAAATTCTGCATTTTCTGCTTTTAAAAGTGACTAAATTTCCGGTTGAGGTTTATATGCCTTTAGTTGATCTACGTGCAATAGCTGTAGAATTATCAACAATTTAAAAGTTGTTTTTAAGTGGTACTATGCCTAAGGAAACAGCCATTTGTTTACATTTGAAAAACTCTTAGAAGAATAATGAATTAAGTCAGGTTGTAGAGACATTAGGTTATTTCGGAGCAGGAGACATGAAAAATGAGCAACGCCTTCGCCGGGAATCGAACCACGGACCTCTCGGTTACGCGTCGAGCATGCAGACCACTACACCACGAAGGCATGCGAAGAAGGCGGAAGAAATACCTTATAAGGTTGTGCACTAACGTCTGTGTCATTTCGCCTAGTGGGACCAAAAGTAAACTTTCAAATTTGTGCACCGAAAATTTGTCTTCCTCCCCTCTGGCCCGAAATGTTATCTTTTGCTTATAAACTCTAATTTTAATTGTAAAAATAGTTTTTTTTACTTCGTTTGGTGTTTTATGTTTCTCTGCATTTTACAATTTTTAATGAATATTGTTGCGTTATACGGGTTCGCGGATTTAAGAGTATCCGATGAAAACACGATGCAGAACAATAAAAAGCACAATTTATTTACAAGAATCACTATTTACAGCACAGTTCCAAAATTACCTTTAAAAGCGTCGAAAATCTACAATAAATACGCTGAAACAATCAGCAACACAGCTTCAGGCTGTAACTGTAAAGGTAGCTTCACGGCAACACTAAACTTATACTAAACACCGTGGAACAATCACCAATACACTGTCAAGCTACACTGTAAAGGTAGCTTCACGGCAAAGCACTATCTCGATCGCTTTCCGTTCACAAAACTCTCGCGTAGCTTAGAACTCACAGTAAGCAGCGATTCTCACAATTCTCACAACTAATCACACTACTCGCAATACTTCACAATCTCTCGCAACAACGGCTCCCCGAAACGCAAGGGTTTATATAGCTTTTCATTATGTTTCACAGGTTTCGAGAAATATCTCGACAGGAAATTATTCTAGAAGCTTCCCGATTGGACCATGGGATATCGCCGATTTGGTCGCCAAATGGACGATAAAGTCGCAAATCTGGCAACCCTGCCATACACAATTTTATGGCAACCCTAGTGCTATGCCGGAAAGCTTACATACAGCCGCAACCGCCGAATTTTTCGCAACAATATGTTTTGAGATTTTATATATTTTTTGCCTTGCTGCAAAGGCAGAACTGAATGAATTGAATGAGAAATATATCTCTAATGGAATTCGAGGTAATGTAATACAGCAAAAAATGTGTATAATTTAATAAGCCGTACAAGTCATGTGGTGTCTACAGCAGAGTTTTTATGTGTTGTGTAAGTACAAAATGTTAAAATAAACAGGTTCTCTTCGCTTTAGCCCTCTTTGCTTTTACGGAAACTTGTATCGGCTCGGTTGTTACTTTACGAAAGTGGAACATTCCTCCAAAACGCTTTGAAACGAGAGTGGCGTGACGCAAATCAGTAGTTAATATTAATATATGAGAGAGAAATCTTAGCTTTCCCTTTATTCCAAAACAAAAAATCTGATGTGTACACCACATGACTTCCTTGAACGTAATGTTAAATTATGAACATTCTTTGCTGCATTCCATTTAAGCTTATTTCCTCGAATTCCATTACAGATATATTTCTTATTCAATTAATTCAGTTTTCACTTCGCGGGAAGGCAAAAATACATAAAAACTCAAAATATCTTCATTAAAAATTGAAAGTATAGCAAAACATAAAACACCATGCACAGTTAAGACTATTTTTTTAAAAAAAATTACAGTTTCTACGCAAAAACAAGCAATTCGGCAAGCGGGAAAATAAGCAGATTTTTCGGTGCACAAAACTAAAAGTTTCCATTTGGTCTCACTCGGCAAAAAGACAGGGAAGGTGCAGAAAGACTTAATTCCCTATTGTGCTAAGTTTCAAATGTAAACAAATATGGCTGCTATGATAAAAAAATACGCCAAGCCACACTCAAACAACTTTTAAATTGCTTCCAATTCTACATCTACTGCATGCAAATTAACTACAGGCATAGAAACCTCAGCCGAAATATAATAACAACGTAATTCAATCATTTTTAAAGCCAAAAATGCACAATGTGCTAACATATAAGAATACAAAAAACTGAGCTCACTACGCCGAGTAACAGAGTATATATATATGAATTTATGTACTTTTGGTGAGGCCGATTGCAACCAAAAAGGGAAGTGCATAACTGCATGTTGTAGAACTCCTATATACAAAACTTCAGCGTTCTGCGTCAACTCATTTTTGAGTTATGCGAGGTACATACATACGTACGTACGTGCGTACAGACGCCAGGAAGAAAATGTCTTCTGAATCCATTTTAAGTCAGTTTTAAAATTCGTTTGGGAAAAAGACTCCTGTATTCTGCCCTTACGCAGAGATGTCAAGCAAAAACATTGTTAAATTGCATTCGATAACGGTCAAAATAGATATTTTCGTTGAAATATGATACCCAGAGTTTTTAGTAATTACAATACTTCCTTTACTTCGTACAAGGAAGTAAAAAGGGGGAGCATAACCTACTAATTCATACCATAAATCTCTTAATAGCTAAAGTAGGAATAAAAGAAATGAAGCTATAATGCATACGCAGATCAAATAAATAGAGAGAACATTTATCCGATGCAGTTCTTTAGTGGTAGACATAAAGTCTATGTTGTACGATAGAAAGAAACAAGATATTCTACCTCGATCTTTCTTTTTGATATCTAATTGATATTTATATTCATTATATCACAATTTTGTAGTTTTAAGCCTGTGGAAAGCATAAAATTATATGATCTGACTGATATAAAACTCTTGAACTGACATCTAAGACAGATATAATTTCCTCTAGCATGCAGTTCTTCACTGAGAATTAAAACCATTTGCAAAAACCAACTAAGCTTTATATGCTACGAGCGGAAGTACCCGATGCTAGTTAAGTTACGCTGAGAGTAATGCACCTAACAACAGAGAGAACGATACCGTATAAGGTATTTCTCCCTCCTTCTTCGCATGCCTTCGTGGTGCAGTGGTCAGCACACTGGGCGCGTATATCAGAGATCCGTGGTTCGAGTCCCGGCGAAGGCGTTGCTCATTTTTCATACCTCTTGCATCGAAGTAACCTAATGACTTTACAAATGGCGCCCGAACTAAAAGGTGGTGGATGCTGCTGCTCCACCACCAGGATTTGATGAATGGGTCCCCCAAACCCCAGTCGCCCTTTAAAAGGGTTGGTATATAGGTGTTTCTCCCGCCTTTTTAGCAGGCCTGCGTGGCGTAGTGGTCAGCACGCTGGGCGGGTATAGCAGAGGTCCGTGCTTCGAGTCCCGGCGAAGACGTTGGTCATTTTTCATATCTCCTGCTTCGAAATAACGTAATGTCTCTACAACCGTTGTAATCTTTCTTTAATAACGATGCAAAAAATGCGATGCATAGTCATACATTTTTCAGTTTGATGCGATATGGAACCCACATAAGAGGCTTCCGTAGAAAAATAAATTAATTCTTTCTCATTATATCAGCAGCAATGATACGCCATTTTTAATGATTTTCGTCTTTCTAATCAAATGGTCGTAAAAGCTGAATTTTCTTCTAATATTTCACTTATATTCAATTTTAGTCAATTAAATGTGGCTAAAAATTTATTATACTTGATCAGAAATCAATAAGGCGAACAAACAAATGCACATTCTTCTTTATATATATAGATTTAGTAAAAATGAATAAATTTTTGATTAACAGACTCTACGATTTGAAAACGTGCAGTGGTAATACTTTTAGAAATAAAGCATTTTTATCTGCAGTGCACGAGACTGTTGTCACTCGAAAAAATGACTGCGAAAATTAGCATTTTCAGAGTTTTTATTGAATATCTCGGCTGATTAAAGTCGTACGAAGATGGGAACAGTCGAAATGGCTTCCCACAAATTTTTGGAATCGAGAATAATGTATTTAATGTTTGGCAATGCAATTTTTAATTTATTGTAAAAGAAGAGCAGTGTAATTGTTTATTAAGAAACTGTACAATTTGAAAACGAGCAGTGGCAACAGTTCTCGATATAAATCAGTTTTTTATCTCCAGTACTGCTGCCACTCTGAAAAATGAGAGCGAAAATTAGCGATTCCAAAGTTTTTAATTAATATCTCTGATTATAGCTACTTATTTAAAAAAAATGGACGTCGACCTTTTCCAAGACCCAAAAACGAATTGCAGAAAGTTTGCTAACGATAGCTATGCTAGTGACTGCGTTATAAGAGGACAATTCTTTATATAGATCATAGTTAGTTACACTGCTCTTTCTGCGATTGGTTGCATAAAACATCATTCGGATCTCTACTTCGCTTTCAAGAGGATATTCCATTTTATGAAGAAAGAAGAAATGCAAAACAAATGAGTTTAACTGTTCAGAACACGTATTTTAGGTCAGTTTTGAGGAAAATAATAGTAGCCATAAATTGCATGTGGACTGCGTGCACAATCTGAAAGCAGCTGAAGAGTCGATATTTTTTTAACAAAAATTATTTTAAAGTTATTTAATAAACTTTTATCAGTTTTTACTCAAACAACATTACTGATGGGAAAAAAAATTCCAGCTTATATTTATTTCCTGCCTGAAATCTAAAGAATGGTGTCTTCAGGAAATTTTGATAGTTGTACATTTTGTTACTCAAACGTATTGACAGTTAAATATTAAACTTTCAGTCTGACTTTTATTTCAAAGAATTCTAATGTGTTGAATTAACGATTAAATAGCTTACTTGAAAACAAGTACAAAAAGTTTCTAAATAGGAAAAACAATAATAACGAAATCATGAGATACGAATTTTTACAAAAATGATTTCTAATATGCATTGTAAAAAATAGGAAAAATGTACGTAAATTTCTGCGTAAATATACGTTTGGGAAAAGTCAAAAACATTCCTCGAATTTACGTAAATTTTAACTAAAATATATATGAAGTAAAAAAATGGGAAGATTTACGTATATGCGATAAGTATACGCAAATGTTTAGTAAAAATATACGTAAATCCCTGAAATTTACTTATACGTAAAAGCTACGAATGAACCGCAATCTTTCGCATAAATATACCTAAGTTTTACGTAAAACTTACGTATATTATAACGTATAAATGGGCATAAATATCTACTATTTTTTACCAGACACTTTTTATGATATTTTGACGTTTATCGTAGCGTTTTTTATACGAAGGGTAATTCGCAAATTCCACGTATTTTTCTCTTGTAGTATACGAAAGCATGCACGGAATTGGAATATTCTCTCATTTTACTGATTAAAGGTTTCTTTGACCATTATAGAAAAAATCTTATGTAGACGCCCCATGACTTCCTTGTATGGCCTATTTAATTATACACATTTTTTTCTGTATTTCATTTAAGGGGAGTTGAAACCTCCTATACCGACAAAGTTAAATTAGCCATTTTCGATGTACCTTCAAATCTGCTCTAGATACTCAAAATCTGCTCTAGATACATGTTTAAATTTTTTTATGTAATTAAAATACGCTTATGTGATTATATGGAATGAGCTTTTAAAACATTTTGAGTTTTAGAGTAATTTATAGAATTAGGTATAGTAAAATTTAGCACTTTCCTCACCATGAAATTTTTGTTTCTTAGTTTATCACAAAAAACACACTTCAGTTAACATTAGGAAATATACAAATAAGCCGTAAAGCATTTACATACCTGTGAAGCAGTAGTTCCTGGGGAAAAGTACACAGAGCATAAAAAATCATATTTGGAGAAAAACGTACTTTTATTTAAAAATGATCATTTATCAAAGTATTCCATAATAAATTAAAACTAGTTTTTTACAGCTCTAATTTTCATAGAGATTAAAGTATGGTATTTTTAGAAAACTAAAACATTTGAAAACATTTGAAAATGAAAAAATCCCAGATCACCATTTTTTGAAGATTCTTGGCTTCCGAAACTCCTTAAACATATTTCCTAGATTTTCATTAGAGATACATTTATCATTCAATTAATTTAGTTCTCACTTCGCGGCAAAGCAAAAGTACATAAAACCTCAAAACATCTTCATTAAAAATTGTAAAATACGGAAAAACATAAAACACGAAATACAGTTAAAACAGTTAAAAAAAAACAGTTTTTACAATTAAACTTATTTTCTATGCAAAAACAAGCAATTCGGCCAGCAGACCAGAAGGCAGATCTTTCGGTGCACAAAACGGAAAGTTTACGTTCGGTCCCACTCGGCAAAAGACATTGAAGCTGCAGAAACTGGCATTTTTCTACTGAGTTTCAAATGTAAACAAACGGCGGTTCGTTAGGCTTGATTCGCCACTTTTAAGTTTTTGATAATTCTACAACTATTACATGCAGATTAACCAAAGGCAAAAAATCCTCAACTGGAACATAAAAACCACATAATTTAATCATGTTTAAAGCAAAAAAGCGCAATTCAGCAACGTATACGAGAAAAAATCTAAGCTTACCCAGCCAGGTAACGAAGTGGAAATATATATACATATAAATTTCAATTTTCCTTTTTGTGAAAAAGTAGTTCTAAATTTCTTACTTTATGTCTTTACTGATATTTTTTTTACCAGCTTCTTAATGTGCGAAAACATTAGGCATGTTTATATTTTGTTTTTTCTTAAATGTTTTGTAATTATGTGTCTATATATATATATAATTATGTGTCTATATATATGTGTAATAAAACTGTGAGATTTGATGTAGTAAAACTGCGTTATTATTGTGATGTAGCTGCATTATTGTAGAAAAATGTGCCATTATTGAAATAAGATGACTTAGTGAGAGTTGCAACGGATTGACATTGGAGAGGACTGCATCATAACTTGAAGCCTTGGCTGCTTAGTTAGTAAGCTGACACTCGAAGAATACACATAACGGTAAATTCCACACATTATTTTATTTTAGTGACAGTGCACATTATCACTGTGGGTGCGCTATGCACATCCCAATTATTTTTAGCTTACATCTTAAACAATGGACAAATCTAGGAAAGTAAATTTTGCGTAGCTAGTGACACAGAGATAAGCAACAGAAGCGACGAGCTAAGACCAGAAGCGGAGGTTGCGACGTAATTAAACTTGTTATACGAATTCCATTTCAGATCACATGACACTTTAATATACAAGATTTTGGGTTCAGATTTCATCGGCAAGTGGCATCAGAACTGCAGGGAGACAAATTTATTGCTGTTATTTTTAGAATGACATGCAAGTTAAAAGGCTATTAATGTTTAAAAGCTAGATTTTACATACTAGATAGTTTATATTTTATATATATGCATGACTGGTGCAGCCGAGTGCAACAGAAAAGGGATGTGCACAACTGCATGTTATAGCAGTCGCATATACAAAATTTCAAAGTTCTACCGCTTTTCATGCTTGAGTTATGCGAGATACATACATACTGCGGAAGAATAGAAGAAAGGAACTGTTCACATGCATATGTACTCCCAAACGAGTAACTAGGTATTTATCTATTGAAAAATGCGAAATAAATTACATTAAACCTGCATATATTCAGATATGTGAGTAAAATTTATATAAATATGTGAAAATTAATGAGCTCCATTTGCAAATTTTCTGGGACGTTACTCTGCTCGTTTTCAATGATAAGGAAATTAACTTAAAGTTGTTCTCCAGATCATTCAAATCATAAACTTTTCCTCAAATTCTCGTCATGATAATACTAATTACTTAAAGGGAAATGTATTTGCTGGACGAGAATATTTGCTTCTGAAGACGCATGGGACCCATGGACCGCCAGTTTGAGGCCACAGCTCTAACTCAATTTTTGTCTGTCTGTCCATGTCTCTGTCTCTATCTTTGTCTCTCTGTCTTTAAGTACAGTTTTTAAGGCAAGGGTGACTGGCAAACAAAGCTTAGAAATACATGCAATTAACCAGAAATAAGGTCACTGCAACTGTGGGAAACGTTGTCGGAGGTGTGACTGCACTTTAAGGACAGAATTTCTTTCTTTATCCGTAATTAAAAAGTCGTAAAAGCCACCATGGCCACCGAACTTTTTTTTTCTTTTAAAGCTCACTCAGTGTCGAATATCTTCCGTCTGCAGCATTTTTCATCCATTTCTTCTTTTTCTTTTCACCGTGGCGGTTGATTAGGCTTTGTTTTGCCAATAAATAGGGGTTTAGGCTCTGGCTGTTGAGGTGTTTTACAACTGAGAACGCCAACCAGTGGTTATTAGCACTGCTATTTGCTGAATCGTAAATTAGCGGTTTTAAAGAACATCTGTTCCTTGGTTATTATTAGTAGCTCGGTTTTAGGCAGATCCTTTTTTCTTGTGTCTTTTTAAACAAGTGTAGGTAAGTATACATCCTTAGAGATGAAGGACATAAAACAAATCAATTAATGAGGCTAATATTTTTCCCGATTCAACTTCACTGCTGCGGGGTATGATGGGAAAATATATAAATGGTGATTAAGAGTTTTTTTAAAGTATTTGCTTCTGTCTATCGCAGGAAATCACCGTCATTTGGGTTTTATTGAAGGCATTTTGTGGTTAGGAATTTAGCACTACCTAAAGAATGAATATTTTAGGTAGCGTATAAAATTATTTAAGGAATTTTATTTCTTGATCTAGTTTGGTAAATAGAATAGTAAAAGACTGACATGTTTTACTTCTTTTTGGACTCTCATTTACGCAAAAAAGAGTCTGTGGAATTTTTTTAAATAATATATAGACTTTTTCACTTTACTATTCTATTCAATTTGATAATTTATTCAGTTTTTATTATTATATGGAGACCTTAAAATGTAAACTAGACGCCTGTCGAAATTGTTGAAAAATTATTTAGGGAATATTATTTAAAATTCATAATCTATACGATTCAAATCTGTGTTCGTCTGTCTGCTTATTTGTTTGTTTGTTTGTAGAATTATTTCCTCCGGAAAGGCGGGGAGTTGAGTTTCGAGACAGTTATCTCGGATTTCAAAAATTAGTGGGAAGCCATTTCAATAATTCTCATCTCCGTACCACTTTAATTAGCCGAGCTATTGGTTAAAAACTCTGCAAACGCTAATTTTCGCACTCACTTTCCCGAATGGCAACTGGATATAAAAATCTGCTTTATTTCGAAAAGTGTTGCCACTGCTCGCTTTCAAATCGTAGAGATTGTTAATAAAAATATTGTAAGTTTTACAAAACATGAAATAAAAATAGCATTGCCAAACATTAAACATATTACTATTATATAAGTTCATATTCTGACGTATAAAAAAGCAGGCAATTGCATGTGACGTCACTGTATGTCGAAAAGTTTTCTTTAATTACAGCATTTTAAATAAATAGCTACTGTTGGCAACTTTTTTGTTTCAGGTTAGGATAATTGACACGATGTGTTATTGCCTCATTAAATCTTCTATTGATATTGAGAGAAAATTGTTATATTGCTTTAAATTTAAATAATGACATCATACATATACTTAATAACCTTAAGTGTCAAAAGCTTTTGTTTCCTGGTTTAGTAACATAAAATTGCTTACCAGTTGGTTGTCGCTTGAAAAGACTGAACCGATCTCACTCATATTAAAACGTGTTTATCCATTTTCTTTTCAGGTTTACATACAAATTATAAACTTTCCTTTGGCAACAACCCACTAGTATGTAATTATTTTTCCTAACACATATATATCCCCCCCAAAAAAAAACTAAAAAAAAAAATGTTTGAAAGCCTTTCAGATTTTACATTTCGCCCAAAGGAGCGTTTTTTTAACGTTTTGTACGTTACCTTTATTTATCAAATATCATGTTCTTGACACTTAAATCACAAAATGCAATTCAGGAGCAATATCGCAAAATAATTTTTAAATGAGCATATCTTTAGAATTTCCGATACACAGTCTCACGCACTGGGGATAAAAATGTTTTTTCTGTACAATGTTGCCATTGCTCGCTTTGAAATCGTTGAGTTTGTAAATCAAAAATTCGTTAAAGTTTTATAAAATATGAAATACATAATAGAACAAGCTCCAAATTCCAAATTTGGCCTTCCAGATGCCCATATTCGGGTGGAAACGTACATTATTCAAAATGTGATGGCTCTAGGTACCGTTGTTTTATCACAATGCGAGAAACATGCATACATTTATTCAGATTCTTCATTATTTAATTTCTCTAATATTTGGTGGCAACAATTTGAAAAGTGAACCGAGATTTATAGTGAACCAACGCAAAATGGAAGGAATACGAAATTAATAGCCCTTCTGGACTAACGCCTTTGGGCTAATATATAAAAACACCCCGATGGAAAATACACGACTTAGTCATCGATAAACTTGATGTTGTCAATAACTCAACACCTCAGTTTTAACTCAACACCTCAGTTGAAGTATATTATTTGAAAAATTATCTGATTATCATAATCCTTCCACTAATCTTCATTCATTACCCAAATTCTTTAGTAAATATGATTTTGATAAGAGGTCTACGACCTATGAATTTTAATCGCATTTGATGGAAACTCCCTAAAGAATTACACAATTTTTACGCATTTAAGCTTCCTCTGTCGCTTTTACTGTGAATGTTGCGGGAGGGGGGAGAAATATTTAAGGAGGAAAAGAGAGGCTGTAAGAAAATTTTCAAAGTACGTAGCAGACACGAGTAATGATATATTACAAAATGGGACAATGAAGTCGCCATCTAACAATTAGCGAAGATTCTAAGTCGCTGTATTATCTTCAAGCTTTAAAAGACGGACTTCTGAACATGACCTACAATTCTCTTGAAGATAAGAATTGATTTCGGAACAATAATAACGTAATTGCTGAGAAGCGAGGGAAAACAACGCACGTTTTTAACTTTGCTACGTATCACTTCCAGGAAATAAAGATTTTTCTCTCTTAAGTAAGCGTTTATATTTAGAACAATTAGAAAAAAAAATATGACCAAGGCGTGAACTATTCATTTAAAGTTAAGTCATTTGCTCTAAAAGTCTTCATAATGACAAAGATTAACTTTTAAAAGTCTGAGATTGCTTGCTAGACTACTCATGTAGTTGCATAGTTTGCTTATATCAAACTCCACACTCAATTAATTAAATAATTGGTTGTAGTAATCTGTAATTATTTAGTTGCAATGAAACAATGAAACAGAAGAGTAAAAGAAAACTTAACACACGATAAAAGGCTGCTGCTGGGAGCTAGCAAATCATCTAGCACAGGGGTTCTTATTAAGGGGAAGGATTTCTTAGTTTCGGGGGGGATGCGGTAAGTATTTTATTTACCTGTTAACCTGTTAAATTTATTTACCTGTTTTATTTTGAGAATACAAACATACTACTTTTATTGAAATTCTGGTATTTATTACTCCAAAGAAAAGACTATTGCTGAAGGAATATTGTTTTCGTTTTGCGATTTTGCATTGAATCACTATAAACTGCTGTATTACTTTTCAAACTGTTGCCACCAAATCTTACAGCTCTGTACTATATTTAAAGAAATTAAATAATGAAAATAAATAATGAATATGCATAAATGTATGTATATATCTTCAAATGTGATAAACCAACGGTACCTAGAGCCATCTAATTTTGAATAACGTAAGTTTTCACCAGAATAGGCGCATCTGGAAGCCCAAATTTGGAATTTGGAATTTGTTTTAATATCTATCTCATATTTTGTAAAACTTTGACTAATTTTTGATGAACAAACTGAAACGATTTAAAAGCGAGCAATGGCAACACTCTACGGGGAAAAAAGTCTTTTTATCTAAAGCGCGAGGAACTGTGTGTCGAAAATTTTAAAGATAGACTCATTTTAAAATTATTTTGCGATATTGCTGTTGAACTGAATTTTATGGTTTAAGTGCGAAGAACATCATATTTAGTAAATAAAGGTAACACAAAAAACGTTAAAAAATGCCCCCTTGGATGTAATTTAAAATCTGAAACCTTTCAGATTTTTTTAAATATTTTTTATACTTTTTCTTATTTAAGTTGTAAAACATGTTAAAAAATAATCTAAATTTAAATAAATATTTATGCATTTTTCGATTTATGGAATGGGGGAGGGTAGTCGTCCAGCACTAGTGAAAGGCGCGCATGGGACAAAAAGTTTGAGAACTCTGATCTAGCATTTATTGCTAAAAGAAATTTTCTGTCGGCTTACCGAGAGAACTATTTCTTATTTGCTTCCAGCTGCGATAAAGTCCGGAAAATTTTTGTATTCTTTAAGCAGGGCAAAAATTAATTTAAAAAGTCTTTATTTAGTTCAGTAGCTTTTCGGAAGGAAAATACAGCTGAACAAATAATATGCATTTGCTGTTCATTAAAACATGGAAGTACTGAATATAAGAAAACACAATGTTAATTGACATAGAGATTTTATTTAAGCTCAAGTACTTTCAGTGGTTGAATACTATCGCCCTTTTCAGCTGCAAATTTATGAAAGACAAGTACCAAACTGAACGATAGACTGACGAATTTTTGAGAACATATTAATAACTTACTACAACACTCTCTGCAATGAGCTAAAAAGAGAAGAAGTTGGGGGTGCAAAAAAAAAAAAAGCAAAGCAAGCAGCGCCATCTAGGAATGGAAAATCTAATCAGAAGCGACCTGCTTACAGACGGATGAGAAAAATGAGTTAGAATTTGAGTCACTGAGCAATGTATAGAGATTATTATGAATATGGAAATCTTCAAGAAAATTTAATGGGTTTTTTAGTCCAAAGGGCAAACTGTTGCCACAAAATATTGCAGCCCTGTATTATATTTAAAGAAATTAAATAATGAAGAATGTGCATAAATGTATGTATGTTTCTCGCATTGTGATAAAACGACGGTACCTAAAGCCATCGAATTTTGAATGCCGTAATCCTGCTGCGAATATGGGCATCTGGAAGCCCCAATTTTAAATTTGGAATTTGTTTTATTAACGATTTCATATTTTGTAAAACTTTAACGAATTTTTGATTAACAAACTCAAGGATTTCAAAGCGGGCAATGGTAACGTTGCACAGAAAAAAATATTTTTATCTCCAGCGCGTGAGACTGTGTGTATCAAATTCTAAAGATATGCTCAGTTTAAAATTATTTTGCGATATTGTTCTTTAACTGAATTTTATGGTTTAAATACGAAGAACATGATATTGAATAAATAAAAGTAACATACAAAATGTTTAAAAAACGCCCCTTTGGACGTAATTTAAAATCTGAAACCTTTCTTTTGAGCTCGTTTGTCTTTTTTTTTTCAGGGGGTTTGGCCGGAGCAAAATTGAGTGGAAAATAGCCAAATGTTTGGTAGGGAGAAGGTTGAATTTGAGGTTTGCAGCCCAACAGTGGTTATTTATAGAAAGAAGATTTATTTCCTTCTATTTTTCGAACTAAGATTCACGCTTCTTCTAAAATAAGATAGGATTTGTAATTGAAAATAATTTAAAAAATATGGCGGGGGACTAAATCCTTATTATTAATTGGAGTAAATGATACTTTTCTTTTTATAACTGAACAATTTCTTATCTGCTTGGTCAGCGGTTTAAACTGGAAACCGCTGAACTAGTTCCATTTCTGAACAAAGCCTTACTTATGGAATGCATGAAAATAGTGCAGAAAAAGGCCTAATTTTATTTTGAAGAATGACAAGATACCATATGTGATCAGAGACAATTAGGAAGAATTTTTCGAGCAGTGTGATAACGAAACGAATATTCTTTAGTGACTTACATGTCAAGAAATGATAAGGAATTCAGTACTTCAAGTTTTTGAAAGTTCATGATCAAATTTTCAAAAGTTTCTTAAAGTTTCAAAATTGAACTGGATGGCAAGACCTCGAGAATTTACGAATGGTAAATCTTCTAGTAGGTCTAGAGGTAAGTCTTCTTCATTTCCTGAGAGTACGTTTTCTAAAGTTGGCAACAATACTAAAATTGAAAATAAAATCACTGATTTCCAGAAATAAAGAGGAATCCATCACAAAAATTTAATGTAAAATGTTACAGTCTAATATATTTTCGTCTGCGATTAATTGTTTAAAGAACTTTACCATTTCTACATGTAAAAATGAAGGTTGTAAGGGTTTAGTTAAACTAACAAAGTTTTATTTTAATTTAAATCTTTCTATCCCTTCTCATTTTCAACTTCCCGTTAGAAGAAGCGCGCGTTTTCAGCTTTATACTAATTTGAAGTGTAGCCAAGTTATATTTAAACCAGAGGTAGAAACCTCTCAATGTGAGAGAGCTTTTAGTTTCAGACCACGATCATTCTGTTCGACGTTCTCCTGACTAGCTAGCAGTTTAAATTCTAAGCCATAGCGCTTTACGTGGTTGCTTCTTGAAATAATTCCATGTGCGTCAATATTAGTAAATCCTGCTGCGCACCATTTAGTTAGAGGCCAACCTCGCGTTATAGCTCTGTGAGCGATGACTATTTAATTTCTATTTAGCTTTAGTTTTAAATTTATCTAATTGTTCATTTTAGACCCAAGTGTGGTCTTTTACTTTCTGTATCCCTCCCGAGTTGGGAAGTGGTTTGTAAATAGTAGTGATTTAATAAGAGAGGATTTTAAATCCCTTTTAAGTGCAGTTCTTCTACCTCTGAATCACAGCCTTCTACCACAGAACATAGCTGCATTCAGCTCCCTGTTCCAGATCAGGACTTAAGAAGTTCACGAAGATGTTTTCAAAGAATATGCACCGAACACTCAGTCCTGACAAATTATGAGCTGTGAACTGCATTAATTTATTGCTACTATTTATTAAAATCAAAACATTAGCTAAGCAAATTCAAAAATTGTATTCAATTTTGAATGAAGATTTGGCACAAAATAGCTGATGCAAATAACTGTTTAAAAAAAATGAGCAAAAACTATATGAAAGCTCTTCCAAAGTCTCCAGACTAACCAACATAGTGTAAAATTTCTATAGAAATTACCTTGTACACAGGAAAATTAAAAAAAAATAAAGGCAAATAAATTTTACGTTTCCCAGACCATCTTCATCAGGTTTTGGTGTACCAAGAAACATAACAGAAAAGGCCTGTTTCTGAGCTTACAAATGTGTAAAATTAAACGTAAATCAAGAAAAATTTAAATTAAATCAATATGTGCATGTGTTCGTTGATGCCCTACAGGCTGGAAATTGGAGGGGGGAATGTCTTTTTGCATAAATTTAAATAAAATTAAAATTATTAAACAGCAAACCAAAAATGAAATGAGGCCAAAAATATGTAATGAGTAGAAATATAATATAATTAAAATTTTTTTGAAATATATATGTAACTGTTGAATTTAATTAAAAGTTTTGAAACTTTTCTAAGAATTTTTAATTTAATTATCTTATATTCATTATTTTATTAATAATAGTAATCATTACAATGGAAGAGACATACGCCAATGTGACAATCAAATTCGCTAACGCAACCTTGTATTTGGCTTACATTCACTAAAAACACTCAATCGATTTCGAGGGCAGCTACAGGT
>KL813335.1:0-42747 GCA_000611955.2 Stegodyphus mimosarum
AACTGCAATTAACTACACATTAATCCATAATTCTAAACTAACCAAAAACCACTACATAACACCACTACACCACAAAGGCGTGCTAACAAGGCAGGAGAAATACTTTATAGCATATCCAGACATACAAATATAACATATATCTAGTTATAGATACAAGTAAACTTCATTAGAATATTCTTTTCGAAGACATACTTCCGTTTATGTAGCCAATACTCTCAATTTTTGCCATAATCATAAAAAAAAATCCTTTAAAATACAGAAAATTTGAGCTTGTCTCACAGTAGCGTAGTCCCGTACTATAGGACATCTGACATCTGCCTCATTATGTTGATTTAAATGTAATTTAAACCAACATAATGATCCAGATGTCATGTTTCCTGTGTTTTGGGGCATATGCTGCTCATTAAAAGCATTTTAACCCCTATTAAATCACACTTAAAATGCAAGACCAAATTTTAATTTAATTTAATAGGCTGAAGTAGACTATAGTATGGGACACATGCTGCTTCTCACTTACTCTTAACAGTTTTCATGAAAAAAAATTTAATTGCATTCTCAAAAAAATGTAGTCTATCACTAAGTAATTACTTAACTGCAAGACTTGAGGTTAGCTCTATTGAAAGAAACAAACAACATGCAAAACCAAAAGAACATCTCCAGTTCATTTCCTTTCCATAGCGTGGATTCAGTAGCATCTTTAGCCATACGCAATCTGCAGCTTCTTCAACTGAAATGCAACCACTAATTGCCCACTATTGCCTGAGTGGATACAACCGGTGATTGTTAGTAGTTCGAATCCTGGATATTTGTTTTAGCCATAAACAAATATGCCTTGTGCGATGTATGGTATTGAAGTAAACAAGCAATCACAGATCATAAGAGCAAATGGACAGTCTTTCGAGCAGTTTTAAAGAAATAACATTCCTACATTAGATTTACAGAAATTATTGTTTCGTTATACTACATTGTTAATGTGACGTCACATTTCATTCATTATTATCTCATGGTCATTGCAGATGTTTGATGTTCCGTTTTTTATGATTCGAAAGCATCTCTGCATACTTTTTCTGCTTTTAAGTCCTTTTCCATCTCTCTATGACAAAACAGCAAAATCAGTAACTGAATTATTTTCCTGTCAGTTATCTCTCAGCTTCTTTCAGCTCTCAAAGCACATTTTTAAACCCAGTAGAAAGAAAATTGCTGTTATTTCCCATGTTAATTTTCCTTGTTCTTTCCTTCGCATGGTGATCTTCCAGTCTATCAATCGTACTGACAGCATTAAAGTTCTGGCTAATCTTCATGTAATCGTAGCTGCATTTTACATGAGTTTAACGGTAGCATATTTTGTATAGTAGTATAAATAATATTCTTAGCACATAACATAAGCATTTTATCCTACAGATCCAGACCTTAAACAAATAATTCCAGTTGCACAAAGCAACTTACATGTGGAAGATCAGAAAAATTTAACGTGCCTTCGTAATGTGTCCTTGCTAATTTCAATTTACTTTAAAAATAGAAATGTATAATATTCCATAACAGATACATCGCTGAAAGAAAGGAATTCGAATGCAAGGCATCATTATTAAGGCAAGTGCACGGCTGCTTGGCTTTCTTGCATTTTCCAAATTCTCCAAATTTTCTTTCTTCACTGTATTATTTGTTGCATTACTGTATTTCCCATTTTCATTTATTTTGTACTCCAAACAAAGTTTCCTTTGCAACAAATGTGGAGTTCTAAGATAAAAAGTGACGCTATCTAATAATTTACTAGTGTATGGCAAACATCTTTGTCCTAATGTATTTCTTGCTATTCGGTCTAAAGCAGTAAATTTTATAAATATTAAAATAGTTTTAATTCTCGAATTCCATAAATACTTTACAAATGCTTTGTGTTGATTTCTGAAAAATCTTGAAACATAACTTTTGGCATTTATACATATTTCCATTCTATTTGTGCAGAAACTCTCCGTGACGTAATCCAAATCATGTAATACTTGTGTACACAATAACACAAGCATATAATTATAATTAATGCGAGTTATTATAATAAGGAGAGTTATTATGTCATGAGAGATTTTATTGAGATAGAATTGTTAATTAATTATAATTATAAGGTATTTCTCCCGCCTTCTTCGTATGCCTTCGTGGTGTAGTGGTCTGCATGCTCGACGCGTAACCGAGAGGTCCGTGGTTCGATTCCCGGCGAAGGCGTTGCTTATTTTTCACCTCTCCTGCTTCCAAAAAATCCTAATGTCTCTACATAATTAACAATTCTATCTCAATAAAATCTCTCATGACAAACTCCAAAAGCTACGTAAAAATATAAAATAAATAAAATTTACAAAAAGTTCTTCAAAAGCAACTGTGAACTTTAATAATTAGATGCAACAGAATTAGAGTCCATTATAAGGGCCTCAAAATCTACTATTACAAAAGCATTCAAATCAAGCTTATGTCGCAAACTCAAATCTTATATTATAATCAAAATAACTACTCACTACATCTGTTATATATGCAATAATTACAGCCTGTTTAGGTATACACAGTCCAGTCACATTAATGTGACCATCTGTCAAAAGCCAGAATAACCACCTTTCGCAGAGCGGACTGCTGCGAGACGTGCAGGAAGAGAGTCACATAGGTCCCTGAAGGTGTTCTCTGGGATGTTGAGCCATGCCGACTCTAATGCCGTGGCCAGCTGCGCTAGATTACGCGGTTGAGGATCCATGGCGCGAACAACTCGATCGAGATGGTCCCACAGATGCTCGATTGGGTTTAAGTCAGGTGAGTTTGCTGGCCAAGGGAGGACGGTAAACTCATCCTGGTGCTCTTCGAACCACGCACGTACACTGGCAGCTGTATGGCACCTCGCATTGTCCTGCTGGAAGATGCCATCATCCTGAGGAAAAACAATGCGCATGTAGGGGTGAACATGGTCCGCAAGGACAGATGCGTACTTGTATTGATCCATTGTGCCTTCCACAATGATCAGTGAACCTAGAGAATGCCAGGAAAACATTCCCCAGACCATAATGCTCCCGCCTCCAGCTTGGACCGTTCCGGCAATGGTTGCAGGGTGGTTCCTTTCAGAGGTTTCACGCCTTATACGCCAACGTCCATCTGTCCGATGGAGCATAAAACGCGATTCATCCGAAAACGCAACCTGTCGCCACTCAGTGGACGTCCAGCTGCTGTACTGGCGTGCAAATTCTAGCCTTCGCCGTCGATGAACAGCAGTCAGCATAGGTGCACGAACCAGGCGTCTGCTTCGGAGGCCCAGACGCAGCAATGTTCGCTGAATAGTACTTTGGGAGACACTTTTGGTAGCCCCTTGGTTCATTTTGGTGGTCAGTTGCTCAACGGTAGCCCGTCTATCTGCCCGAACGCATCTCCGCAACCGTCGTTCGCCTCTGTCATCTATGGCCCGTGGTGCACCACATTTGCCACGTCGCTGATTTTGGACAGTCCCATTTTGCCATGCACGGTACACTTTTACCACGGCGGCACGCGAACAGTTCACAAACTCAGCCGTTTCGGAAATGCTTCCACCCTTGGCCCGAAAGCCAATGATCATGCCCTTTTGGAAGTCGGATAAATCGCTTCGTTTCTGCATTACGCCAACGATTGAAATGTTTTCCGAAGCCCTCACACACCCTTTATATACGCTCAACTGCACTGTGCTGCCACCTGCCTTCTGTGATTGGTTATTTAACTCTGACATGGAAAGTACGTGGTGGTCACATTAATGTGACTGGACTGTGTATAAAATTGGTATTTGAGTGCTACTCGTAGAATTTATATTCGCGCGTAGTTTTCCCTTGTACTAATAGATAAAAATGCCATTATTGGTCATTTATGATCTGAAATCCCCATTTTCAACGCTGTTAACTGGCAATCGCCAAACCTATTATACTCCAAAATACTTAAATTTAACTTAGGAAGATATATAATTTTTACGGCAGTAATTTAATGGATACTTTTCGCTAACCTAAAAACTCCCGAGTAAATACTCTCTGCTAATGAACATCTTCCAAACAAAAACTCTTCTGTTGCAGATAATTACTCTAGTTTTAAATGATCATCATTAACTCCATGAAGTCTGTCTAGAAATGTGCGCCTTGCTATAATAAATCTTTCAGCTACTATAATTAAAATTTTCCTAGATTTTCTCAGTGGCAGTTATTGCTTTTTTATTGTTTAGAAGGAGTAACTTCCTGAAACGAACTCCTTGAGGTGTTTATTTTCTCTTCTAACATATAATAAATTGAATAATTCTAAACTTAGGAGACGTTATCTTTTAACTCGATCTTGGTTTGATGCTATTGTAGGAATGTTTTGGGAATTTTTGGTCTGGGAGAAATTAAAAGCACATTTGCATTCATTTCCTTTTGTTTTCAGAAGTAAATAAATGAGACAGCATATATAATCAGAAACGAATAGTGTTTTGCATGGTACATTGCGGGATATATAGCTTTGAAGCGGGACACTGTGAACAGTGAAGTGGTATATAGACTAGTTTAAGGATTAATATTTACTTATCTTGTTCTCGCTCATTGTATTTTGATTATTTTAAACATGCTACTGAGATAATTTGCCAGTTACGGGGCTTAACATATTCGAGAGACTTTTCTTTCTCGTCAATATGTTTTCTTTCAGGTATATGCAAAAAATGACATTATTGGTCATTTATGATCTGAAATCTCCATTTTCAAGGTAATTGCTTTGATTTAAAATGCATTAAACTTCTGAAATATTTACAGTATTAATGATCTGTAAGCATACTACAAGAGCTTTGTTGATTACTGCATTTTACTCCCTAAAATCTTTTCCCCTGATTCCCTAAATGTTTGTTAGGGAAGGTAGAAAATAGATGTCTATATTTAAACATCGGATAACCAAATTAAATTGAAACGTATTTTTACGGAGTAACAGGAAATAATTCAAATATGTTTAATCTTTTAAGGAATTTAATTTGTTTTAATTTTTGCGAATGGGAGCTGCGAACTTGTTGGTTTACAGACAAAATAGCATTACGCACTGAAAAGCAATGAGTATTCTGTTATAATGAGAAACAAAACCTCTGAAAACAGTTCAGAGGCGATTCCGATAGGAATTTAATAAATCTGTGCCAACGGAACAATCAATTAAAAGATGGTTATACAGTGTCAACAGACCGGATGTATTTTGCATAAAAGAAGTGCAGATAGGCTAAGAGTCAAAGGGATGAAAACGTTTCTACCATTTGAGATGTGCTGGTATGCAGTCTAAGTAAATCTATCCGCTGTACCGGGTTGAAAACAAGAATTCCAAGGTCGACTGTTCATAAAGTTGTTCATGAATGGGGGAAAAGGAATGGGAAAACTGCAGATTTGTTAACAAATGATACCTAATGATTCGCCAGGAATATTCTGTAGACATTCTTGACCGTATCAATAATTATGATCATTTTATTCAAAAAATCGTATTCAGTGAAGCAGCAACATTTCGTGTTTGAGGAGAGGAATCGACATAACTGCAGGATTTTGTGTCAGAAAACCCGTATTTTGTAAAGAAAATTAGCGAGATAGTCCTTAAAGTTTGATGCACATTAACTCACAACAAAGTTATAAGGATCTTAAAGTTTGAAAAACGTTTATTTTATTTTAAAACTTTACTATCATCTCTTATTTTCTACTTCCGGCCAGAATTAACGCGTGAGCATGTTTATGCAAATTGTACTTACTAACGCTTAAGTATTTAAATTGCGGCTTTTTGCCAAGAGCGCAGTAGAAGGAGAGATAGTGAGCCATCTTGCCACGAGTCTTCACGTGAGCTTGCCATCAGTTACTGTTCGCCTTTAAGGCCAGAGTCCTCTTGAAACTCCTCTGAGTTTTAGTCCTCTTGAAACTCCTCTGAGTTTTAGTCCGCTTGAAACTCCTCTGAGTTTTAGTCCTCTTGAAAGCTAAAGATGCATCGTAGTTTTCCGTAGTTTGCGTACTACAAGCGTAGTAATTTAAAAGGCCAGTCTTAGTGTTAGTCATCTGTGTAAAATATTAAAAGTTAGCTCTTATTTAAATTTTAGTTAGTTGGTAGTCTTATATTTTTAAGTTCAGACCACAAACTGTTGGTCTTTGTATCCCGATGCGCGAAAGCGACTGTGAAAACTTGGAAAAATAAAGGGTAATTTTAACCGTTCTCATCTTGTCGCCTTTTCTACACTCCATAGGACATAGCTTGCAGTCAACTCACTGTCCAGTCAGACACGTCATCTTAGCCAAACAGATAAAAAGAAATACGAGTCCTGGTAAAGTAACTGGGCCTTTCTTTTCTTGATTTTATCAATTAATTCAGATGATTACTGAGATATGCTCGGATTGTTTTCAGCACTGAAGTGCAATCAAACTTTTTTTCCAACAGGACGGGGCCTCCTGACATTGGGCTACACATGTACGTATTCCTTGACGAAATACTCCCAGATCGTTGGATTGGTAGATGTGGACATATTGCATAGCTACCGCTCTCCGAACGTCATGGCAATGTAAAATTTTTTGAAGTGCTAAATAAAATTCAGTCAATCTTCTTCTCATCTCTCTTGTTCCGAATTGTTCAAAACGTATCTTTACCCGATGAATAAGTTACGGGCATCCTGTATATCTGATGTATTTATGTTATTTTTATAAGCATTAAATCTTTCTAAAACAGATTACCAAAATGATTTCCCTTGCAAAAAAAGTTTATTTATAAATGAATATTCATAGTCAAACTTTAAATTGATTATAAAATTGTATTACTCTAATCACATTAAATTGCCTGTTAAATCAGAAACAAAGATATTTAAAAATGAACTGCGCTAATCTGAAATTTCTGGAAATAGTATCATTCCTATATCCTCTAAATCAAAGCCATTTAAAAAATTTTCGTGTACGTGACATTTCTGTGTTTAATAACAAAGCAAAACTGATGATTTTCATTGTTTCGACTGGACAAGTCCAGGCTAAAGGAAAGGCTAGGTCGGTATCTGAATGCATTTATAAAATTATGTAGTAAAGTGTAATATAATATTTTGCACTTGTAATCGTCATACGCGTAGTCTGGAATCTGGTAGTAGATAGTTTTACCAGTATTAATTTCACAATACATTTTCCTTTAGTACGGCTGCATGTATGAATTTGAAAAGGCATATCAATCGGGGACGACGAAATCAACCAAGAGAAATCAGAAACAAGCAGCAAGCCTATTTTCTTAGTTCTAAATTTTAAGGGGTTATCGTGAATGTTGATTACAATGTAAAGCAGTGAAAAATTGACCGATTTGGAACAGAAATTTGAAAGTCTCATCGATTTTTGCCAATTCTGACAATCAAGAGATAAGTATGCTCTATGAAATCACTGAAAATTTCAAATTCAAAATCTTTCTGAAAGTTTTGGTCTTTCGCAACTTATCTTCTGTCATAAAAGTAATCGAAAAACTTTTAGTATTCACTCATTGTGCTGTAAGATAGAGATTATCCACTGAACTTCATTTACCAAGTCATCGAAACTCGACATCGGGTATCCCAATCGAGTAACTTGATTCTAGGAAATCTGAGTTTTAGTTGTTTCCCTCTGATTACCACATTAGCCAGGAACTGTAAGCATACAACTGTGAATGACGAATAGTAAAGAATGACTACCCCATTGTAAGGTTTATCCTAATATTATTAATAGTTATTTTAAGTTATGCTTCCTTCCCATCAATTCTAGTTTCAGCTTACAATTTCCTACAAGAATGTAATTTTACAAACGCAGTGAATGAAAATGAGTACTATTTAAGTCGATGTTTCACCGACTTCGAGAAAGAGAGTCTGATTTCCTGACTAGCGCGCGTTTGCCTTTCGGCTACGCCTCTCTTAGATATTGCTACGCTCGGCCATACTTTAGGCCCTTGCTTGGCTTCGTTCGATTTAATTAATACTTGGGGGCAACTACTTAGAATCCTGATAGCTTCGGCTATATCTTCCGTTAGCTTTAGTTAAGGTTAGATAGTTTTATTTCATAATTATTCAAGTTCAAGCCCAAGTGGAGGCTTTGTTTATACTTCGAGTTAGGAGTTGATTGTATTTATTCTGAGAAATAAAAAGGAAGTTAATCCTTATTACATTTTTGTTTACACACTTGAGGGATTATTCTTTTGTTAGTGTTTGTGGGGTTCAAAGATTGAACATTGAATTAAATAAGTAAAACTCCATACCGTAAAGCCAAGAACTGTTACCGCCCGCAAAGCATTATTCATACTGCCGACGGATCTCTAGCGGCACAGTTAAAGTTTAACATCTCCTGTCATTCGTTTAAAAGAATCTATGCCATATATTCTTTGTGAGGATATATTCGCAGATCATATGTACACTCGAACATCCTAATCGTCAACGAGAAACCCAGCAAATTAATACTACCTCTTAATCTTGCTTGTAAAATGCAGATCCAAGAGCATTTCACTGAATTTAAAGTCTGGACCTAACCTAACGGAGCTTTAGTATGAAATACCATGAAGTATTCTTGAGATGCACTAAAACAAGGATTCGTGCAAAAGAATTATGGTTTACGCTACAGAATGAGAGGAGACCATCCCGGAAGAACGTAGAAGCAAATTGTTGGCTTCCTTACTATTGAGGATTCAGAAAACGTCAACTCTTTGTTATTGTTACGGAATTTGCTATTTCTAGTAGAATTATGATAAAAATTGTTTTATATCCCCGTGCAATACAGCACGAGACTTTTATGAAGAGAAAATCGAGAAAATACCAAACTGTTCTCGTTCACGATTAAAAAGCTTATAAAAGCTGGAGGAAAACATCCATTTCAGATGTTTATGAGTTATTTACGTAGTGCTGTTATTGCTTGTAGCGAATTTGCGGTGAGATTGGATTAGCTTTCTTTGTATTTTGAATTGAGTTCTATTCAACGTTTTCAGTAGTTTTAATTACAACTACTGTGAGATATTGTGATATTGCACGAATATCTCTGAGGAAGGCCTCAGCATTTGGTTTAATTTCTTTGGGTGAGAATAAATTTTATTAACTTTTTTATCGACTTGTGCATTCAATCTATTATAAAGCCGTGCGTACGCAACAGTACATATTTCCTGACTTCTAGATTTTCAATGCATTTATCACTTCTTTTTTTTTTTTGTTGAAACCTAAGCGTACAGCTAATTCTATAAAATGTTCTTTACACTTAACTCTGCACATAATTGCGCATTAGACCTTCTGTAAATATGCGAGGAGATGAAAAAGATCTTTCTTTTTTTCCACCTACAGCAGGGCAGACGATCCTCTGGGGTAGTTGACGTATTTACTAGGTGGTTCAGTTAACTTTGCTAAAAACCCTTCCTGAATTGCAAGCTACCCAGGCCTACGTTTGTTTTAAGTAAACTTGCACTACTTTTTAAAAGTTTTAGTCATTTGCAAAAGTCCACCAAATACTTTGTTTTGTGCAAGAACCAAAAAGAGTACTGAATGAGTTATTGGTCAATGAAAATGATCCGTAAAACTATTCTAAAAGTCATCAGCAATAATTAGCTGACTGTACTCTGAGTGTGTACGTGGCAAATAATAATTTCGATTCGCTAGCGGAATGTCTTAATGCATTTAATTGCTGTTCTAGTAATATCTGCTGTCTAAATTTTTTCACTTATGTTTTAGGTTTTTTCCTGCTAGTTTAAAATATAAAAGATACATAACATTGAATTTTGAAGTTCCACTACTCATCTAAATTTCGTGTGAAATTCTACATCTGATAATAAACTCAGATTTCCCATCCTTTTCAAAGTTTTAAATTAAGGAAAGGTATAAATTCACGGAAGCTTTCACATTAGCAAGTGTTCTATCACTATCTAACCAGTGCTCGTTAAGAAATATATTTTTTTTTGTTCCAATGGCGGGCCCTCAGCCAACTTAGGCTTGGCCACTACTAATGCCAGAAGTGGTGGTCACTTTATTATGGAGGCACCTAATAGGTGGGCCACCTTTGCCTCTTATGAAGGGACGGACAGTTACAGCCATGCCTTCTCCGGGATTCGAACTCATGCCCTTTGGTATTGTAGCCAGCTCCCCTAACCACTATACCGCCTGGCGGCTCGTTAATAAATATAAATTTGTGCAAGTTCATTATGCACACATCGAACGAAATCTTCTACTTCGATACACCTTTTGACATACGATTTCTGCCAACAAAAATAGGTGTTACTTCACAATGAAAGAGTCTTTTTTTGTCTCGAAGGAGGCATATCATCAGATAGCAACGCATTTGTTCAAAGAAAAATGATAATTAAAAGTATTTTAGAAGATGTTATCTAAGTCACGTAATAGTGTCGAATACGTCGATCATTAGTCATAAGAGAACTGGTAGCCTGGATTTCTTTAATTTTCTTTGATAAAGCAAATGTGTATATTAAACATAACAATGTTCTTCTAAAAATATTGTTACTAAATGCCCAGCTGCGGTAAGATAGCTTCCCCGCAAAGCGGGTTTAGGGTTGCCATATTTGGTGCAGAATCGCCTATTTGGGGACATTTGGCGATATGCCATAGATGGATAGAGAGCATTCGGAACGAATTTTTACCGATTTGGTCCAGAATGTTCTCGAAGACAGACCAAAAGCTATATAAACCCTGCCTGTTGTGGAACAGCTGAGTGTATCGCGAGTGTCTCATATAGTGCATCGAAAGTGTGCATGGTTGAGGCTACCGAGTGTATTGTCGAGTGCATCGCAAGTTGTAGCGTGGACAGTTTCGAGAGTACGTTGTGTTCCAAGAACGACCGAACCGAGTCGAGAGCTGTACTTCAGTGCTTTATCGTGAAGCTATTTTCACCGTTGTAGCTCTGAAGGCTGAAGCCTGATTGTTTCAGCGTGTTTGTCGTAGTTTTTCGACAAATGTAAAGGTGTTTTAGCGCTGTTATGAGTAATATTAGTAATACTGGCTAATAAATTGTGTTTTCTTCATCAAGTGTTGTCGTTAATCACGCCAACCCTAATCACGTTGTCGTTAATCACGCCAACCAGAAAGGCAATAATATAGTAAAATAAAGTATGTACTATAATATAATTAAGAGGAAAATAATGTATCGAAAGGAGCAGTAAGTAAATACAGTTGTAAGTACTATTATAACAATGTAACTACAATTGTACAGTTATAAGTTCATGTAATTAATACTAGAATATGAAATATTAGAATATGACAAATATGATCAACTAATAATAAAGTTTATTATGGTGACACATATAGCATACATTTCGAGTCCCGGCGAAAGCGTTGTACATTTTTCATCTCCTTGAGGCTCTGGCAACCATTCTTCCATGAAATTCATGGACAAGACAACAACAACATCAAAAACATAATTAATCAAGTTAAATTAACAAGTTAAATCCTGCTATTACTAGCGGGTAACACTTCAATGAATTAGATTTTTATTGTATCAGAAAAAAGATAGTCTTGATGGTTGAATATTCTAACCATCAATGGAATTGTCTCCATTAAGAAGGCTATTTCTGCATTCTACCTCTTAAATGTCTGTAAGGCATACGTGTAAGTACCATTTGTTTCTTAAGGTGTAAAGAGAATTTACTTTTTCACATTGTCGGGAAAATTCGCTATTTGTTTACATCTCATGGACTTTCGTTAAGTTGAAAGAAGCTAATTTTTTTGCTACTGGAACTGTAAGGTAAAACAGAATGGCCAATTGTCCACTGAAATCAATCAAAATTATGAAGAAGATGGATCGGGCACAGTCGATCAGAAATTCGATTTAAATAATGAAATCGCAGTGGTTCGCTGGAATGATAATAGAGTAGTATCAGTGCTTACAAAGTTTGAGGATACAGGGTGCAGGCCAAAAGTAGAAAAAGAGTAAAGGGTGGAAGACAGAGAGTTGATGTTGCAGCATGTATTACTACTGATAATAAATATAAGAATGGCGTAGATCTGCTTGACAGCTATATGGAGACATATTTTACCTCTATACCAGACAAAACGTGGTATTGGGCACTATTCTTAAATGCTTTTGAAACTGCACTAGTTGCGTCCTGGAAGTCAGCGGAATTATTCAGTGCAACCGAAGGTCTTGATCTTATAGAATATCGACGGACTATAACAGTCAGTCATCTGGGATATCAATACCGAAGAACATTCAAGACAGAAAATTAGGTGCGCAGCAGAGAAATCCGAACTTCTTGAAAATGCAAACTGATCACGTGATTGTCAAAAAACTTGATGGCCGTAGCGTCGTTGTCAATTAAAAAAAATTGAACTAGGAAACTGACAACTATTTGTAATAAATGCAATATTGGTTTATGTTCGAGTTGTTTCTTACCATTCCATTCAAAAGAAAGTGCCGTCAAAAGAAAGTGAAAGAAACTAATGCCGTGTAATTTCATAGCACTGATTTTGACCTTCGTCCTATATATAGGGCAGCTTATAACCATAAAGAAAATAACAGTTTCGTAAGTTCTTCAATGTATTATCTTTTTTTTACCTATTTATAAGACAAAATTAGAAATTTCAAAGAAAAATTTTAATTTCTTCGATCATTGGTAAAATATGGGTTAAGATTATTCACAATAAAAATTTAATTATATCTGAAAATTAAATTAAATGTTTTACTCAGCTTTCATGCTGGATCATTGTATTTAAAGGAAAAATTATAATATATTTGGAATTTTATTCTGTGCTTATTCACATTCCCTTTCTGAAGCCTGAAATTTTACTTCAATATATTAAATTTATTGTCTATAGTAATGCGTATGTATTAGAGGGACTGTTTGTTCGTATGCTTTCAAGTTTAGAATTTAAGGACAACCGTATTTATTCTTTTGACATTGCGCAATCCCTCTAAGGCTGAACTGTCATTGCACTATTTGTTCTTCTAACCTCCAGAGAGCCATTTGATTTTCCTTTTACTGAGGACTATCTTGTAAAGGATTCGATAATGGAAGAACAAATATTTTAAGGCAGAAAACTCCGTCTCTAGTGTCTAGGAATCATGTTAATCAATATCAGACTAAAACAGCTGTTTCCATTCTATAAGGATTTATTGTTAACAAACGTAACTCGAAAGATATTTATGAATCATTTAAGAAACGAAAAGGCTGTAATGTATGATAGTATCCAGCAATATAAGTTAAGGCACATTTTTTTCTAGACTATGCTGAGTAATAATGAGTGAAACGAAAATCGTTAGAATTTCTAGAGCTGATTACTTTTGAATAATCAAAATATTTTAGAATTACTCTTGAGTAATTGCTGTTGCTTATGCTCACTTGTCTGACGAAGTCAGCCCAAGCCCATGAAATTCCTCGTGGCAAGGACCTCTAGATTACACTTGCTGTTGGCAACAGCCTTGAGCACCCAACAGGTGTCAGTGTGATTTAGCTCAGTTCCGCCCTCAATTTTGAGGGAGAGCATCCCGGGGAACGAGTCCGAGCGTCTCCCACTCCTCTCTCCTTCCACCAAGCCACACGAGAGAACTTTCGTCTGGCTGCTTATTTGGAGTGCTGCCATGCCGCAAAGACACTATACATTTACAAACAATCATGCCTTCTCCAGGATTCGAACCCGGGCCCTTCGGCACGGTAATCAACGATGCTAACCACTGTACCGCCTGGGCGACACTCTTGAATAATTAAAATACTTTAGGACGTTTGTTAGAATCTCTAAAATTAAGCTACTTGGCAGCAGAAAATAGAAAATACACTGAGGGCAGTTTAAGGAAGTGCATTAAATTACTTTTAAAATATAATGCAACTTATTCTTTTCTTCTTAAACAGAGAGATACAAATAGAATAAATGTGTATCAGAAAGGGACTGATTATTACCGTCAGGCTATTAAATTCATCTGCCAGAACCGTATGTCACTTCCTTTTTTGTTATTAAATTATTGCTAAATCCATGTGTTATGTGCTTCAGTACGGAATAATTGTTTGGCTACCTTGTAAAGACCTTATTTTATTCTAACCAATTATTTTTAGTTTGACTTTCCTTTCCCTCCTTATTACAATTTCCTCCCGGAATGTAAATTTTAATGACGTAGTATGCAAAATCTAAGTATGTTCAGAAGCAGTATTTAAGTTGCGGTTTCAAGATTTCGTGAGGAGTAGTAGCGGAGTTAGTTTCGAGTTTATGCTGCGTATTTGAAATTAGTTCTCTAGTTGGTGTTACACACTTTTCAGATTATACTGAAGTTCTCGTCTCGGTTTTACTGCGTGTAGACGATTTAGCGATTTATATAAGCTAAGGACGCAGTCGTTAGCCATTCTAATTCATTGTGATTTGTTACATTTTTATTTTCTGTTTAATGTAACTTAACCACAAGTGGGGATGAATTGTGAGCAGCGATGCTTGCATCGTGTTAAATTTAGTTTAAATAGAAAGGTTATTTAAAACCTTCTTCTGAAATATCTGTTCTTCAAAGACATAACGGGATTCGCTATATCGTCTTCTACGTAGAGTCTACAATTATGCTTCCAAAACGGTAGAGACTTTATAACCTCTTTGTTTATTTCCAGTGAGCGAAAGCATATATGTACGGACATTATATACGTAGATATCCAGAGTGATTCGCTACATTCGCTACTAGACCGATAAACTTGCAGGGTGTTTAGGGGGTATAGCGACGACTCGGAATCACATAGGAATGCAAGGTCGCGAATGCCGTAGCTGCGAGCTATGGTGCAAGGAAGCGGAGAGAAAGAACAGAAACAGCAACACATTAATGGGACAGAAAGCATTTTATTGAAAGGCTGTACTACAACAGGTGTTCGAAATGACGACCAGAAGTCGTCTGGCAGGCCTGAAACCGGTGCTGCATGGAATTCCTTACGTTCTGGAAGATTCCTAGCATATTATGTATCTTCCCGGCAACTACAGATATTAAAGCCACGAGGTCTTCAACTGAAAGAACGGACGTCTCGTACACCAAACTCTGTATGTAACCCAAGAAGAAGAAGTCTATGCATGATAGGTCCGGTGTCGGTCCACGTGGTACCAGTATGACGAGGCTCCTCCACATTACACGATTGACGTCCGCCGACACCTCGATGTAACCTTTGTACAGCGGTCGGGTCGTGGCGGCCCGGTTCATTGGCCTGCCAAATCACCGGTCCTATCATGGACTTCTTCTTCTGGGATTACATGAAGAGCTTGATGTACGAGATGCTCGTTCCTTTAGTTCAGGACCTCGTCGCTCGAATATCTGTAGATGGTAGTGCTCTTTAAAAACGAAAGAAATTCCGCGTAGCGCAGCTTTCAGGCCTTTCAGGCGACTTTCAGGCCTTTCTGGTCGTCATTTCCAACACCAGTTGTAGTACATCCTTTCAATAAAATGTTTGTTGTCCCATTAATGTGTTGCTGTTTCTGTTCTTTTTCTCTGCTTCTTTGCACCATAGCTCGCAACTACGGCATTTGGGATCCTGCATTCCTAGGTGATTCCGAGTCGTCTCTGTACCGTCTACACAGCCTGCAAGTTTGTACGCCTGAATCACCCTGTATACAGACAGATATATACAAAATGCATATTTCGTTAAGATTTTCATTGGAGAAATAACTAAGAAAGAACAAAGATTTCTGGATCAAAAATGTTAGAACAAAACAATTTTCAGTATTTAAGAAATAACAGCTAAAGAAATTGCCTTTGGGAAACAAAGAATTATTCTCACGAATATAAGTATCCTTTGTTATAAGCGAGAGCGATAATATTTTTAAATACACTTTATACATGATGTTTAAAATATCAAATCTGTCATTGGGTCGAAAATGGTAACGCAAAACTTAACCATATATCAAGGAAAAGCCAAAAAAATTTAAATAAAAATTTGTTGATTCATACCATTTTAACTTCTAATTCGGAAGTAGAAGCGATTTCGGAAAAGAATAACATTTTACTATGTTATAAAATCTTATGTGGATGTTTAAGATCAAATGAGATTTCTACAAAAGTTACTTTTAGACTATAAATAATTCATTACTCTATTACACGTTGGTTCAAAGTTGTTACTTTACAGTACTTTATTTTAAGGCTATTCAACAAATATTTTGGTTCGTTTATGCTATAAATCTTTCGTTTGCAGCAATAAATGTATGAGCTGTTTTCAAGAAATTAAGTCCTAAAATTACAAAACTGTTATGCAAGAGCTCGTAAAGGAGCTTTAATAAGATGATTATTAAACAAAGGTTGTTAAGCAATATGTTTCTAAGGCAAAAATATACACGGAAACAATGGAAAATAACTGAAAACGCTGTTAATTCTGTATTCAGAAATGCATAAATTAATCACCAAACGTTTTGTAAGAAAAGATATCTATACATGAAGAATGTGTAGTACGTTCACATTTCAGACAATGATTGCAGTAGTTGTTAGAATTTATTATGCTATGATAAAAAAAGTTCTGAATTTAGAGTTCCTTAGTATATTCTTATTATTTCCCCGATTTTAGCTTAGAAATCTGAAATAAGTAGTATAAATATTTTCCTAAACCGCGCAAGCATTTTGATGTTGCATTATTTTTATTGTAAACCATTGAATTGAAACAATGCAGTTATAAAATGAAAGCGTCTACTTCGCCCTTTTATTAAAATATAAATGCCTGCTGTGAATCAAAATAAAAATGGGTATCTTTCAACATGAAATTTCATTCATTTAAACAACACAGTTTTATATATGTGCAATTGAAATAATACTTTACTTTCTCTCTGACAAATATTAATTAAAATAGAAGCCTTATTAAAGTTATTTTACTTTACGAAATGCTGCATTTTTCTCAACATCACGTTATATGAGGCTCACGCATTTTTAGATATTGCATTATGTGGTATATTTTAATAAACTGTGTAACACGAATAAACCCTACATTTAAATGCTTAGAAATATTTGCATTTATCGGTTACACACGTACAAATATATACAGGGTGAATCAAAAATGTCTGGAAAAAAGGTAGACAAATAGAAGAGACCGAAACGAACACATTTTGTAATGAAATGCGCATTTAGAAATGGAGCGTTGATGGGGTACAGTGCGCTGTTAAGAGGTTCGTGAAAGAGTTGTGCTTGCTTAAAGTATGATTTTAGCTTAATAATTTCGAGCGCTGTGCATAACTAAATGAAAGCAGAGTTTGACAACATATATTTTATCTATGCGGCTGAGAACAGAATATGGAGCAACTACACAAAGAAGATACAGACAACAATTCCCGAGTACGTCCTTTGAGCAGCTGCTCCAATTTCAACAGCAATCACACACATAAAAATACATATTGACAAATTCTGCGTTAGTGTAGCAATGGATGTAGCTCAAAATTCACACGAGAAGGGGGATTTACTCCAGCGGAAATGCTTTTACCTACGCTAAGCGGTGCCTTGCATTACTACAAACCGCACATTATCTGATTATGTTCTTCTCCTCCACTTGATCTGACATTTTTCTCGGATATTTTAAAATCACCTTGTACACATTAATTAATATAACTTGAAATTTAGTTACATATTAATTAAGTATTTGTTAATACATTTTGTAATTTTGAATTAATTTTTTCATATTATTACATCACATGAACAAAATTTTTACATCTTTTTTGCCATGAATTAAAAGTTTTTTTTTAGTAAAATCATCATTTAGTTTGTTTTCTAAATTTTATTTATCAAATGTAAAACGTTTTATTGTAAACTTAGCATGAGCAATGTACATGTATACCGTTATATGAATCATATATCATGTCACATCATGTATGAATCATCAATGTACATGTATACCGTTACGTGAATCATTTATGAATCATTCATATTATTATATGAATAATATGGATATTAAGCTAGTCTTCTGAAAATTCTAAGGACTTTTAACTAAAACATTTCATAAAACTTTCAAACAATTCGCTTAACACTGATATAAATCCATATTATTGTTGCGTAAACTTTTTCTATTTATAACAATCAAATACAATTATTTTATCTCTTAAATGGATAAAAAAGAAACAGAAAGCAAACATTTTACGTGTTTTCATCATTACTGGCATGTACTGCAGTTAATAAAAAAGATCTGTAATAAAATTCAGTCGGAGATTCATTTTCACCTCAAAACATTCAGTCTTGTAAAACATTACATTCAATGAATACCCGCAACAGATAGCATTTCAATAAATAATATCTTCTCCCTAGACCATTTCTGGTCTGCTTTTAAAGTGAAAATATGGAGTGGTTTTATTTAAAATGGCAGTTTCTTCACTTGCCCCCCCCTTATCTGACGGAAATGTTACGTTTCTCCCATTCTATTCCAAGCCGTTAACTACTTCAAATACGATCGGTTCCCGAATTTCAAAAAGAGAGTTTTATCGTGAAATCACTGTGACTGTTTGGAAAGACTGGATCAATAAAAAGGATCAAGGGGAATGAAATGTGCAAAATATGAATTTTGAATACATCACGATCCTGTTTTGGATGGCCCATTGAAGCCGCTCCGAGAATAAATCGGAGGCTTAAAGAAAAGCAATACTTATGTAAAATTCTAATCTAAATATATAAGGTGTATCTCCCACATTCTTAGCGTGCCTTCGTGGTGTAGTGGTCAGCACACTGAGCCGGTATTTCAGAGGTCCGTGGTTCGATTCCCGGCGAAGGCAATGCATATTTTTCATGGTTCCTGCTTCCAAAAATGCCTAATGTCTCTACAAATAGATGACAGCTTCCAGACATACAAATCATATAATAAACATGGAATAATAAACTGCGAAAAATATGATAACCTATAATTTAAAAAGAGATTAGCCAAAAGAAATGTCTTTTGGCAATTTATTTTGATAGAAATGTGCTACAAAAGGAAGAGGTGTTTACAGTAGATATTCACAAAAATAGCTTAGAATTCAAATAAGCAGTAATATTCCTTCAAATTCAAATGAATTGCTTATATAGCGAATTTTTCGGATAATACGTAGGTGGGACCTATAAAAATACCTTAAATAACGCTCTTACAGGATATATTACATGACAAAAAAGTTTATTTCACGCTTAAAAGTTCGAAAGTTAAGTTCAAATGTTTAATTATGCAATATATATGCATGCATATATAAAAGCTAAACTATAGTTAAAATTTTAAAAATGTATTATAAAAAACATAGTTTTACAAAACCTACCTATGTGCATTATATGCAAATTAAGTAGACGAATGTGTGTGCAAATGTGCTTTTCATTTACATGTTCATAAATACATACAGATAACCTCATATATTTGCATTTTGCATATGGTACATCTAGTTCTGTTGTTTATATACTTTGTTCATTATATTTTACGTATTGTAATATAAATAATGCTTTTTTACTACTTAGGTAATATTTGAGTTTTAGATGGAAGTTGCATAATGTTTAATGTCAACTTAGCGGATGATCTTGTCATTTGGATGTAGGCACCAAAGTGAAACGCGAAATTTTTAATAGTATGAAAATTAATCAGGTTCTTGATATACTGTCAAAATGGTGCATTGAAAGTAATTTGAATTTAGAGAAGACTCTTGTACAGTCTTTTTAGCTGGACCATCGCCCACTCCTCCCAAACCTGAAGTACAGAAATGTTGCTCTTACCGATACTGGCATGTTTAATTATATAAGGCTGACTTTTGACAACAAATTGTACTAGAAATTTCATATTGAATCAATAACAAGTCGTATTTTAAGAGGAGTGACTGTTTGAAAATGACTATCTGGATTCCTTTGCATATGTGATAGATCAATTTTAAACACTACTTATAAGATCTTTTATTCTATTTTTAATTACTTACTGATGTAAACCACTTATTTCGGCAGGTGATCAAGTTGTTAAAAACTGAAATTTTTACAGAGTCAGGCTCTGAGGCTCATTACTGAACGTTAAATCAACACCGGCTGATGTTACGCTTTTGTTGACAAACAATAAACCCATTAAAATTATCATTAAGAAAATCTCCGATTCTTTATGAAAAAATAATGAGATCAGAAAATCGTTTCTGGATTAATTAGCCAATTAACACTAGGAATTTAAAAACAGGAAACGGTTTTGTTCCGTTTGGCAGGATGTCCGACGAAATTTTCAGGTGTTTACAAAGTCCGAATGTTTATAAAGCTTTCAAACCTACTTGGAAGTGGGCAGATTAAAACAAATTTATGCCTTTCTCGCGAATCACATTTCAAGAAAAACAACTCTACATAGGTTTTTGAAATGTTGTGCTATACTATTGACATGATGTATTCAAAATTAGTGGTTTCGTGTTTTTACGGATAGCTTCTTTTATGATGATCTCATACAGTAGGCTAGGGAAAATTTTCGAGCTTATTTTCCCTTTATTCATCAGCGGGGAAATTTAGAATAGCTTTTGATGGAGAACTGGAGACTATATGAATTGCTCTGGAATACATATTTGTTGGTTTTTGAGGATAGGTTTCCTATAGTAGTAATTTTTTCTGATTCCTGGTCTGTAATACAGGCCATTAGTTCTTCGAGCTTGCTCTCATTGGAGGAAATCTCTCAATGTGGCACTATTTAATGTGGCATTATTTACTTGGCACTAAAACTTAAACGTAGGGTCTTTCAGGAAAGGTGAGATATCCGGTGATTGTGGCATTTTTGGGAGTGAACAGGCGGACTGCCACGCAGAAAAGGGCTCGAGACTACTGCAAATTAAATTTTCGAGATTATCATTCTATTCTGACAGGCCTTATATCAAGCAAATGATGGCAAAAGCTTATAAGTGCAAATTCAAGATAGAGTAAAGGTGTTGGAGAACTGAAGATCTCTTAGACAACTCCAGCAATCCACGGTAGGAAGCTATTGCCCATTCCAGCTCCTAACTGGGCATGGTTGCGTAGAAGAGTACTTCCATCATACTAGAATCTTTTCGAACCCTGGCTGCCCTCTCTGTAATTCGGCAAATGCAATGAATAGAGAGTACCTTCGTCGATGTACATCACTTCGTGGCTACCATGAAACGGAGCTTTATTGGCGTGCAAGAGAACTTTTGAGGCAACGTCTTCAGTCACTTTTATGTACAATTTTTATTATTTGCTTGTATAGTTCAACCGCCTTATCCGCAACCCTGAGCGCAAACGCGCATGCGCCATTCGGACCGAATTATCCTCAAAATAGGGTGGAAGGATGGGAGCTTCCTTTTCTTCTAGAATATCTCTTTCTGGAGAAGAGAAGACTTTCACGTGGCAGCAAGTAATAACACCCCTTTTGGACGAGTCTATGTGTTTTAGCAGAATGCCAGCCAGGGTTGCGTTTGAGACGGTCCAACTATGCTTTTGTTCTTTTGCATTTTCCTCGTCGTTGGAAATTAAAAAAACTTTCAAATTTTTAAAAGAAAATTATGTACTTCTTCTAATACATATTATTTTAATTTCTAATTAGTGTAATACTTAAATCATCTAATTCATGCAATAAAAATATGCCTGACTGATGACATTTTTAAACATTTGCATCATTAATAATTTATAAAAGATGTGCTAATGTCTTATAATACGGGTTTCAATGCAGAATAAGCTCTGGTATTTATATACTCATATCACTCGGCGAAACTTTCCATTCTGTTTATGAACAATTTGTATTGCCAAATATCTTTCAGCTGACTATTTTGATATCATTTGGAAGAGCTGTTTACCGTAACAGGAAACCATTCTTTGTCATATGAAGCTTAAACCCCCCCTAAACTTTCCATTCTGCTTATGAACAATTTGTAGCGCCAAATATCTTTCAGCTGACTATTTTGATACCATTTGGAAGAGCTGTTTACCGTAATAAGAAAGCATTCTTTGCCAGATGAAGACTTAAACATTAGGGTGTTAACCTCATGGCATGTCTAATGTTATTTACTTTAAGGTTTACAAATAAAGGGTTTATATTATAACCGAGTAAGTAATAGAACCGCTGCTGAGTTGATGAAAAAAGTTTTATTTTACATTCTGTATGAGATAAAACTTATTTTGATATAACAGCCTTACACTCGTACGTTTCGTGTGAAATTAGTAGACACTAAACACATCTAATAGCCTATCAAAAGTTGCTTGTCTTCCGTCAACTCTAAACGCTGGTTTGACTCTATTAAAAGTACGATGTGTATTGATCTGGACTCCCAAACTAATCAACTTTTATCGAAAAGCAGCGACTCTAATATTGACGCAGGTACAAATGTGTTAACGGAAATCAGTAGCATGATAAATAGAAATTCCTGCTTTGAATTATGAAAATACAATCGGTGAATTAATTGTTTGCTTCACATACAAATGCTTGTATATATATATATATATATAATTATTCCGCTTTATGTATAATATATCTACAATTCTTCATGTATGCAATTCATATACAATTTTTCTGCTTTATGTATAATATACATGAAAATTTTAACATGGCTAAAATTTAAGATTATATATTTTATCTTTTGAAGTTTTATTCGCTTTATTTTCATCGATATGCATTTTGTTTGCTGTCATAAATAATGAGAGCGAACAAAATGCATGACAATTTTTAAGCACTTTATAGTAAAATAGTAGAGTTTATTTTGTAGTAAAATTGATAAAGTTATAATAAAGTTGCAAAGCGAAAACAGTAACTTGATTTCTTCTACTCATGAGCGAATTAAATCAGAGTATCAATAATTAATTATCAGAAGAATTACTTCTTGCAAAATTCTGAAATTGTTCACTTCGGCCTTAACTTTCTTGGCCTGAAATGGTTTTAATTTTAATGTCTGTTTCGAATATGACAAAGCACAAGCACACAATGACTATTCGCCTGAAAGAAGGATGCATTTATAGAGAAATTTCTGAAAGAAATTGATATTTATACTAAATATGGGTAAAACCATGAAATCGTTCATACAATCAGATCGTTCACTAGTATTCGAAGACGGCTAGAGCTTCTAATATTCAGTAGCACATTTTTGGCCAGTGTTAGGTATGACGATTCCTAAGCGAAACACTTGAACATCGTGTGAAACTTTAATATCTCGAAAATTTATTGCGTTTTAAGTGCTGTAGATACATCTGCATTTTATTTTTTGCTATTATTACGTATATTTACGTACACAAAGAATGAATATTTTATTTTCCTAAATATTCAGGGAGTTTATTTTAAGGTAATAGAATCTAAATTAATTATCGAGAAGTTATAATTGAATTATTTTGAAATTTCGATATTTCCTCAATAGATCTTCTATATTTCGAATTAATATTCTAAATTGTTAAAATGCTAGAAAGTATGAGATTTTAAGCAAATTATTGGAAACTTTAAAAATATGTGTTAATATTAAAAAAACATTTTCTCTTATCTTAATCAGTTTAGCAAATAATATTGTTATGGATTGTGTATTTATTTAGCTATTTTAATAGAATTGTAATTAAAATTGTTTTATTTTCCGGTGCAGCGCAGCGCGTGATGAATTTGAAGAGAAACTACGCCGGAAAAGTAAAAATACAAAAGCGCCTGCATTTAATATTTAAGAAATAAATATCTCGTAATTATACTGTTTTAATATCCAGAAAAATTAGGAAAATAAATTATACCAACATATTCTCGTGATGATTATAAAGCTTACAAAAGCCAGATTAAAAACATCTCAGCTCAGTTTTCCACAGTGCCATATAGAAACGTATAAATAGTGTATATATTTCATTTTATATTGACTTTTTAACTAAGCATTTTACAAAGCTTAGTGACTTTGTGTGTATCGTATCTTCATACTACCAAAAGATTTGCCATTGCTTATCAAGATATGCCATACTACCGGGGTCAGTATTTGGGTGGGTGACCACTCACGTGAAAGGCTCCGGCCACTTCCACCTGAAGTTTATTTAGATCACAGATCGAAACTTATTATTTATGTTTCTTTTTTATGTATTTAATGTATAATATACGTATGTAAATGTATATTATATACACTCAAGAGCCAAAACATTATGACCACCTATCAATAACGAGTTGGGCCACCTTTGGCGCGCAACACAGCTTCAACCGGCCTTCGCATGGATGCCACAAGTACTTGATAGATGGCCGGAGACAGATTGTACCAGATGTTGTAGCAACGGTCACGCAAATCCGAGATATTGCGAATTAGTGGTCTTTGACTTCTGAGATGCCGTCCCATGACATCTCAAATGTGTTCTATCGGATTGAGATTCGGTGAGTTAGGCGGCCAGGACATTAACTGAAAATCAGCATCATGTTCCTAGAACCACTCCAACACAATTGTAGCCTTGTGACACGGGGCATTGTCCTGTTGGAACATTCCATTTCCAGCTGGAAAAACAGAGGCCATGTAAGGGTGCAACTGGTCCGCAATGATGTTCAGATACCCTGTAGCATTCATGGTCTGCTCTACCACAACCACGGGTCCCAGAGTCGCCCAAGGGAACGTCCCCCAGAGCATAATACCGCCACCACCGGCCTGTGTATGACCTATTGTGCATTGAAGGAGCAACTGTTCGCCTGGAAGACGGCGTATCCTGACACGGCCATCGGCGTGATGAATGACAAACCGTGATTCATCTGACCAGGCAACTCTCTCCCACTGATCCATGGACCAGTCGCGATGTTCCCGGGCCCAGCGCAGGCGCAGTTGGCGATGACGCTTGGTCAGTAAAGGCACACGAGTGGGACGTTTGCTGCGTAGCCCCATATCCAACAGTGTCCGCTGAACAGTGTGCTCCAATACTCTTCTACTTGGCCCTGCATTGTATTCGGCTGTCAGCTGAGCCACTGTCTGGCTCCGGCTTGGCTTCACCATGCGAGACAGTCTCCGACGACCTTTTTCTTTGATAGCGTGTGGACGTCCAACACCATGTCGTCTACTGCTGGTTTCATCGTCATTCATCCACTTTTCATATGTACTAACAACTGTAGATTGCGAACAACCCACGAGTCGTGCACTTTCGGAAATACTTGTTCCGAGCCTCCGAGCCATTACAATCTGCCCTCTAGCAAAGTCGCTTAGATCCGCAGCCTTTCCCATCACACACAGAAGTAAGTGAAAGAATGATTCTTCAGACTCTCCAGAAGCAGTTAAATATCACTTCCACCTGATCACGTGCCTTCCACGTCTTCCAGGCGCGTTCATCGCAAAATGTACGGCTGGTCATAATGTTTTGGCTCTTGAGTGTATATATTCGAAAGGGAAAAAAATGCAAGGACAATGGGAGCAAAGTTAAAAAACCAAGTCGAAATGCGCTATAGCTGCAGGTTCGAATATCTTTAAAGAGATATTTTAAAGGAGAGGAGGTAGTTTAGATGGCTTGTTTACGGAAAGTTATCAGTGAAGGTCCTAATCATTTAAAATGTGAGAAAGAGTTTCGCCCTAAGGTAGTACTAGTAAACATTTGACTAAAGTAAGTCTTGAATGAAACAAAGGTAAACTATTTTGAAAGTAAACAAAGATTAAAATATTTTAAATTAAATAATGATCTCCCGAGTTCAACTCTTCAAACAGAACTTATCAAGGGAAAAGTAATTTGAAGCCTTGTACTTAGTTGATCATTGAGTTTCGAATGTACGTTCCGTTCCTCTGAGACATTTGAGATAAATCGAGAAGCAATTTGAAGATTTTCTCCTTTGGGAGTGCATTTTTTATTGTCTCTCAAATGCATCAGATCTTTTCCCTCCTCACATTCACAACTCTCAAAAGGAACTTAAACCAAACTATTAGCAAACTATTTTCGCATTAGTTTTCATTGTTTTTATGTCATTATGTATTCTGATTTACCTTTTTTTACCGTTTAGGTTCCTTTTGACAGTTGCGAAAGTGGGTAAGGAAGAGATCTGATGCATTTGAGAGACCATAAAAAATACACACCAAAAGGAGAAAATCTTCAAATTGCTTCGCGATTTATCTCAAATGTCTCAGAGGAACGAATCCTAAATTCGAAACTCAATGATCAACTAGGTACTAGGCTTCAAATCACTTTTTCCTTGATAAGTTCTTTTTGAAGCGCTGGACTCGGGAGATCATTATTTAATTTAAAATATTTTACTCGGTTGATCTTTGTTTACTTTTAAAATGTTTTACCTTTTGTTTCATTCAAGTCTTACTTTAGTCAAATGTCTACTAGTACTACCTTAGGGCGAAACTCTTTTCGACATTCTAAATGATTAGGACCTTCGCTGGAAATTTTCCGTAAACGAGCCATCAAAACTACCTCCTCTCCTTTAATATATATATATATATATATATATGTGTGTGTGTGTGTTTAAGATATAACAAAATATGACGGCTACTTTAAAAAAAAACTATTGGGACCTTAAATTTAACTATTCTAAATTTGGTGTTCTCCTAAATTCGAGTTCTTCCCATGTTACATATCGCTGCTTGAAAAATAGAACTAAAACCCAAAATTAACCCATAATTTTATATTTCTATTAATTAATATGAAAGATTTTGAAACAAAAACGTTGACAATTGCACAATGCCAGTTACTTTTTCTCAAGGAACGGAGGTTTTTTGATATATTGTACCTAAACATCCCTCAACCATCAGCATGCTAGTCCGCTGATTTTGTTGGAGAGAACATGCCAAATAATCGTCAAAATACCGCTGTGTTATTTAATATTGCATTATAGCATTATGATTTTGTAGTGAATTTTCTGTTGTATTGGTAATACACTAATGCTTTTTCTCCCAAATTGCTCTCTCAACCTTTTTTTGAAGGGTGGAGAATACGTAAGATATAACAAAATATGACGGCTGCTTTATAAAACGATCGGCGAGCTCAAAGTTAAACTATTCTAAATTTGGTGATCTCGCCCCCAAATTCATCTGTTCTCCCAAATTCGAGATCTTTCCATGTTACATAACTCTGCTTGAAAAATGCAACTAAAAACCAAAATTAACCAATCACAGCTTGGATATACTTTTTCGCCTCTTTGCCTGCCTCCTGACAGCGTGTCGCTGAGCCTCTGCAAGCTCTTGGCCGTTATTTAAAATGTAATTCCATATCTAAATTTATGGGGCGCGTTTGGCACCCCTAGTTTTCTACCAGTTATAAAAATATGTACTAAGAAATTCGTCATCCAAAAATAAATGTTATTTATATATTTAGCTGTTCGTGTTTCTTCTAAATTTCCATCTGATCATTCCAATATGACGCTATTTCCGATATATATATATATATATATTTCTGATGTACCAAATGTAGTCGTAGCTCAAAGTATCAGACGATAAGTTTAAAGAAAAAACAGGATCCATTTATTAATTTCCATGAAAAACAGCAGTTAAAAAATCAGATCCCCGGAGTAAATAAAAAAACTAATAACTTTTTGTATTGAAGTTTACTCCATCGTTACATTAATGAAAAGACCCCGCCCCCGATATTCTTTTGCGAGTCCTTTTATAATCTCTGGAAAGGCGGAGCTTCCAAGAAATGACGTCAGCCTCGTCAGCCAATCCAGTTCGCTTTAAATATTTCCAGAACATTCAATGGCTGTACGTGTAGAAAAGGCGGGAAAATCAACTTGACTACGGGGCTGTGGATTTAATTCCCTGTACTTTCAAATAAGAGATCGTCGCCATTAAAATGAAAAGAACTTGCATTTAGAATTGTGACTGGGGGAAAAAACAAAAAGAAAAGAAGAAATTTATGTTAGGGTTTTAAGTGTATTTTTGACTATGAAATTTTATTATTAAATATATATATATATTGATCTACAGAATGCTCAAAGGTAAAAAAGATAGTTTACATATATAAATTTTTAATTAGTCCAAAGGGATTTAGTCCCGAAGGACTATTACTTTCGTTTGGTCGTTTTGCGTTGAATCACAAAAACGGCGTATCACTTTTCAAATTGTTGCCACTAAATGTTATCGCTCTGCATTAAATTTAAAAAAATGAAAAATCTGCATAAATGTATGCATGTTTTTTTTTTTTTTTTTTTTTGACGTAGCTTTCTCTTCAAAAATCGTCTGCGTGCGTTGCACGGGAAAATAAAAAGGAATTTTAATTACAGTTCTAAATAAATAGCCAAATAAATGTGAAATTCGTAACAATATTCTCTAAAACTTTAACGAATTTTTCATTAACAAACTCAAAGATTTCAAAGCCAGCAATACCAACGTTGTACAGAAAAACATTTTTATCTCCAGCGCGTGAGAGCGTGTACCGAAATTTCTAAAGATATGCTCAATTTAAAATTATTTTGCGATATTGCTGTTGAACTGAATTTTATGGTTTAAGTGAGAAGAACATGGTATTTAACAAATAAAGGTAACACACAAAATGTTAAATAAACGTCCCTTTGGACGTAATTTAAAATCTGAAACATTTCAGATTTTTTTGTGTGTTTTTTTTATTTTTTATATAATTATTTTGAATGTCTGAAATGTAAAAAATAATTCTTTTAATCATTGTAATACTTCTCCTTCATATGCGGCTAAGTGTACAATCGCGGGATTTTTTGACAATGGTGGGTTTTAAATCAAAATTGTTAAAGAAGCATTTAAATGAAAAGAATATAAACGCTCTTCGATATACCGTTTCTATAATATTATTTTTACAATTCTTTGAAATTATGTTAATATTATAAAACGATTTATAGATGGGTGCTCCAGCATCTTATCTTATGACAGCTAAAATTTTATTAATTATATTTAAGTTCATTTAACTAAAAGCATATAATTAGAAATTTTTCATATATAATATATTACATTTACAGTTAACTTCGCATGTTATGTATATGTACTATGCTATGTATTTATTAAGTGTACGGAGGTATACATATTGCTACAGCTTTTGAATATATGTAAATAACTTTAGTGAAGTTATATGCGAAATTGTAGTATTTTTGTGTAAAGTAATTTGAAATGCCTGAAAGAAACGATGCTCTGGTGGAAAAAGAGTATTACAGGAGCCAAATCTATTTAACATTGAGTAAATAGCTATCTCCCTAAACTGGCAAGATACCTCCAAGATGGCTACGGTTTGGTCCGGTCGTCCTTGTGTAACTGTAATTGGTATTGATCGAATAAATGAAATTGATCCCTATGTTATATAAATGCAATGTATTTAAATGCAATTGTATCCGGCCCTCATATGCCTTCTAATAATTTCAGAAAGTGGAAGGTACTAGAGTTTTCTTGGCCTCCGGAGTAAAACTATATAAGACCGGAGAGAGCATGAGTTTCTGGTTGTTATTTAGTTTAGCGTTTTGAGATATCTCTTGAGTGAAGTTCCTTCTTTAGATGGGTTATGCATTGCGTTGTGTTTAATGTTCTTAGTAGTTTGAAGTGTAATTACTGACTGTGCTCTGGGACCCTGAGAAGAGCTGTACAAGTGCTTTTGTGGAAAGTTCCAGAATTGTAAAATGTTTGTTTGGGTAAAAATAAATTTTATTAAGCTATCATTGGTTCTGTGTGCGCTCGATATACTACGATATAAATATTTTTGGCGCTCGTACGGGTTCTGTGCATGTTTCTTTTAAGCCCTATTAAATATTTTAATACAAGGATTAGAATACAAAGAAGCTTATCGATAAGAAGAAATACAGCACTGATATAAACAACAGTTTTTATATTAGATTCAAAAGAGAGAACAGATAATAAACTATTTTATCATCTACTCATACCATGACCTTTCCCTAGAGATGAACACTATACTTTTATTTTAGTGTTCTTGCCAGTAGTTTATGCGCCCAATATAAAATTTCTCTTTTTGTCTGAATTTCTTCTTTAACCATGGCATGACTGCGAAGAAGGCATAAACTTTCCATTCCTTTCTGTTGCTGAGCAACTTCCTTTTCATTCATAAAATTTGACTTGAATTGAATGAAATCGTCTTTGGTGAGCGGAAAACTGTTGTGATATAGGAATGACGTTTAAGAAATTTTTCCTTTTACAAACTTCTTTATTTACGGAAAAAATGAAAGGATTGTATTTCAGTTTAAAGGCTATAGTTCAATTCTTTAAAGGAGGAAGACGGATAACATGTGAATTGTGCGTTTCCATAAAAGCTAGGATTGGTACGGCAATGAATTGTGAATGCATTCGCAGAAAAAGGGAAAGTTAGGAAACTGCTAAAGTGAAACGAATTTAAGTTTATTAAATGTATAAACTGGTATTTTTATGCTGAGGTTTCTTCATGTCATACTAGACTCCATGGAAAAGTAAGATAATAAAAGAGGGTTAACTGCTAAGTGCATATTAAGAATACAGCGCACAAAGTTTTTTAAGGTCATGTAAATCCTACATCATATGGGGGAGGAAACATATACAAAAGTTAAGCGCAAATAAAATATAGCGCCAGTCCATCGTTTGATGATTTCTGTAAGTGAAAGCTTATGTTACAGAGCTTTAGTATTCATTCTTAATTTATTTTGTTGCAAGAATTAATCATTAATTAATCATTTACAATTAATCATTAAAGCCTAATTCATTCGAAAAAAAAAGAAAATCTGAAAGGATTCGGATATCAACGATCAGCTAAAAAGTTCTGTTAAATTTAATATGGTTTACAAATATAGATATCAATATACACGGCTCAGATATAATACCGAAACATTTTATAATGATATAAGATGGATATGCGTTTAGACCAACATGGGGAAGTTTTATGTTATACTTCCGTGATTTTGAAAAGCGAAACATTTTGTTATGTAGTTTTATAAAAATTTAACTTTTTTAATTAGATATATCATGAATTAAACCCATTTTTATTTAAATCAATCAGATTAAAATAAAAAAAAATAATATCGTTAAGAACTGCCTCTATAGCTTTTGAATAGTTTAGTCTGTTGCTTAATAACAGACAGATTAAATATTAAAGAATGGTACCCATCTTACGTTTTTCCGAAAGACAAGCTGTAAGGCATTTCTGTTGTCTTCTTAGCATGTCTTCGTGGTGTAATGGTCAGCACACTCGGTGCGTATTCAAGAGGTCCGCGATTCCAGACCCGGCAAAGGCATTTTTCATTTTTTCAATTTCCTTGTTTCGAAGATATTTTAAAACGACCCTATAATTGCGCCCGAACTAAAAAGGTTGGTGAATGATGATTCTGCACCACCAGGATTTGGCGATTGGGTCCCCTAATCCCCAGACGCCCTTTACATGCGGGAATATCTAAGGTATTTTCCCGCTTTCTTAGCATGTCTTCGTCATGTAGCAATCAGCACGCTTGACGCGTATTCGAATCCCGGCGGGCGCATTGCTCATTTTTCATCTACTCCTGCTTCTAAATGATCCTAATGTCTCTACAGTGGTGCCCGAACTAAAAGGTGGTGGATGATGATTCTCCACAACCAGGATTTGGCGATTGGGTCTTCTAATCCCCAGTCGCCCTTTAAAAGGGGGAGTATATAAGGTATTTCTTCCGCCTTCTTAGCATGCCTTTGTATTGTAGCGGTCAGCACGCTCGGCGCGTATTCGAGAAGTCCGTGGTTTGAGTCCCGGCGTTTTTAGTTATTTCGGTTGTTTGTACTAAAAAAGCATTTACTTATATAGCGATGTGTGATATTATGTTATATATGCACAATCTAAATTTACGTAGGCAGATCCAAGCGTTTGGCGAACGCGTACGCACCCGTACAAACTTGTACGCAAGCACAAATATATTTATTTAACCTTTTAAGTAAATCTGAATAAAAGAAGGTAACTAAAATTAGCTAAACTACATTTCATTCTCTTATTAATGCTCTAAATTGCGTTAACAATTTAATGATTACATGTTTAAATAAAAAGGGAATAATATATTTCAGGCTTTGCTCAGAAGAATTTCAAACATTTTCTCTATTTTACTTACCTTAAGTCATTAAGCTTGTGAGGTTCAACTTTTTAAATCCTTAAGTTCCCCCCCCCACGATCCTTAAGTTCCTTCAAACCCCACGAACACTTTACTAGCGAATAATCGCTTAAGTGTGAATAGAACGCGTAAGACTTGAGAAGGGTTTAAAACCCTTTATTATTCAGTATATTTACAATCAGTTACGGCTTGGAACTTTACATAAAGCCACCATTCGGGCTTGAACTTAAATACTAATAAATTTAACTAAAACTAGGTTAACTAAAGCTCTTAATGAATATAGCCGAAGCTATCAAAATCTAACTAGTTGGCCACTAAGTAATAAATAAATTGGCGAAGCCTAGCAAGGGCCTAAGATATGGACGAGCTAAGAGAGATGTAGCCAGAAGGCAAACGCACGCTAGTCAGGAAATCAGACTCTTTCTCTGTTGAAGTCGGTTAAGTCACGACTTAAATAGTACTCATTCTCATTTGCATTATTTGCGTTTCTGAATTCACATTCTGGCAGGAAATTGTAAGCTGAAATTAGAATAAGCTAGGAAAGATACAAAACTTAAAATAACTGTTAGAAAACATAGTATAATAAACCTTACAAGCTCTTTATTTTATGATCTATAATCTTGAAAGAGGTCATTCCACTCAATTTTCAAAAACTGCTATTTAAAATTTTTCTCCTCAAGAACAGCTAAAAACGTTAGCGTTCGTTTTTGAAATTTTACAGTTTAACAGAAGCTTAGTATAAAAAACAAAATTTCTTTTTTGTAATATCAAACCTTTTTACAAAATAGAGCAATGACCAGTTATATAAATTGTATTTTATATTTTTAAAACAAGAATACATTATATTAATTCAGTGCTTCTGTCTCCGGTTTTTGCAATATTTAGAGTACTCACAAATAAAAATCACGTGATTTCTAAATGTTTTGATATTCGCAATGCAAATATCGATCAAAAACGTTCGCTACTTATTAACAGTGAAACATGTCCTACTTTTCTATAAACAGGTAACAATCATATTGATTGTACATATCCGAGAGCAAAATATGAGTATAATATGAGATATAATAGCTAAAAATATTCCATGTGTGTTATCGAAAACTGCATTATCAGTTTACGTTTCAAAGCCTTCATTCACATTGTAAACAAAAGGAAGCCCCGAATGCATCATCTTACAAGAGAATGTAACTCACATTTCTGTTACCCAATAGCTGCGAAACATTAGGCGCTAATGCAATTCCCATTTCATGAGATTAAATTCATCCAACCAGAACTAATAAAAAGGCATATATTCCATACAATTCCCAGTTCTGGGTCAATAACTGACAACCATCGAGCCTAAAGCACAAAGATTTCAATGGTTCCATTCTTGTTCAAACTTGCGGCTCGTGAGGACATAATTCATGTCCATCTTCATCTGATGTTCAGGCGTCTGGAAACTCCATGCTCAAAACCGATTTGGGAGAAATTTTGCAAGGGATAATGGTTATGCAAATTAAATCACCCCCATCTGAATAAGCAAGACCTTTCTGATGATGGCTGACGTTATAAAATTCGAATAGAGGAAATATCAGGAGTTTTGAATCCAATGCAAGAAGGGAATGTAAAGAGGGTAAGTAAAGCGTAAACAGGGCAAAAGGGGCAAAGCATCAGAGCATCGAGAATTTCCCGATTTGTGTTAATCGAAATGGGAAAAATTCGCTTTGGGAGCATTTTGAGGAATGAGCTAAATATTTCATATATACTATCTGGAATGCAAATAAGACTTGCGTTTATTCAAGACCTTAACAAATTGCAAATTACATGCTGATTTGTTTGTTAAATTTAAATTGTGGGAATATTTAATGTCAGTAGAATTGCCTGTTTTAGTATAGGATTATTGAAGGAGTGAATAAAGCCATTTCATGCGAGCCATTAATACTTCTAGAATGAAGCCATTTCATGTCAGCCACGTAATACTCCCAGGCCAATCTACACTGCAATTTTTATCTTCCAATGTTTAAGGGGAATTGTCTGCATCGTACTAATCTCCCAAATCGTACTTAATGTATTTACTACAACTGAATTTTAAGACATTATTATGGCATAAAACGAAATAAATGAGAAATGAAAAAAGTAAATAAACGTCTTCCAAATTACGTTTCATTTAGAATCATACGATCTTTCTAGAATGATTTATTTAGCAATTTGTGTCTTCTGATATTTTAGGAAGAAATGTCTTAAATTTGACTCAAATTTCGGTTTCGATTTGATTTTAATTGCGATTATAAGCTCTATTAAATCGTACTAGGCTTTTCAACAAGATATTATGAAAACTAGGCTTCTCGACTAGATACTAAGAAATTAGATCAAAGAGTCACGAAGAAGTTACGAATATTTCTCAAATACCAGTGCAATGACTGTGCATAAAAAATAAAAAAGGTCAATTTTAATCATTCATGTAAACATAAATAATGTGCGACATTTTAGCATTACAAAAGAAAATTATATTCAGTGGAGAATTGAAAGAAAATTATAACTTATCAAAACCCAATGAAATGACTGGGCATAAGCAATAATAAAAGCCAGTTTTTATCCTTTATGTAATATAAATAACTTAATGACATTTTAGCATTACAAATTAAGAAAATTATCAGTGGAAAATTGAAAGAGAATTAAAAAAAATTCCTACCGAATTCTGATTGAAATTATGGATTCAAGAACGCAAAGGTTTATATTATGAAAGTTGTTAAGAAATATTGAAAACTATATTTTTACTATCCGATCTGCAAACTGCAGGTATATATTTTCAATAAATTTCATTAATTGTTTTTGATAAAACACTATATAAACAAGTAATATAAAAATATTTTTAAAGTCAATTCCTACTTAGGTCAACAAAGAAAAAACTTAGAAATAAAAAAAAATTAAATTAAAAATAAAAATAATTAATATGTGAAAAATGTATTACCGTCAAGTGTCATCCACCACAACTTTAAAAAATGTATTTTAACTTGAGTGGATTAATAAAAAGCATTTTTTAACGACATAAAATTTAAACAAGATATAATGAGAGTGTGTGCTAATAGTAAGAATTTAAAATTAAACCTATTAATGTAATCCTAACATTTTCATAATTTTTAATACACTGATGCTTATTCATTTGTCTGAAAATACATAATTATATGCTGTTAATCAAGCTACTTCGTACTTAACTGAAATTAATGTTATATAGAAGAGAAAATTATACATTAATATTTATATTTCTGACATATCATTTACTATGCGCTTAAACAGAACAGAGATTTCAACATTTTGATCTAACGTTCTGCTATTAATAATGAAAAAAATAAAAAAATAGTCCGAAAGCCTTCAGATTTTATATTAAGACCAAAGGAACGTTTTTTTAACGTTTTGCATGCTACCTTTATTTATTAAATAACATGTTCTTGCACTTAAACCATAAAATTCAATTCAACAGAAATATCGCAGAATAATGATTTTAACATGAACATATGTTTAGAATTTCGGATACACAGTCTCACACGCTGAAGATAAAGATGTTTTTTTTTTCGTACAGTATTGCCATTGCTCGCTTTGAAATAGTTGAGTTTGTTAATCAAGATTTCGTTAAGTGTTACAAAATATAAAATGTTTGTGTGCACTGCCCAAATTAAAATACACTAACTGCCAAAAGTTAAGCACGGAGAGGAAAATGCTAGTTTCCGGTAAATAAGAAAACAAATTTCAAATTCCAAACTTGGGCTTCTAGATGCCCATATTCGGTGGAAGATTACATTATTCAAAATTTGATGGCTCTAGGTACCGTTGTTTTATCACAATGAAAAAGCATACATACATATATATATGCAGATTTTTTATTATTTAATTTCTTTAAATATAACACATAGCGATAATATTTGGTGGTAACAGTTTGGAAAGTGATTCGTCGTTTATAGTGATTCAACGCAAAATGCCAAAACGAAATTAATAGCCCTTCTGGGTTAATAAATTATTTTTTAATATATTTTATGGCTTTTCTCAAAAACACCGATTAGATTTTCTTCTTCTTTCTTTTTTTTATATGGTTGTTTGCTTTCTTGCGGTTCCATAACTTCTTCGCAAAATGATCTACAAGCAGAGTCGAAACCGGCAGCAGAAGTAACATCCTTCATTAATTCACTACAGGAATGTATTATTTCGACCTATACGAAAAGACTTGTCTCCTGGGTCCCTATTTTATGCAATTTATCTGATTTAAAGATTTTACCAGTTATACCACGTTTTACAACTATACTTACGGAGTCCTACAGACTTCTTTTCAAATTAATCCGAGATACCAGAGCTTTATTTGACTTCAAACCAGCTGCCAAGAAACGAAAAAAAACTTTAAAAAATTGCTATAAGTTTAAAAAAATTGCAATCTGAAGACTTGAGACTATAGTCAACATAATACACGGAATTTTCCTTTACAAATTTCAAACTATCTTAAAATAAATAAATAAATGAAATAAAAATAAAAATAAGTAAAATAAATAAAAATTTAAAGCGTTATAAAATAGCTTTAAAACGATTTTATACCATAAATGTAACTTATGACATTAATAATATTTTTTATTATTTTAAATAAAGCTGCAAATGTTAATAAAAATGTTAGTTGAATCAATATATGTAAAGAAGAATGTCTGTTTGTTTGTTCGTGATGCACTCGGTCACTGCTACAGCTATCGTCACCAAACTTTCTACATTTTTTTCTGTGTACTGGGAAAGGTCGACGTTCACTTGTTTCCAAAAAAAAAAAAAATTCAATATACACATATTTTACGTGAATTTAACGAACTTCTGATTAAAAACCCAGCGATCTGAAAGCTTTGTATTACCACGCTGCAAAAACGTAAGATAGATATGTTTCAAATTTAATCAGAATACTCGGCGATATAAAAAAAACTGCGTTGCCATTCCGGAAAATGCAATTATATTACTTTTTTTCGAATTTAATAAAAACTCAACTATTTAAGAGAAATGTGTTACACTGCCCAAATTAAAATACACTCACTTCCAAAAGTTAAGCCCGGAGAGGAAAATGCTAGTTTCCGGAACCCAATAAGAATTGAAGAGGATGCAATTCGCTGCAGAGGTAGATGGAAGTATGCAAATATGTTAAGTAACAGCCAATCGCGCTTTCATGTAAAGAAATATGCAAAAAAGGCTGTCTTATAAGAAGCCAGCTTTATGAAGGGTTACAGAAGTTGATTGTAAGTGCTGATAGAAGGTGTTTAAAATTTTCGTACAATTTGTTTTCAAGACATACGTATTTCAATTGCTTCTAGAAGACGAATGGAAGATTCTAAGCTCTGGCGTGCTGTGGGGCGCATTGAGGCAGGGTAGTCGATCACAGATGTTGCTCTTTTCTTCGGCGTTCATCATTCTGTAATTTCACGTTTATGGAAACACTTCCAAACCACACAGACAGTTGTCCGAAGGCTCGTAGCCGGTCGCACAAGGGTTACAACCCCCGCGAAAGATCGATATATTGCTACTGTAGCCAAGCGGGATCGCAGAGCGACCTCCACACGTGTAACATCTATGGTTACAACGTCCATTGGTAAGGCGATATCTGCAGCTACTGTACGAAGATTACATATGAGTGGACTGTACGCCCGGGCAGCTCGAGTTTGTGTTCCTCTATCCGTCCAATTAAGAGGGGCACGATTACAGTGGTGCCGGGAACATGCCAATTGGAATGCGTCTGACTGGGCAATGTCATGTTTACTGATGAGTCAAAATTTGCTCTGGAGCCAGATGACAAGCGTATAAGGATATGGCGTGAACAACGAACACGCAATCAGTCCCAAAACATCACCGAACATCAGCATTCCGAGGCGGAAGCATTATGGTGTGGACAGGGATTTCATTAGGATACCTCACCGACCTGCACATCTTTAAACGGGGTTCGGCTGTCCGGTATCGAGATGAAGTCCTAGAACCCATTGTGAGAATTTACGCTGCAGCAGTTGGCCTTACTTTTGTTTTAATGGACGATAACGCACGTCCCCATAGAGCTGACATCGTCGATGACTACCTGGAGAGTGAAGGGATTGCGTGTATGGCGTGACCAGCATATTCGCCCGACTTTAATCCCATTGAAAATCTTTGGGATGCTCTCGGCCGTTCTGTATCTTCATGTTTCCCACCTCCAGTCACTCTTATTGAGCTGGAAACTGCTTTACGAGAAGAATGGCGATTGCTTAATTCGGCGGTGGTTGACCACCTAATTCGAAGCATGGTCACAAGGGGTAAACTTTGTATACAGATGAGGGGGATCATATTAATGTCCTTTTTTCATTTTATGCTGTTTATTTTCACTTTGTACATAATTCTGTTTAAGTCTCCAGTATGTCATTATCTGATAACTTAAAAAATTCAATGTTGTTTTCATTTCTGTATATAATTATTGATTTTGTTTTATGCATAAATATATATGCTACGTTCCTGCCGAATTTTGTGTCAATCAAAGAAGTATTTGCTGATTTGTTTGCATTTTACATCTTCGTGTTTAACTTTTGGAAGTGAGTGTATTTCAAAGCGTGTTATCGTTCAGCAAAGCTTAAAATATTTAATTTTCCACTTAATGCATGCGTGTTATTGCATCACACGCATTTGCTTTGCTTTTGAAAGTAAATTTGTAATAGTTGTCACAACGCGTTATTTTTTCTGTGAAATCAATTATGCCCTGAAAGCAAAAATTTGCGAGTTTTGTTAATTAATTAATTAAATTTTAAAGGTAAAATAAAGATTTATTTTTTGTTTTGATGAATGGCAACACTTTGATACTACGCAGGGAGGTCTTTGGAATATAATTTAAAGATCTTCTGTTCACTCAGTGGCAACACATTTCTTTAAATTGCTCAGGTTTGAATTAATAAATGTCAACATTCTGAAAATCAGCTATGCTCGAGGACTCGTGGAAGTTAAGTAAATAGTCTTATGTTTATCATAGTAGCAACATAGCTAAGGATGTTTCTGTTCGTCTCTTTTCCAAGCTACAGCCGTGTGTACGGATTTTGTTTGTCAGAACAGAATATTATATGCTACAGTAAAACAATATTTTTTTAGGGCTGTAGAAAAGCTTCAGCTGATTTTTTCTCAGGATTTGATTGTTTTTGTAATGTAGGTATACTTTATAATAATAAATATAAGGCTTTATAGTTATTCAAACAGCGATACCCAATAAGCAGTTACCTGAACTCTTAAAATGACTTATGTAATGATTCCAGAAATTTTTGTATAAAATGTACAGGTATGGTGAGAGAAATGCCTCAGTAACTTCCGATTGATCTTCCCATGGTATTATTCACAGACTTCTCAGACTTTTTGACGTTATTTATTTCTGCATGCAATTACAGTAAATTCCCGCAAACTCGACATAATGTGGACTGAGAGACGGTCGAGACCGAAAAGTCGAGTTTTACGGAATAGGTGGTGGGTTTGTCAGGACTCTTAATATTTAACTGTAAGTTACTCTAGACATTTGTAGCACAATATTGGCACGGAAAAGTACAGCATAAAATTAAATTAATATTGATTTTTTATTTCAATTTCTAGTACAATAGGAATCATGAAAATAAGAAATACCCTAAAATAATTGAGCAGAAAAACATGCATACAAAAATAAAGAAAAATTATTAGCAATTCTTGGTAGTAAAATATCATGTGATAGTAGATTGTCTTTCACACATATTCCGTCGTCGCGTAGCTTCATTCCATAGGCAACGGAGGAACAAAATGTCCATGCCATATGCACCTTGCTTCTCCATGTAACGGAGCATTATTTCAGTTCTTCACTGTGGGCCATCATTTTAGCTTTTCCGTTGTCTTTAATCTCTTCGTTTTCTGATTCACTTTCATTTTTATCTACATTATCTTTCACCAGTGCAACTATTTCTGCATGTCCTAAAATTTCACAATTTTCATCTTACCCCATTCATTCTTGAACATCATCAACAGTAACTTCTTCTCAGCTTGGAATGTTTTTTTAAGTAAGTCAACAACAATTTTCTTAAGTAACTCACAATTTCCTGTCTTTCCTCTGCTTTCGTGAAATTCGTTTCCTGAATGGTCCAGCAACTTTCTCCAGGAACTAACGAGGCTTATCTGCTCGATTTCACTCCAAGAATGAACTATTCATTCAACGACATCCAACATATGTATTTTCTTCAGTTTCTCGATCATATCACACCCTTCCTCCACGGCAAAGACAAGAGGTGAAAGAAATTTATGTCTGTAATTTTTTCAATGCCTCCAAAACGCCCAGGTCCATCGGCTGACACACTGAAGTTACATTAGGAGGAAGAAACATGGCTCTTATATCTTCGTCTTGTAAGCGTTCTGCATCAGGATGGAATGGGCATTATCTAGAATGAAAATCTGCTTTCTTTGTAGATGTTTTTCTATTTTAAAAGCTTTTCCGCCGATGGAACGCTCCAGAGCAATATTTAATGATGAAGCCAATCATTAAATATTGCTCCCTTCAACCACGAGTTTGACTAATTCCGATATCAGACAGGAAGATTATAGTTGGTTTCTGTCCCATTAGTGTACCTTTTAAATGCCTGTTTTTTTATTTTCCTATAAGCTCCAGTTTGAGCTTATAAGTGCTTGTTATATTGTTGCATGCCAAGATTGTGACTCTCTCCTTGCTTCTTTTGTAGCCAGGTGTCGATTTGTCTTCCCTGCATGCCATCGTTTTCGAAGGTAGCATTCAAAAATTCAGACCGGTCTCATCGCAATTATAAATTTGATCTCCAGATATAGCTTCCTTTTCAATTAGTTTGCGAAAAATTATCCTTGATGATTGCAGCATTTTCAAGTTAGCAGATGGCCTTTTCCCCACAAACGTTTAACTGCCTGATGCCGTATCGCTTTTTCCATCTTCGAGCTGACCAGCACTAGCAGTAAATCCATGTTCTCCTTCTCGAAATTCATCATATGATTTTAGGGCTTTCTCTTGTAAAATTTGTCCTGAAATGGGCGTTACCTGTTCCCTTTACTGTCTGAACTACAAATAAAGCGTCTCGCTTGCTTTTTTACATTCACCACCTGTCATGCATTTTCTTTCCTTTAAATTATCCGTACAGGCTCTTTTCACACACCAAAACTCGATTTCATACTTATTCTTTTTCAATCCTATCAAAGTAGTCTGACCAATACCTAAATCCATGGTAATGTTGTTTACACTTTCCCTTTTGTTCACTCTCTTTTAGTTTCATTTCCATTGAATTCCCATCAGTTTTCCCGATATTTTCGCTTCACAGAGTATCAAAGTTCCTGAAAATATATTAACGCTGGATAAGCCTGGATATCGTTCCTCAATACCTTTTACTGTGTATTTTAGTGAAAACATTGATTTTATTGCAATTGAGATTAAAAAATTTTGATATTTAATTTTTTACAAGATTTTATTATTGTAATTATATGTATTATCATTAAATATTTTTGTTTACCCGGCCCGACTTATTACGTCGCAAAATATGGAAAATCATGATGAAGGTACCTCTGGACTGGGGGAACGAGATGATGGAAAAGATATGTTCCATACCTTGACTGAAATGAATAAGACTGTTGAAGCCCTTAGAGAAAAAAGGATTTCTAAGCACCTTGTAGAGTAAATTTTAAACAAATTGAAGAGCAGGTTAAACAGATAAACGAAGAAAAGTTAGATGTTATTATTGGAGACCTGACAGATTTACGGGACTTGCTAAGAGTTAAAGAACAAAAAGAAGAGTTGAGTGTAGTAGTAGCTGAGACTAATGAGATAAAAAGAAAGAATGAAGATATTACATTGAAGAAAAATTGTGAACTCGTTTTAAAATCTATAGGTGAAGAGGTAGATGTTTATGAAGAAATAAAGAGTAGTGTAAATCCTAGAGAGGCAGGAGTTAAGGTGATTAGTTCCTTCGGTCGGAAGAATGGTGCGACTTAACTCTCCTGAGCAGTGCAGGGCTTTGGAAAGAGTTGTTTTGCAGAATGATAAATTGAGTAAATTGTTAAACCAAAACGGAATAAATTTATAAAACCTAAGGTTATTGTATATAATATCTCTGATATGATTCCTGATGAGAGCTTACTTGAGGCATTGAAGATAGATTGTGAATGTGGAGGTGAATGTGTCAGATCACTTTTTAGATTAAGAGCATGAGAGCAGGAAGTTTCTCACAGGGTATTCCAGGTTTCTGGTATCTGTCAAAGTTTTGTGTTAGATCATAATAGAATTACTCTGGGATGGAAGTCATATGCAATAAAACTTTTTATTCGCCCTAAGCGTTGTATTAAAATGTCTAAATTATGGGCATACTAGAAGATTTTGTAAGAGCTCTGAATATTGTGGGAAATGTGCAGGTGAACATGCCAGTGCTGATTGTCGAGCAGATTCACATTCCTGTGTAAATTGTATAGAATATAATCGACGTCTTGGTACCAAATATGATGTAAATCACGAAGCTTTTGCGTATGATTGCCCAGTTTACTTGGGAGAGATTAAATTTATTAAAGATCATTTAGACATCTGAGATTTAGATTTTGAGTCGGCCGGGGTCTGATTTTACTGATCTTGTGTTTTTCGTACCTTTGTTTTTACCTTTGTTTTTTTACTCCATCCTTTGGTATTTGTTGCTCACTTAGAATTTTATCTTGAAATGAAGATTTTAAATATAAATCTCAATAATTGTGCCGCTGCAGCCTGTAGACTCTCAAATCTGAGTAATATGATTGAGGATAAAATTGATATTATCAGCATTCAGGAGCCATATCACCTTGGGGACAGACACGCTTATGCCAATTACACATGGCGTACTGTTTACCAACCCATGGGTAGAACTGCCATATTTGTGGTTAATAAAGAACTGGAAATCGTTGCGGAATCTGTTACGGATTGTATAATAGTTGTTTCGATCTATGATAATCGCCGCTATCTGACTGTGGCTTCTGTCTACTTTTCACCCGCAGAGGAACTGGAGGTACATTTTA
>KK113970.1:3516-50880 GCA_000611955.2 Stegodyphus mimosarum
TTTTTATTAATTTAATGTATATGTTTATTTATATTTTAATTAGTGTTCTTTAATTTATTTATATTTTAATTAAATGATAGTCATTTTGTGCATTATGCGTTTGTAGCATTTTGCAATCCATTTCAGTACAAGTAAACCTGCATGGAAATAAGTTAAATATTTGACACTAAGTATTTGCAACCATTTTTAATGTTCGCTTTATAAATTCGCAGGTGACTTTTATAATGGATAATTTAGAGGGAAAAGAAAATTAATGTAATTTCTTGCATATTTTATTTATTTTATACGTGCAAATGTTCATCCTTGGAAAGGGTATATGCAAGTTGAATATATAAAAGCTTTACCAACTTCAAAGATTCACAAAATTTTCCAGCATTTTCGTGGAAATTTTCCAGCATTTTCGTGGAAATTTTTCTCATTTACGAGAAAAATTATTTACATGTTTCATATACAAATTTCCCCTTAAAAACAAATTTCTGTGCGCGTTTGTTCCACGACTTTGCGGAAAATTCCGATCGTGATTTTAGCTAATAAGCACTTGGAAACAATCTCGCACCTAATCTTCGTCATGATTAAGCACTTTTGTTCCATAAAAATTCTAGCATAAACGTAATTCGGCTAGCAGATTGTTGGAAAAAATGTTGAGTTAAAAAAAAAAAAAAACTTTACTTCGTGAAAACAAAATGGCGTCCCAAAAAAAAACTGGCAGGTTGCTGTAGCAAGGTTGCTCGCCAAATTTTCGCCAAAAAACCGTAAAGTTACCATAATCCGAAGATTAACCATTTATTTTTATAATACACAATATACAGAATAAAATTAGCCAGTTTATTCCAAGGATCCTAGGATTAATTATCACGGATTGCCTAGGGTAAACAACCCTCTACCTCCACATCATAGTTAATAAAAGGGAGCAGAAATAGGAAAAAATACATGAAAGACGTTAAGGAAAAATAAAAAGGAAATCAACGTGACTTGAGAAAAATTACAGAGACAAAACCACTGAGCTAAGGAGAATACAGATATTTTGGTACCTTAAGATTTTTAATAATTTTTTAAGTGAGGTTTGTGGTCTAAACGCTTGTACTATGAAGGCAGGTGACAAGAAGAAAGAAAATTTCTTACATTCTTTTTCGCTTTAAAAAACGCCAGGGGAAGAGGAGACACAGTCAACAAATCCAGTTAGTGACGCACTATCATCCATCATATTTCAGTATAAGCACCACTTGCACAGTTTTTAATCATTTACTAGAAGGCAAGCACGCCAGATGAGCGGACTGCGGCCAAAGAAAATTCCTAAGTTTTATGTATACCTGAAAAGAAAATGCCTTAAATTATTTCAACATGAATGAAATCAGTTCTTTTTCTCCAAGCAACAACCAATACATACATAACTTTTTGTTGCTAAACCATGAAACAAAAACTTTTGACACTTCATATTAATACGCATACGTATGACCTCATGATTCAAATTTAATCTTTACTATATGCGGCTTAAGTGTCTGTCGCCGATAGTTTATTGGTTGCTCGCGTAACTGTACTAGCCAATGGGGTGAAGTTGCCACGGCATTCAAATAGTAAAATTAATTTTATCACAATAGTTATCATTGTTTTAATTAAATTATCGTGGTATTTAAATATTTTTAATTCATACAATTGTTGTTTATTATGCATTTAACTCTATTTACATATGAATTACCTAGAAACTTGCAAACGTTGCGAAATTAAAGTAGACGAAACCAACTAACGAGTTGTGCGCAGTACATCTCATCACCTAGGTTTCCCAAACCCTTATGCTAAATATCCTTTCGCGTAAAGAGTTTAAAATTTTGTCCGATTTTATTCCGACATTGTATTTTAAACTGAATTTTCAGCTGAACGCAAATGGAGCGTGTCAGGGGGAACGTGAACATTTGTTTGCATTAGCAATCATCTGTTTTTGAAATGGTTTACAACTGAATGCAAATTGAGTGTGTCAGAGGGAAGGTGAACATTTGTTTGAATTAGCAATCATCTGTTTTTGAAGCAATTTAAGGCTGAACGCAAATTGAATAAAAATAATTTTAAAATGAATATATCTTTGGAATTTCCGATATACAGTTCCGCGCGCTCTAGACAAAAAGTTCCCCTCCCCCGTAGAGTATTACCATTGCTCACTTTTAAATCGTTGAGTTTGCTCATCAAAAATTCGTTAAAGTTTTACAAAATATTAAATAGATAATAAAACAAATTCCAAATTTGGGCTAACAGGTGCGCATATTCGGTTGGAAACGTACGTTATTCAAAACTGGATGGCTCTAGGTACCGTTGTTTTATCACATTTGGAAAAATGTACATACATTTAAGCAGATTCTTCGTTACTTAATTTCGTTAAATATAATACAGGGCTGCAAGATTTGGTGGCAACAGTTTGAAAAGTGATTCAGATTTTTAATGTTTCCTACGCAAAATGGCAAAACGAATACAATAGTCCTTCTGGGACAAAGCCCCTTTGGACTAAAAAAAACCCTTAGCCACATGAATTCTGATATCTTTGAGTTTTATATTTATACTTCGCCAGTAACCGTCACTTATTTATATTGGTCTCCAGCTCAATAATTTTTACTATGTGTTCAGTGTTCAGCGTTCAGAAATACGGCTACGATGATGAACAGGTCTAAAGCGAAAACAAAGGTGATGAATATTGTTATTATATTTTTAGCGTTTAAAGAATTAAAATGTCGCTTATTATTTTATTCATTATTGATGCAGAAATGTTTAAAAAAAGGTCTTTTGAGTCTATGGACAATCTTTTGAGGGCAGAAATTGTTACAAATATGTAGCTTCTGCGAATATTCGTTTCTGCCTTTTTCTCTCCCAAGTAAAAGCAAAGCGTCTTAGTTTTTTTCTTTACTGTGAATAATATTGTTTATTTTGCATTCAAAGAATTTCATGATTTTTATACCAATTTTTTTAAATACATAATACAAACATCTTCTTTTGTAAATAGAAAATTAATGTACCCTTCCAGCAAAACTCGTTTACACGTGCCGAGCTCAAATTAAAACAACGTAATTACATCAGAGATAATTTTCGAGTGGAAACGATGGAAAATAATTCTTTTGAAGCATTTCAGAATTTTTGCTAAATTAAAACCGCTTAAAAAAGTGCATAAACAGTCTTTCCGTTCATGCACTCGGCTAAATATATGAGGTATTTCTAAAGTAAGCTATTAAGTCGGGCATTTTTCCTTACTTTCACCTATTTTTGTACGAAAATATTAGACTTTCACGCTAGTGTTTGTAAATTTCCATTAAATAATCATAAAAATTAGTTTCATACAGAAAGAGTAACTAAATATGAAATTTTGCCACAGCTTTTATTCAATATCTTTTAACTGACTTAAAAACTGGAAATAATTTTTAAATTATTACTTCTATTTGTTGCAAAATATATCTTATAGTCGGTTCTGTGCTTATCTGTATAGTTACAATCCCTTTGTTTACAATATATCCGTTTAACAGTTGAAATTTTGTCGAGTTTAGAACAAATTTAAAAATTTCATTGCACGGTCTTAACAACAGCATCATCTAGTATACTTCCAAAGAAGTCACATGTACACAAATATCGTTTTTCTCTTTGCGTTTTTAAAAAGGGACGTACCTAAAAATAGTTAAAATCATAATAATAAACAAAATTGAGGAGATGAATTCTGGCACCTCATGAAAGAGAAATATTTTGCTGCCCTCTTCGCCTAAAACCTCTTCCAGCACGCTCTAAAAAAATGGGTACCAATGTTTCATCATTAACTCTAAGCAGCCGCTTAGTTCACCCAAATTCGTAACTTAATAAAAAAAAAATTTATCGTAAAGTAAATAAATACGTATATCGTAAAGTAATAAATACTTAATAAAAAAAATTATCGTATTTACAAGAAAGACGCAGACAGATAAATGAAAGAAAGAAAATAATGCATTAATTTACATGTAAGCAACGCTCATCATATGCAGAAGTAAAGAACAGTAAAACCGCAAACTATAGCTGTAATAAATATAAATTTTTTAAAGTTATTTTTAGGAGATATGTTACGTTTAACGTAATTTAATTTATACTTTCACTGCTAAAATATTAAATTTCCAGTCACCAGTCGCAACAGCTTCATATTGTTACAAAAAATTCGGCGGTTGCGCCTGTATGTAAGCTTTCCGGCATAGCACTAGGGTTGCCATAAAATAGTGTATGGCAGGGTTGCCAGATTGGCGACCAAATTGGCGATATCCAATGGTCGTCCAATCGGGAAGCTTCTAGAATAACTTTCTGTGGAGATATTTCTCGAAACGTGTGGAACTTAAAGAAAAGCAATATAAACCCTTGCGTTTCTGAGAGCAGTTAGTTGCAGAGAGTGTGATTAAGAGTGTGATTAATTGTGAGAGTTGCCAGAATAGCTGCTGACTGTGATTGCTAAGCTACGCAAGAGTTTTGTGAACGGAAAGCGATCGAGATAGTGCTTTGCTGTGAAGCTACCTTTACAGTACAGCTTGACAGTGTATTGGTGATTGTTCCACGGTGTTTATTATAAGTTTAGTGTTGCCGTGAAGCTACCTTTACAGTTACAGCCCGAAGCTGTGTGGCTGATTGTTTCAGCGTATTTATTGTAGATTTTCGATGCTTTTAATGGTAATTTTGGAACTGTGCTGTAAATAGTGATTCTTGTAAATAAATTGTGCTTTTTATTGTTCTGCATCGTGTTTTCATCGGAAACTCTCAAATCCACGAACCCGTATAACGCAACAATATGTAGCAGCCCTTTCTGGTATCTGCTATGCAATCAGGAATCAATTACCATTCTCTCCCAGCTTTAGCAACTTAGCCATTAATGGACAAAGGAATAAAAAATATACGTAAGACAAACCATCCTCCGATTGCCTTAAGTTAAATACAACATAACAACACATTCATATACATTCACAACATTAAATTATCATGATTTAAAAAAAAATATATACTGTACAATGAAAATTTTAAATATTACGTGAAATTTAAACAGGATAGCACGAAAACATGCTTCAAAAGGGAATGAATAAATAACTTTATTTTCAATGATTTAGTTTTTATTATATATTTGAGTCCAATTTTTCCAACTTTGTTTTAGTTTAGACTAATTTTGCCGCCCTGTACAAATGCATTTAAAACTCTGTCGTTATATCCGGCTTGGCAGTAAACAATACAGTTCTTGAGAAGCTGTTGAAGGTGGGTGCGATTAATCTCATTGCATCATCGCCGTTTTATGGGTTTGGCAGCAGAAACTGGGAAATGTAGCTACACGTCACGTTTCCTTGACAACATCAGTCATATTCTTACATCATCGGTGAAACAGACGTTCGTGGTGAAGTAAAGGAAGTTCGTGTGTTCCACCTGAACAACATTATTCAAGGTCGCGCCAATCACATTTTATTCCTTCCTTTTCTAAAAAAAAGTTACGAATTCCACTTGTTCAACTTGTTGGCTATATTTATATTTACAAACATCATATTCTTTCTCCTTTTACGAAACGGCACGCAGTAGAATATGTTACGGAAGCTGTTCTGTCGTTGCTAGTTTTTCACGTATTAGTGTGAAAAGAATGAATAAAATATTATCAGGAATTTTGTAAATACGTAAATAAAGTTATTGAAACTACATGTGAAACTGTAGTACTTTTTTTGTATAATGTAACACCAAATGCTTAAAAGAAATGATGCTCTACCCGAAAAATAAGAATACAGGGTCAGCTCTATGTAACGTTGAGCAAAAGGCCTATCTTGCTAAATGGGCTATATAACGCCAAGCTAATGACGGCTTTGGAGACAAATTTTTGTCACCTAATCCTGTCGCCTGGTCCCTGTAATAACTGTAACTAATATTGTGATTGAATAAATGTTATTGGTCAAATGTTATTGATTGAATAAATGTTATTTAGATGCCCTCTGCATTGCACTACCTTTAACGTTCTTAAGAAGTCTAAAGTGTACTACTGAGTGTACACTCTGATACTGCGAAGAGCTGCAGAAGTATTTTTGTGGAAAGTTGAAGGACTGTGAAGTGTTTATTTTGGTAAAATAAATCTTATCAAGCTAGCATGGATTCTGTGAGCATTCAATCTATTACGCAGGCACGCAATTATTTTTGCTATCAGGAGTGGGTTGAATGCCGGTAACAAGAGCTATGTATGAGCAACTAAGAGATATCGTGACAGCCTTTGCTGCATTCAAAGAAGAGATGAAAGGCACAAAAGTCCGTTACAGAGCAGATGAAAGCTTTTAAAGAAGAAATGCAAGTGGGCCAAGAGGAGAAGAAAGCGGTCAAGAAGAGATGAAAGAGCCAAGAAACTGTTAAGAATAAGAGGAAAGATGGAAGAGGCCGTCAAATCAGTTCAAGAAATGACTGACGCAGATCAAGAGGAAATATAAAGACAAATTACCTCCATACCAAAAAACATATTCGAGGCTATGGAAAGGAAGAATAAACACGGTTGAAAATAAAGTTGAAGAAAGGTTTATGCTATCGAACAGCAAATCGGAGAAAGAGTTACTACTGTCAAACAACAAATCTGAAAAAGAGTTTCTTCTGTCAAACAACAAATCGAAGAGAAATTTTCTACCGTCGAACAACAAATCGATTGCAGAGTTTCTGCTGTCGCCAAAGAAGTTGACAGCTTAAAGAAATAAATTCATAGCGACAGCAGGAAGCAATTCTGACGGTTTTAAATTTTTACCCGTGCCTTCTCGACCATTTACAAAGCTGTTCATTTATGATGGAAAAACTTCCTGGCAAGTATATAAGACTCGGTTCCCTATAGTGGCGGACGCAAATGGATGGGATGACCAAGCTAAGGCCTGCCATCTTGCCACCTAAGAGCAGACGCAGCCGGATTCTTCAAACTCTGCCCGAAAACTAGAGCCTAGATTTCGAAGCTCTATCAGGCGTGCTGAAGCTGCGCTTTGGGGAGAAGTATTTAAAATGCTATAACAAGCTTCAGTTAAAATCTCGCCAACAGAAGTCTACGGAAGTCCTCTCCAGCAGCTCACCACGGACGCTGAAAGGCCAACAGAAACGTGGGAAATCCTGTCCATGCAGTACTTCATCGATGGCATCCTGGATCTTGAGACACAGAAAGCCCAGTGAATGGCGGATGTCAAGGATCTAAAGAGAGCTTTAGTGTACGCCATGAAAGTCCAAGCAGCTCAGCAAGCAATTCGTAGAGACCGCATTCAATCAGAGCTGCTCAAGTCCAAGAGCTAGTGAATCAAGCGATTGCTCATCTAGACGATTTAACCAGGCAGATCAATCTCTTGAGACCGAATAGGAGTGACAAGAAATCGACCCTGAAGTGCTGGAACTGTGTTGGTGCACGCCAACACAGCTCGCCAACGTAGGAGCTGCAGAACATTCGAAGGCATAGAGAATAATACCGCTACCCAGCAGAGACGCAGAAAACAAATTAGTGGCTCTCTTGCAGATTGCAGGTTGCCAGATATTGAGAAGTTCAATTTTAAAGTCCTTCAGATTTCTGCAATGAGTGGCGGCAGTAATGGACTTTTCATCATGGGACATTCAAATGGAGTTCGCTGCAATATGACCATCCATACTGGAGCCAATGTTACCATCATTCGGAAAAATATTTTAGCTCAACAGTTGGAAGGTAAACTTATATGCACGCCGCCTGCGTTACCCTCCACATTGTGCCCAGTGATAAAATCGAAACTAATGGAAAGTTAAGAATGGATGGAAAGTTAAATGTTAACATCACGTTTGGGAGTGCCGCCTACCATCGCACAGTATAAGTAGAAGATATTACCGACCCTTGCACACTTGGATTAGACTTCCTAAGGAAATATACATTTCCCTTGGACTAAAATAACGAGCTGTAGTCTGCCTCTGAGGGCATAACTTTGTTTGGAATTAACGATGAAGGACTTAAATCAGTTCACCAAATCATAGCTTAAGACGATATCACAGTACGAGCAAGAACATAATTTTTACTTCCTGGATCCATAGCTGAAAAGAAATTTCCGGTAAAGCATCATCGAATATCCCAAGAACTGTAACAGTTCGAAAGAAGTGCTATTAGCCTCAGCATTCTTCGACCTATCAAGGACCAGTGGACTGAGAATTGCCACTGCAAGTGATAAGGTGAAAGTCATCAATATAGGCGAAGTGTTTACATCATGTACTCCAATGATCTGTGTTAAACGAGCCAGTAGTCCTTCAGAGTCTGTGTCTTCAAACAGCCTAACTTTGAAGTTATTGCAGAAGGCGTAGGTTGAAAGAGTTTGGCGCAGCATAGAATTAATACGGGGGATCATCGTCCAAAAAAGCAGCATCCAAGAAGTATCCCGATTGCTAAACAGAAAGAGGTAGAAAAACTTTTAAAGAACATGCAAGAAAGCGACATTATAGAGCTTTCAACATTATACAGCCGTTTAGGCCTATCACGTCGTAGTGGTCAGAGAGAAAGACGGTTCGACTAACTTTTGCGTTGACTATCGCCGGTTAATCGACATCACGAAGAAAACAACTACCCTCTTCCTAGAATTGAAGACATTCTGGGCATTCTTTCTGGAAGCAATCAGTTTTCGAAGCTTGATTTAAAAGTGCATACAGGTAGGTAGAAATGCACCCTGATGACCAAGAAAATAGAGCATTTACTATCGGGTAAGGACTTTAGCAGTTCAATATGATACCGTTTGGGTTATGTATTGCGCAGAAAACGCTCGAACGTTTTATGGCGACCGTGCTGACAGGTCTTTCCTGCGAAGCCTGTCTGATACTTGGATGGTATCATCATCATCAGGAAAAGCTTTGATGAGTATTTAGAAAATATTAGATGAGTCGGAAATTGAAGGAAATCAATCTAAAGTTAATTCTTGCCAAACGTAAATTTTTCAGGCATGAAACGAGTTACTTAAGACATGACTTCTCTACAAAATGTGTGTGTATGGATCCAGAAAATGCGTCCTCAGTTAAAAATTGGAGACTCCTTGAACATGTCCATCAGTTGAGAACTGACCAAGAAGATAAAGACCAGATACGCCACGAGAGTTACTGGGCCTCGACTGAACGAAAGTGACAAGGTGTGGTAATGGAATCTGATTCGACGGAAAGAACTTTCTCCTAAACTACAGTTACCATGGGATGGTTCTCACACAGACCTAAACATGCTGAGCGAAGTCGTAGGTCGGATCGGTAAGTCACCAAATTCCAAGCCTAAAATCCTTCATTTACGATAAGGTAGCCCCTTAAAATGGCTGGCCGTAGTCCCCATGTAAATAGTATACTAACACCATGGTCCTATTTGTATATAAATTTGTAAATGTATGCATTTGCTTATTGATTTAATATTTGATTTCTTGTATGCTACTGAAATTATTATTTTTTATATTGCATTTAATACTAAGTTATTGATTTTCCTTAGTCGTAAGCATGGCTTTCTCTCCGGGGATTGTGCTGCCCGGTACATGCAGTCCTTGGGAAGGGGGTAAGTTCACTAATTTTGTATATATGAAAATAATTTTAGTGAAATTATATGCAAATTGTAGCATGTCTTGTACAATGTAACATGAGAGGCTTCAAGAAGCGAAGCATAGCCGAAAAAAAAACCGGGTTACAGGAGTAAGTCCATTTAAAATTGAAGTAAATGACTATCTAACCAAACTGGCATCGGCAGATTTTCTTCTAATTTTTGTGCGGCTAAAGCTTGCCAAAACTGGCGACCATTTGGCGGCATTTTTGGACTTATCCCTGTGTAACTGGTCCAATCTCTGTGTAACTCTAACTGCATCCGACCATACGTAACTGTAACTGTGTACGGTTTCCAGCAATTTCGTCTGTCTGAGAAATTAAAGATAATGGAATTTCTCGGCGGACAGGGGAAATTACGTAAGAGCGGAAAGAATATCAGTTTTCAGTTTGGTTCAGGACTGAGTATTGTAGCAGCTTATTCATTTGAGGTTCTTTGCATTATCATGTGTTTAGTCTTCTTAGCACTTTGAAGTGTCAACTATTAATTGTACTCTGCCATACTGAGTACTTTTGTGTAAAGTTCCAGAACTGTTAAGGGTTTCTTTTGGATAAATAAATTTCATCAGGCTATCATCGGTTCTGCGTGCATTCAATCCATTACGATACGGTAGGCGCGTAACAGTACCATTGCTTTCATCGACAACAAGGCGGATTTCTCTACAATATTTATCACAGCTTTTTGGTGAACCTTCGCCACCTCATTAGGAAGGGCAGAATTATTTGTTCCATCACGTGAATATTTTTTTGCTCCATCTGAATCAGGAAATGACTTTCTAAACAAAAGGCCAATATGATCTGCAAGCAATGAAATCAACACTGTGTTCGATTAAAAACTTAACAAAGTGGCACTCAGCCCAAATAATTTAACTTTGGAATCAGCAAATTTTAAAGAAAAGTTGCTGATTTTTCAGATTTTTATTCAAATTTTTAACATTTGATTTATGTTTTTTGACTTCAGTTGTTTCACAATATTTCATCATTAGCTATTACAAATCATCATGCGCTATCATATCACCAATAAAATACCACAAGATCTCATTCACATAGGTTGCAAAATGCACAAGTGTGACCCTTGCGAGATTCTTTAATACAAAGAAACACATCCTTGCAAGGTGGTCAAAATTATTGACCATATTGTTTTTATATACTTTATCAAACAAATTCTATCTAACCACGTGCAAGCAACTTTGGACACTACTTACTACTTTGTAATTCATATCAGATTTTCAAGTCGATCTGAAAAAATTTTGCAAAGATCGCTAAAAGCAGGAAAGTTAAATACAAAGAAAATCACTAAGCACGAAAGTTAAATGTATGCATATCAGATTTCCAAGTTGGTTTGAAGAAATTTTGCAAAGAAAATCGCTAAACAAAAGTTAAATGTTTCAAAACAAGAAAGTGGGAAAATATATGCCATAATTTGATATAATTTTACTATTTATTACAACGTCGAAACTTTAAAGATATCGCATTAGTTTCGATACATTAAAATAAATTAATAAAATAAAATAAAATCTGAAAGGTTTCAGATTTTAAATTACGTCTAAAGGGGCGTTTTTTAACGTTTTGTGTGTTACCTTTATTTATTAGATATCATGTTCTTCGCACTTAAACGAAAAAGTTCAGTTCAACAGCAGTATCTCAAAATAATTTTAAAATGAGTGTATCTTTAGGATTTCCGATACACAGTTCCGCGCGCTTTAGATAAAAAGGGTTTTTTTTTTCTTTCCCCGTAGAGTGTTGCCATTGCTCGCTTTTAAATCGTTGAGTTTGTTCATCAAAAATTCGTTAAAGTTTTACAAAATATGAAATAGATAATAAAACAAATTCCAAATTTGGGCTTCCAGGTGCGCATATGTGGTTGGAAACGTACGTTATTCAAAATTGGATGGCTCTAGGTACCGTTGTTTTATCACATTTGGAGTAATATACATATATTTAGGCAGATTCTTCATTATTTAATTTCTTTAAATATAATACAGGGCTGCAAGATTTGGCGGCAACACTTTGAAAAGTGATTCAGACTATTAATGTTTCCGCCTCAAAATCGCAAAACGAAAACAATAATCTTTCAGGGACAAAGCCCCTTTGGACTAAAAAACTCGAAGAATCGCAAATCTCCGACACCAAACTAAATCCGTTTTAAAGTTGATGAAATAGCGATTAATCGCCAAACCAAACGGGGTCGGATTACGGATTAGTTACACTACATGGCAATGGCGAATTTTTCGTGCCCCCCCCCTTTTCCTGCATACTTGAGGACCTTTCTTTTGCGGTGCAGACTTACCTTGATGCCCTAAGCAGGTGCTTCGTTAATCAATCCTGAAAGAGGTGCACAATTTAAAACTGCGAAAATTATGAAATGCTCCACTGTTCTTTCACTTCCCGAGGAAAAAAAAGTGGATTTGTTTGACCAAGTGGTAAAGAACGAGAATTTCAAAGTTGACGATGGGGTTACCGTTTATCGTTACGTGACCTAATGGTAATCTTAAAGTCCTACAAATATACATCTGGGGCCAATTAACCACGGTAGAGCAATTGTTGGCATCTTTATAAAAAAATAATGCAAAATTTGAAGGGAAAAAAAGTATTTAAGCATAAAATCGTAAAACTACATAACAAATTACGAAAACTATATAAATGTATCACATATTACATTGAGTAAGGCTTAGAATTTGAGCTTTGAGGTACTTCATTAGCTGTAAGCGTTGCAATTTGCTAATTTACGCTTTTAATAAATTCACATAACAAAGATATCAACAAACTAAATTGACCTGTGTGCAATGCAATACCTGTTTTTAGAAAAAACTAATTCTCTCGAAAATGCATTCAACTAAAATTTAGGAACTCAGAGAGATGCGCGCGTTTATCGCTTTCCAACGCGAATAAATTACCTGGAGATGTAACGATAAAACAAAAGATAGCAGGACTTGTTTATAACTGGGCAGCTACAAAATTACTGCTTATTCTTTGGCTTTCTTGAAAGAACGATGCTGCACATTTCTACTTATGAGAAGGAAACAGGACAGAACTGAAACTTCTTCTTTTCGAAAACATGCCATATAACATTAATCAAGGATTTTTTCTAATTTTTTTCCCAGAACTGACAAACATCGTTATGCATTTTGGATCTGGTCCAATCTGAAGATGGTAGAACCAAACAAGCTGACGCATAGAGAACTTGATTTAAGGAAAAGTACATCTATCTGAGTTCTCAAAAATCTCCCTGAATATTACATGGAGCACCTACAGTGCCATTTGTAAAGTTTGACATATCATACTAACCTAGGCATTGTTGTTGTTGTACGTACAACCTAGGCATAGATATTATTTGTACCACATTTTAAATTCTCTATAGCAGATTAAAAAAAAATAGGTACATTCTAAAAACTCGCAAGAATTAGTATGAAAATGATGCACCAGACCGATTGTTACTCTAAATTCAAAATGGAACAGCATATGAAGGTAATGATACAAAATTTTTTACAGCAATTGTCAGTTACGCCTAATATAGTATTTTGAAAGTCATAATAATATTCTGTTTAGAATGGATGATTTTTGTAGATTTTGTATGTCACTTATTTAGGATTATCAAGTTAACGATTCCAAAGAACTCCTGGTTAAAAAAGAAAAAAAAAATTAAGAGGGCACATACACCTTAAAACCCTTAAGATCTTCAAATATGTGGTTCTTGCAAGATACGGGATATTTTATTTATTTTAAAAAGAATTACTTCCAACTTTTTACAACTGACAACATAATATAGCTGCTTTGGGAACTAGTAACCAGAAAGTTTGTGTTGCCACAAATATTTTTACAATTTAATCTGCTTTGTGTCAAAATTTTTTATGCGTTCACGTCATGTTTCCACCTTGCGCGCATGATACTTTAAAAATGGCTAATGATACATACTTGAAATTTGATGGAATTCTTTGTATGGGCACAATCTTCTAACTGAACCAGAAAAACTGATGAATATTTTAATGTTAAAATATTTTACACACGAAAACATTACAGATATTTTTAATGAACTACATTTTATAAACTTAACTCCGAATGAAATAAAAATTTAACATCAAATTCTTAGGACTTTTGGTTCACAGTAGTTTTCAAATGTCATAAAAGCTAAAATATGGAATTAAATTACGCAACAGAATGCTTTAAACTGTGCGCGCAAAGTGGAAACATGGCATGAATGCATAAAACCTTTTGTCACAAAGCAGATTAAATTATAAAAATATTTATGGCAACAAAAACATTCTGATTACTAGTTCAGAAAGTAATTGCTTTTTAAATAAGAAAAAAATATCCCAATTCTTGCAACAGTCACATGTTCGGAGATCTTGAGGGTTTTAAGGTGTATGTGCCCCCTTAATAAAGTGACGCCTGAAAATCCAAAAATATTATACTGGCCGAAATTTAATTTGTAAGATCGCACATACAAAACGACCCTTCATTTTTAAACGATTAAAGAAAAAAGAGAGAAAAAAAAAACGTTTGCATTATTGCATTTTGTTTAAGATTTGAACTCATATGCTTTTTTCAAGTTGCCATCACAGATAGTGCTTTCATAAATGAATTTCAGAAACAAGAAGGTTGCAACATATTATATTCGAGCCAGTATATTATTTAAATCTTTTCGTATGATTTTTATCTGTGTAGCCTTAACTTAAGGAAAAAACTGGGGTTAAAAGATGTCTTTAAAAAATAAAATAAAAACATATTCATCTAATATGTTGTTGAATGGATATTCGTAAATAATAAATTACTGTAGGGGCGTATTTTTATCTACGTCTAAAGGTGATAAAGCAATCTGCAATTGCATAAATTTGATTACGTAATATAAAATTATCGACGAAAATTAATTTCTTACCTATCATTGCTTTTGGATGAAAATCTAATCATCCAATAAAATTGCAATTCTCATATAATTAAAAAGGTAGGAATTCATAGAAATTCTAAGCGATGATAGTCTAAATGTTACCGTTAAAGTATATGATGTAGTTATTTCATAGAATACCTAGTTATTTCATAGAATACCTAGTTATTCCATGAAATAACTGATCGTGTCCGTTAAAGTGTGTAATATGTTAATAATTTGACACTAACTAGTTATTCTATGAAATAACTAGGCATTCTATAAATTAACTAATGAGAGACAGTTAAAGTGTCAAATAAACAATTTATCTAAAATGAAATAACTAGGTATTCTATAAATAAACTAATGATAGACAATTAAAATGAAAAAGAAGCAATTTATCTAATTTATGCGGCGTATAAATGGTATTTATGGACACGTACCATAAAATCTTTGTTACAACAAGGATTACTAAAATGACAGTTGGAATTACAAAGAACATTATTTCTAAAACAAAAACTTTTTTTGTCGACACACTGGGTTTTACACCAACATTCCATATTGTTAAACGAAACGTAAATGCACCTTATACTAAAAAGCGGGATGTATGATATAGATTATTTTACACTTTAACGGGCTGCAGATCGTTATTCTATGAAATAACTAGTTAAACCATGAAATACAAGAGAGTTTTACACTTTAACGGACACGATCCGTTATTTCATGGAATAACTAGGTAGTCTATAAAATAACGGATTTCATATTGTAACGGTAACATATAAATGTAATGCATAAACGAAGTTGCGCTTTCGAGACATGAAAAACGCAATTTGAATTTCGTCAATGAACCCAGTAGAACGGAAGATACAAAACTGCCCCCCCTTTTTTTTAGCAGTGTACTTATTAGATCATTTATAGCTTGATAGAAATGCAGTTCTGTTTGTTGCATATAATAATAAAAAACTTTAACGGACACGATCAGTTATTTCATGGAATAACTAGGTAGTCTATAAAATAACAGATTTCATACTTTAACGGTAACGTAAATACAAAATGTCACCGACAGTAAACGAGTGTTGGGTAATTATAAGCTTTTCCTAGCTTATAATTACCCAACACTCGTTTACACAAAAGCAATGAGGTTTGCTGTATCGGGTAGGGGCGGGGGAGGAAGAATCAATAACTTATATCCACAGGTATTTCACAAGCAAAAGTCGAAATTCAGAAGTTACAACCAGTTAGCTTTATGGACTGGTATTAAGTCAAAAGTTGAAGATTAATTCATAGTCTTTAAAGAAAATCAAGCAACTCATCGAAAAACTGCCACCATGTCGGAATATTCCAACTTACAGTCCGTCGCGTCATTCGTAAGCACTGTTCTTGCGGAAGACATATAATAAATCAACAGAACACAAGTCCTGTCCTGTCTGACAGCTGATTGCGACTTTATATAGCCATATCAGACACGGCCTGATTATATCTGTCCAACTGTCACAAAAGTCTAGGCCAATTACTTTATGTATAAGGAGAAAAAAAAATCTAATAACCCTTCCTACCGACACATTCATAGAATAACGCCTGTCTTCTCCCTACTCCTTTTCTCTCGGTCTTGTTTTTAGTTGCATCATGCATTCAATGGTGAAACCGACGACGAGAAATTTTTGAGGTACTGCCTTTCCTTGAATCCCTAAGTACCTTACTATAGTGCCACCATTCCTTGATACTCTGAACACGTGCTTAGGGTATTTTTTGCTTCACGTAGTACAAAGGCTAGTAAAAAATTTCCGCGTAACTTTGTAAAGTTTGGTCTTCCTCGCTAGCTAAGTCCAAAGTCCTGTAAACGTTAAACGAATTATCGCTATGTCGGGGCAGAACTACGAAGTCTCGAAAAGCTTTAACAAGCTCTTTTATTAAATCAGAACTGTAAACATAAACGCACGTCTCATACTTAACATCCAACTACTTGTGACGATGTAACTTATAGCAATAGTAAATTCAAATTTCAAATTAAAAACTAAATCAAGCATCCAAAGGCTGGCTACACAACTGCTTTAACGCGAAGTTGGCTCACATTTCTCACCGGCATAGCAATTTAACTGTCGGCAACTATAATGCAAAGTCGAATAATACAATCTCATCTGAGCTAGCGACACTTTATAACGTGGCCTCGAGAGGCAGAAACACTCTGTGACTTAGAATCGAACACTCTCAGTTTAAAAACTCAGTCTAATTTGCATTCTGGCCTGGAAACGGAAAGGAGAAGTGACAGTAAAGATCCAAAACATAAAATAAATGGATAATGAAAAATAATAGTAACCTCACAACTTTATTACTAGGGCTTCCGTTTACAAGCATGTTGCGGCCGCGAAAAGTGGGCAGCAGCTCAAGAAAAGTTATAAAGTCGCTCAAAAAAAAAGTGTGGGTTAAGAATCTGTCTTAACGTACGTTTCATTTTCAGATATCCTCGAGAAATTTCTCAATAACACTTATATGAACATTTGGGCGTTTACACTGCTGTTCCCGTTCTCTCGCTCTCTCTTTTTTTAATAAATACTTGAAGTTTTGATATTTTGTAAAAAAATTTCGTTAGCTCATGTTCTCACGTTTTTTCTCAGGATTAAATTTACCCTTTTTCTTGCTCTGTTATCTTTATGAAAATTATATCTGAAAATAAATATTCTTTGCTCATCATCGTCTGAGGAATTGCGTAAATACAATGGCATCCATTACAGCATTAATTAAAACGACTTTCTCCTATAATATTTAGGACGTTTTATAGAGGATATGAACGTTAAACATATCCAAATATGAGAAAGTTTTTCCTTCTTCTCGAAAGACCTTGAAATTGTGTTCGCTTTCAAAACATTCCAGAAATCGTCGAAACATCCGGTACTCTAATATTTCACACAACGAAGCAGATGCCCAAAATCGGATATACGTATGTGATTTATCCCATTCATAAGTGACATTATACACATTGGCAATGCTTTACTGCAATTTTCCTGTGCTTATAAACTTTTCTTTTTGATGGAAAAGCTATATTTGCTTAAGACGAGCAAACACTCCGAATTATCTGGGAAAACAACTTGGTGCAATGTTCCACTTCACTTCAGTGCATGTTTCAAAAAAATGTCCTTTCATTCCGTAAATTCCCGAATTCTGAAAAGAGCTGACGTGAATTTTGGCAGCGCCTGCCAAGTTACGAATGCAGATAATTTCGCGTATTGTTACGCAATACTAAAAACGTTCAGTTACTTAAATTATTTTATAGTTAGATTACAGAGAAAGTAAAAACACAGTGATATATCTAAAATTATACACAGTCCAGTCACATTAATGTGACCATCTGTCAAAAGCCAGAATAACCACCTTTCGCAGAGCGGACTGCTGCGAGACGTGCAGGAAGAGAGTCACATAGGTCCCTGAAGGTGTTCTCTGGGATGTTGAGCCATGCCGACTCTAATGCCGTGGCCAGCTGCGCTAGATAACGCGGTTGAGGATCCATGGCGCGAACAATTCGATCGAGATGGTCCCACAGATGCTCGATTGGGTTTAAGTCAGGTGAGTTTGCTGGCCAGGGGAGGACGGTAAACTCATCCTGGTGCTCTTCGAACCACGCACGTACACTGGCAGCTGTATGGCACCTCGCATTGTCCTGCTGGAAGATGCCATCATCCTGAGGAAAAACAATGCGCATGTAGGGGTGAACATGGTCCGCAAGGACAGATGCGTACTTGTATTGATCCATTGTGCCTTCCACAATGATCAGTGAACCTAGAGAATGCCAGGAAAACATTCCCCAGACCATAATGCTCCCGCCTCCAGCTTGGACCGTTCCGGCAATGGTTGCAGGGTGGTTCCTTTCAGAGGTTTCACGCCTTATACGCCAACGTCCATCTGTCCGATGGAGCATAAAACGCGATTCATCCGAAAACGCAACCTGTCGCCACTCAGTGGACGTCCAGCTGCTGTACTGGCGTGCAAATTCTAGCCTTCGCCGTCGATGAACAGCAGTCAGCATAGGTGCACGAACCAGGCGTCTGCTTCGGAGGCCCAGACGCAGCAATGTTCGCTGAATAGTACTTTGGGAGACACTTTTGGTAGCCCCTTGGTTCATTTTGGTGGTCAGTTGCTCAACGGTAGCCCGTCTATCTGCCCGAACGCATCTCCGCAACCGTCGTTCGCCTCTGTCATCTATGGCCCGTGGTGCACCACATTTGCCACGTCGCTGATTTTGGACAGTCCCATTTTGCCATGCACGGTACACTTTTACCACGGCGGCACGCGAACAGCCTCGCAGAGTTCACAAACTCAGCCGTTTCGGAAATGCTTCCACCCTTAGCCCGAAAGCCAATGATCATGCCCTTTTGGAAGTCGGATAAATCGCTTCGTTTCTGCATTACGCCAACGATTGAAATGTTTTCCGAAGCCCTCACACACCCTTTATATACGCTCAACTGCACTGTGCTGCCACCTGCCTTCTGTGATTGGTTATTTAACTCTGACATGGAAAGTACGTGGTGGTCACATTAATGTGACTGGACTGTGTATAAAATATATTGATAATTACTATATTGTGCATAAATGTATCGTTGTAACAAATATCGGATGTGGACACCATACCATAGGCCTTTGCTTGGTTTCGTCGACTATATAATACTTAAAGGCCAACTAGTTTTCGGCTATACCTTTCAAATAGCTTAGTTAAGCTAGTTTAGTTTAAATTATTATTATTTCAAGTTCAAGCCAGAGTGGAGGCTTTGCGTAAAGTTCCAAGTAGAAACTCATTGTAAATATACAGAAAAATAAAGGGTTGTAAAACTTCTTTAAGTCTTGTTTTGTTCACACACTTAAGCGATTATTCGCTTGTTAGTGTTCGTGGGGTTCTAAATTAGAACTTTAGAATTAAATAAGTCAAACCCCACAACCTATTAATTAAATTATACACGTTTTTTGCCGCACATCATTTAAACTTATTTCCACGAATTTCATTAGATATATATTTTTCATTCTATCAATTCAGTTCTTAAGTTTCATTTAAAATTGTAAAATACAGAAAAAGTTTAAAAAAAGTTTTAAAAAAATTTTTGCAATTAAAATTAGAATTTCTACCCCCCCCCCCCAAATGTGAAACGTTTCAGATTTTAAATTACGTCCAAAGCGGCGTTGTTTTAACGTTTTGTGCGTTACCTTTATTTATTAAATATCACGTTCTTCGCACTTAAACCATAAAATTCAGTTCAACAGCAATATCACAAATTTTAAAATGAGCAAATTTTTAAAATTTCCGATACACAGTCTCGCGCGCTGGAGATAAAAATGCTTTATTGTGTACAACGTTGCCACTGCTCGCTTTGAAATCCTTCAGTTTGTTAATCAAAAATTCGTTAAGTTTTACAAAATATGAAATAGATAATAAAGCAAACTCCAAATTTGGGCTTCCAGATGCCCATATTCGGGTGAAAAAGTACGCTATTCAAAATTGGATGGTTCTAGGTACGGTTGTTTTATCACAATGCGAGAAGCATACATACATTTATGCACATTCTTCATTATTTAATTTCTTTAAATATAATACAGGGCGATAATGTTTGGTGGCAGCAATTTGAAAAGTGAATCGGGCATTTATAGTGAATCAACGCAAAATGCCAAAACGAAAACAGTAGTCCTTCAGGGACAAAGCCACTTTGGATTTAAAAATAAAATAAAAAAAAATAAAACAATTCGGACAGGAAGACAAAATTTTCGAATAGAAAATTAAGTTAACTTTCGGTCATACAGAGCCAAAAGACACTGAAGTCGGTGCACCAATTGACTTAATTCACTATTCTACTAAGAATTTCAATTGTAAATAAATGGCAGCATCGTTATGCTTTACTCCACTGAAACATTTAAACTGTTGATAATACTACAACTACTGCAAGCAGATTAACTAAAGACATAAAAACGTTATCGGGATATACGAACAACGTAATTCAATCCCTTTTATTGTGCAAAACATGCACAAATCCCTAACACATAAGAATAAAAAAGACGAGCTCACCGAGGCGGGAAACAGAGTGGCAACATATATATATAAGTAACTCTATTAGCCGTCTCCTATATATATATATATACATATATAAGTAAACATTTTAATTAATCGTAATAAATTGCCTAATACTTGCGCAGAAGCTTCAAAGTTATAAAATAATAATTTATTTACTAATGTATTATGTAGTATACGTATTATCTCCTTTGCTAAAGGTAGTTAGAATTCTATTGAAATGAAGTAACTCATACGCATATTTTAAAAAAGAAGAATCTTGAAAAATTTTTTTAATTTTTTAAGCACCAAAAATAAATTGAAAATGGAAACTTTTCAAAAGGTATAGTTAAAATTGAAAATGTAATCAATAAACGAAATAATTATCGTCATTGACCGGAAATTAATTGACTTTCCAAAGGGAATAAACCAACTTCCGATCAATTAACAATAATTAATGAATGCGAATGTGTCTCTTCTTTTACTCAGGTAAGAATTATAACGCCAAAAAGGTATTTTAGTAAAACGTGTTTAAGTTAAGTAAGTAGTGTTTAAGTGAGATGAATTGAAGTAAAATTACTGTATAGAATTCAGTAAGAAAGTGGCTGTTCTGTTTAAAAATAAATTTCAAAATCGTGAGATATTATTGTAAGAGTGATTATCCAAGAAGAAGATAATATAATAAATAATACAGCAATAAATAAATTATTGTAAGAGTGATTATCAAAGAAGAAGATAATATAATAAATAATACAGCAATAAATAAATTATTATTATTATTATTATTATTATATATCTATATATATTATTTTTTTATTGCCACTTTGTTACCTGGCTATAATTCCTTTGGTTTCTGCTACATATATGTATATATAGATACTGGTGAAATAAATTAAGAGAATTTGCATATTTTATCGAATTGCATGAAAAGAACTGAACTGAAGGAGAAACCACTGCTTCTAGATAAAAATGCAAATCTTGTAAGTCAAATTCGTAAGCATACAAGCGTATGTAAGCGCAATTTTATGATTCTTCCCCTCTTCCTTCAAATTAAGTTGAATATCCGACTGATCCCATAATATCACCACATTTTAATATTTTTGGTTGATCATATTATAGTCTTATTTTACTAATTATTATGTTAGATTCTACTTTAGCTCTACTAGAATACTTTTCTTTTACATTTCCATTTTATATATTTATTTGATAATTTACATGTATATATTAAGCAGATGATGATATACAATTTTAAGTGTGTAATCTGCCAATTTTCTGAAATGTTCTAATCGATATGAAGAAATTAATTTCTTTTTATTCATTTAGAGGGAAAAGTTTACAGTTGGAGAATGTGTTTAAATCTAATACGAAGCGAAGAAAAAAAATATCATTGTTGTGCAAATGCTAATATTTCACATTAATCAGTAAAATTAGATCGGGCATTAAATTAAATTTAATACCGTATCAAATATTGCAATGCATAAGAATTGGTATTCGCATTTTTACTTCTTTGTTCAAAGTAAAGGAAGTATTGTAATCACGAAAAATTTCAGGTATCATATTTCAACGAAAATATCTATTTTGACAACTCTTGAATCCATTTCAACGATGTTTTTTCGTGACATCTGTACGTACGTTCGTGCGTACATATGCATGTATCTCGCATAATTCAAAACCAAATAGCCGTAAAACTTTGAAATTTTGTATATGGGACTGCTGTAACATGTAGTTGTGTACCTCTCGTTTTCGCTACAATCGGCCGCACCAGACATATACACTGGTGAAATAAATTGAGAGAATTTTCATATTTGATCTACGATCTCCAGAACTACTGGACAGATTTTAATAAAATTGGTGTGAACATAGGTTGATAGAATACAAACAAAATAAACATTCAACAGTTATAATAGACACACATGTTCGTGTGTAACACTCATGGGAGTCTGAAGGTCTGAAACAGCGGTTGCAGAAGACACAAAAAATGGGTTAATAGGGGATATGGTCCCTTCTTACAACCATGCAGGCCTCGCAGCGCGATGTCATACGGAAATAAGGCAGTTTATCAGTACCTGTGGCAATTGGTCCCACTCATTCAGCAACGCTGTTTTCAGTTCCGCGTTGCGAGTTGCAATTGCCCTTCCCAGAGCGTCCCAGACGTGCTCTACACGGTTGAGGTCTGGAGACCTGGCTGGCGAATCCATCCAGAGAATATCCCACTCTCAAGAAATTCGTCGACCAGAGGAGCTCTGCGTGGCCTCGCGTTATCATCCTTGAGATGAACTCGGGGTCCACTGCACCCCTGAAAGACCTCCTCCCTATACCACACACCAGTCACAAAGCCTCTGTCAAAGACGTGGAGAGGTGTGCAGCCATCCAACATGATGCCTGCCCACGCCATTACACCGCCATCGCCATAACTGTTGATTTCGCGGACATTGGAGGGTAGGTAGCGAGTCCCTGGCTCTCTCCATATGAAAGTACGGCGAGAATCCGTGTTTAGGCTAAAACGGGACTCGTCGGTAAACAGAAAGGGCGCCCATTGCTACGTACTCCAATCACTATGCTGCCTGCAGCCTGCTAATTGGACTCTCCTGTCCGTAGACGTGAGAGGGACGCAAACAGCCGGTCTTCTGGCAAACAACCCTCTCTCATTCAGTCTTTTTTAAACAGTCACCCTTGTTACACGGGTTCCTGTGTCTGCATACGGGTCCCCAGAGAGTTGAGAAGCTGTAGCCCCTCTGTTACGCCTCGCTAAAAGGACAAACAGCGATCTTCTCTGGCCGTCTTGGGTTTTGGACTACCTTGCCCAGGCTTGATGGATCCAGTATCCTGGAACTGTTTTCATAAGTTGCACATGACGAGTTAAATTAAACTCTCTGCATATCTGGACTTGCGATTGGCCTGCCTCTAGCCTCCCCACAATTCGCCACCTCATTACATCATGTAAACGTTGGTAGTTACTCATTTTTGCTGTTCCGATGTGAATTTAACAGATTGTTGCAAGATAACACCAAGAAATTGGCCGAGGTGTGCTAGCGAACGCAATTCGTCTTACCCTCGACGCGCTTAAAAAAGCTGTTTTTCTACTGCGCCTACACACGCGTGTACGCTTAGGAATTTGACTTACAAGATTTGCATTTTTATTTAGAAGCAGTGGTTTTTCCTTCAGTTCAGTTCTTTTCATGCAATTCGATAAAATATGCTAATTCTGTTAATTTATTTCACCAGTGTATTTTATATACTTTTTGGTACGGCCGATTGCAACCAAAATAGGAGGTGCACATCTACATGTTATAGCAGTCCTATATAAAAAATTTCAACGTTTTGAGCTACTCGTTTTTGAGTTATGCGAGATACATACATACATGCGTACGTACATATGCACAAACGCTGTGAAAAAATCTCTTCAGAATCCATTTTAAATCGGTTTTATAATTTTTTGGGGAAAAAAAAGAGTCCTTTATTCTGTCCCTACGTACGGATGTACGCAAAAACATCGTTAAATGGTCAAAATGGATATTTTCGCTGAAATATGATACTTGAAATTTTTCGCGATTACAATACTTCCTTTTTATTTCGTACAAGAAAGTAAAACGTTTATTAAAACCTTTCCATGACTTTGTGGTTAGTCCAGATATAACGATAACTCATTTCACGTCTGTTGGCGTTATTGGATTAATTACCAGTTTCAGATCAAGTAAAACATGTAATATATTTTATAATATAAAAAAAAAAAAAATCTGAAAGGATTCAGATTTTAGATTACGTCCAAAGGGATCTTGCTTAATAATATAATAACTTGCCGAACGAAACAAACATTAAACTAAACCCAATACGAACACAAAAACCAACCCAATATAATTCCAATAGTCAACCCAATACAATTCCATTAATCCATCCAGTACAGACCCAATAACCAACACAGTACAATTCCAAAAATTCTAATAGCCAACCCAATGCAACTTCAATTACCAACAAAGAAACATAAGCACTAAATTGAAAAGTGAATCGGACATTTTTGTGAAACGACGCAAAAGGCCCAAACGAAAGTAATAGTCCTTCGGGACTAAATCCCTTTGGACTAATAATAATCAAAGTAATAAAATAATTAAATATAATATATATATATTTAAATAATTAAAGTAGTAAATAATAATTAAAGTAGGAGAACTAAGATACTTTTGTGTCTGTTTCTAAAAGTTAAACGCCATTTACTTCTATTTTCGCTTTTTTCTTATAAACACTGGTTGACAGCAGAATTCACTTCTGTTCTTGTTTCGTTCTATGAATCGTTTTTCATATCAGGAAGTCTTAAAACGGAGTCGTATATGATTGACCTTGGTTAAAAGACTGCAAATATTTGGAAACTGTTCTAAAATGTCAAAAATGAATGATATAGAATAATTATAAATACAGTTCTGAAACATAAATGAGTCAGTATTAGATATTGCAAAAGTAATATATAATTCACTACGCAACTTATGTGAATGCCTGATAAACTGTTAAACCTCATTTAATCTCTTTTATCTCATTTAATCTGAAATTTAAGCGACTATATAATCTTTCAAGCTCCGCATTACGGGGCAAAGAACAAGGGTAAAAGAATGCCTTAAATCATGAACAAACAAATGCAATTTATTTGAATAAATATTTGCTTGACAAGCAGGGTTCAACTTTGAACAATTACTAATGGACCTTTAGCATGCGGTGTTATAAATCTGCCATATAAATATTTTGTGAAATCTGGAATGTTCTTGCGATTAGCAAGAATATTCCAGACGCAACAATAAGATCTGTTGACATGATTAGGTCTCCTAAAAACAAAAAAGAATTTGACGCTTAGCAAGCCTGTAAAACTAAAAAAATGACCATTTGAAAGAAATGAGTATAGTACTGGATCATCTTTGCGTAATGCGATGCGCAGTAAATTTCAATAATGAAAGAAATTTTTTAATTTAAATTTAAAATACACTTATCACTATTAGATCAGAAGCATATGGTATTGCTCATTTACATTATCTTAATTTTTTTATTGCCATGACTGAAAAATAGGACATTTCTATTAGCCAATGTCCTAGTGCAAATATTTTTTTATCCAAGAACTTGTTTTATCCGTGTTTAGTCTATCCAAGCTTTAATTCCATCTCGAAAAAAAAAAAAAAAAAAAAAAAAAACAGACAGCCATATCTGTACCGGTTACTTCAAAGACTAATAGTCTGTTTATTCTGTTAGGTGGAAGTGGAGCTGGTTCTGTGACTATGGCTTTAATTGCAAGGTATGCAACAGAAATAACTTTTCTAATTACTCTTTGACCACGAGCAATCCAAAATCTTTCCCATGAGATAAAACATTTTGGATCTCAGCATGATGTAAACTTTTGTGTTATGTTCGATATATCGGGTTGATCAGAAAGTCATGTCTTATTTTTACCGTTTTACAAAGGTGATTTATTCTTATACAAATAAGAATTCAATCAAAAATGTATTGACCATTTTGTTCGATAATATTTTTCAGTCATTTAACAAGGTTCATAATTCCACGCTGGTAGAATTACCTGTCTTTCAAAGCAAAAAACTGTACCAGGTGCCGATTTACAGCCTCATCAGAGTCGAATGTTTTATGATTCAAGGAATTCTGCAAAGAGAGAAACAAATGGTAAAGTGCAAGGTCAGGCGAGTACGATGGGTAGGGCAACACATCCCAATCAAGCTCCAACAGCTTTTGGCGGGTAACCAAACTCGTGTGTGGTCTTGCGTTGTCTTGGTGAAACACAACGCCTTTACGATTCACGAGTTCTGGCCGCTTTTGATTGATTACATTGTTCAATTTGTCCAATTGGTGACAGTACACGGCTGAATCGTCACCAGTGACCATACACTTCAGAAAAGGGTCGTTTTCTTCACAGTTAAGAAGGGAATGACAGATGCTCAAACGCTTCACCAAATAGATTTCCTTCAGCTCCTGAGGAACCCAATCTTCAAACTTGCTTACGAATCCGAGCTTCTTTAAATAGTCATGAACGGTTGATTGAGCAATAGTGCCTTTGCAATCTCTCGTGTCGTGTACCGTGGGTTAGACTTAACCATTGCCTTTATTTCATCATCGTCAGCCTCCAATGGCCTTCCTGACCGAGGCGTATCATTCAGATCAAAATCGCAAAAACGGAATTTCGCAAACCAGCGCTGGCACTGACATGTCGTTAGAGCATCGTCCCCATAAACTTTACGCAACTTTTCACAAGCTCGCGTCGCATTCTTGCCTTTGTGAAAATAAGAAAGAAAAATATAGCGAAAACCAAGTTTTTTCCTCCATTTTCAACTCCATATAGAATCAATCCAACTCATTCGAATCGAACAATTTTCTGTTTATTGAATGGATTAGAAGTGTGACCTTATATAGTATTTCAGCGAGGTGCGTGCGCATGATGCTTCTATTCCAAAAAACGAACTAACAACATCTGTTAGCAAAATACGACATGACTTTCCGATCAACCCAATAACGTCTGACTATAAGTGATCTGTAAAATCTTATTTTTTGTGCACCACTCACGTTAAATGATTCTGATGATAACTTTAGCTTCACTAATTTCTTCGGTATTTAAATTCATTTCTTTATTCTTAGAAATCCTGCAAAATCTTAAAAAATGGAATCCTTTGAAATTGAATCCTTCAGAAATCAATTCACAGGATTGTTATTACGCCCACAAAAAGTAAAGAATCTTTACCTGAAGGTGATACTGAACAAACTAAGGTGATATGGACTGTAACAAAAATGCAGACAAAGAGAAATTTTCGAAAAACGTTAGACCTATTATCAGACCTAAAAAAACTGATTTTATTTACTTTTCATCTCATACGAGGTATGTTCAAAAGGTGATCGAACTTTTGAAATCTGAGTCCACCGGAATCTGGCTCCGGTACTTCTCAGATTTTAAGGTAAATCATAATTTTAGCTTGAGCGCTTCGGCACTTCTTTTCTGTAAATGTACCCCCATTTCAACAAACAAATTTCATGTTAATAACAAATGTGCCTTAAAAATCTATTCTAAATTCTGAACGAAAGCCTGTCTTTCCTTCAGACACAAACTTGGACAGAGGTTGAGAGGAAATAAAAGCCCCCGCTCAAATGTCAAAGACTTATTCTCCAGGAAGTGAAATGATTTATGAAAGCGAGCAAATTTTTCGTTCCTGAAAATACTGAAAGTGATACTCTGATAATGCACATGCCACGCTAGTGACTTCCTACTGCAGACCTCCAGCAGACGTTTTGAACGATGTGACCAAACGCAGAAGACCACTGCTGTCACTAGCATAGAGGAGTCACGTTTATTCTCATGTTGTTAATGATTCTTATTCATGGAAAATTTCCACTTGATGGCTGGAATTATATCAACGGGCCATCGCTACCGTAATATTTGCCTCAAGTTAGCAGACGAATAGCCTCATTGAGTTCCGCCATGGTAAAATTGGAGTAGAAGACCGAATGTCTTGGATTATTTTTCTGTAGGAGAGACAACATTTCGTCTAGTATGGCGGTGGTTCTTTTTTAAATCAGTTAATCTTTGAAGCGAGTCTTGCTCTTTTCTCTTTATTTTCAAAGCTACATTTTTCCTTTAAAATTTCCTTCTATACCTAATATTGTTTCTAGAATCCTCACTACTTCCATTGTCCTCAATAGAACTTTAATTTTTTCGTTGTTTGCGCTGCAAAAAAGAATAGTTTTTGTATCTATCATTCCTTGAAACAGTACTTATCTGTAACCAGGTCTTAAATTCAGACGGAGATCGGCTGAACTACTTCTTAGCTTTTAAGTGGAATTGTAATTCCAGCCGGAGCCCTAAATTAAGATGAGGTCCGATAATGTATTTTTTTATTTATTTATTTATAATTACTTTAATAATTTATTAAATTTCTATTTATCTCTTTACATTTCTTTTAACTTCGGTTAAATTATTTAATTATTTTAATTTTTAGTCGTTTTATTTATTGATTATTCTTTTTCTTTCTTCCCGACAGTCTTCCACAGGGCTCCGACACTTCTAATTTTAGAAATTACGCGCTGCCCTCCAACCGCCAGAGCGAACGCGCTGCCGCTACTGAACGCACGTAGCGACAGGTTTAAACGGCAAACTGCAATTTGTAGCGTTTCTCTCTGGCATTTAGTTGGGGATTTACAGCCGCTGAAGTGAGCACATGCAAAGCCGTTCGTCGGCTTAGTGCCAAAGTTGTAGCATTCATTATTTTAATTAACCAAATTATTTTTAGTTTGAACTTTCCTATCGAATTCTCAAAGTTTCAGTTGCTGCCCGAGTTTAGCGCGAGTGAGATATTTATGCAAATCGCATATATCTGTTAGCAGTTTAAAAGGCAGGAGTTAACGAGGGGAAAGACAGAGTCTTGGATTTATCGCCGTAAGGCTGTGCGCGCAAAGAATTCCTCTGTCTACTGAAAGTTCGCCTTCATAGGCAATTTGCAATTACCAGTGTTTTCTAGTGAAATTCGCATAATTGCACTTCACTAAGAGTTAAGCTTCCCTCGCCGTCCTATTTAGAATTAAGTTACGTATTGAATTTGTTAACACACTTTAGTTTAATATTATTTTAGTTCAGCCCAAGTAGTGGCTTACTCTCAATTGGAAGAGTTGTAAATATTTGAATTAAAGGGTCACTTTTTAAAACCTCCTTCTGACTTTGTAGTTCTTCAACACTAAAGGACATAGCCTAGATCTGCTCACTGTCCTCCACATAAGGTTTCACAGTTTATGCTCACGAAAAGAGTCAAGAGATTGAAGGAGAAACCTTACACTGGCGCCCGAACAACTAAAAGGATGGAAGGAAGTTGGAATATGCCTACTACATCCCAGAATACAGCTGCAATGCCTGATGGATTTGGATTCATAGTGGAAACCATCAGAGCAGCCATGAAGCCGGCAGTAGTTTTTGATGCCAGAGGACCTGTGAACACATTCCTGGAAAAGTTAGAAGCGCATTTTTTGCTGTATCCAGTTCCGGAACATCAGAAGGTCATATTAGCGACAGGAGCATTGAGGGGCCAAGCAGCGACCTGGTATAAGTGCATCGGAAAATGTCTGCTGGGAGAACCAGGAACGCCGACTTACACGTACGAGAATTTTAAACTAGCAATTTTGAGAGCGTTTCCTGTGGTTAAAGACCGTGCGAAACTCGAAGCTGAGTTGTTTAGCAAGTATCAACAGCGGGTGGATGAACTATCGGAATTTATTTTGAGAAAAATACAAGTCTTTAAATTATTGTATGGCACGAGGCCGGACCCGGAGATTATCCAGATAATCCTGCCCAGATTGTTACCATCGATACAAGATTTCATGGAGCTAAGAAATCCCGTGACGCTGGACAAGCTGTTTGAACTCGCCGTACAATTCGAGAGCCGGCGAGCGGCCGAAAATCAACGGAGACAATCGTATGAACAGCGGCTGCAGGGGAACCAGAATGCCGAAGGAAGAAACAGACGATGGCCGAGAACTACTGGTACCAGTCAAAATGCGAGCGGTCAACCGCGCCAAGTACAGCGCCAACAAAATAATTCCAACTACGGAAGAAAATCATTCTCCCCAGGCAGAAGCCAGCAACAGAAGAAAACACCCGCAAAGCATTTAAACTACTAAGGAATATTGCGGGGAAGGGGGTGCAATGTTCCGAGGAGAAGAAAAATCCCTCTGAAGTACAGCTAAATACGGTCATGGTGAGAAACATTGAATTACCGAGACTGCAGTTACTAATTAACAACGTACCCGCTACAGCTCTGTTGGATACCGGCGCTCAAGGAAGCTGTTTGGCAGAAGAGTTTTTTAAGAAGCACTTTCGTAGATATCGTCTGCATAGCGTGGAAGGAATGAAGGTGGTAGCAGCCCAAGGAAAAACGTGTCAATGCATGGGAAAAATCGAGCTGTACATCAAAATCGGCGAAGAACAAAAAAAAATTATGTTTCTTGTAGTGAAGAACCTCCAAGCATCGGTTATTTTAGGAACAGATTTCTTTTCAGCTGTGGATGCGAAAATCGATTTTGAAAACTCCACCTTGCAAGTAACCATGGACCCAGTTAAAAAGAAATCAACACCTCCCCCTGAAGTGGATTTAAGCCATCTAACGCCCGAAGAACAGGACAAGTTTCGGGAATTGGTAAGTCATTTTGCTGATTTATTTGATGATATTCCTGGATTCACGCAGATAGTAGCACACGAAATTAAATTAACTACGGATGAACCTATACGTCAGCGTCCTTACAAGTACGATAAAGTTAAAGAGGAAATAATAAAATACCATATTGATGAAATGTTAAAAAACAAAATAATAACTCCTATTTCTAGTGCATATGCGAGTCCGGTGGTTTTATGTAAGAAAAATAATGATTTGCCGTTAACTGATCCATTAAGGTACAGGTTCGCTATTGACTACAGAAAGCTTAATAGTATAACAAAATTTCCAACTTACCCACTTCCGGTAATTGATGAAATTCTAAGAAGTATTAAATCAACAAAATACATAACCACGCTAGATTTGACATCAGGATATTTTCAGATAAGCATAAAGCCGGAAGATGTTCACAAAACAGCATTCATAACAAAATACGGTACATATGGCTTTTTGCGTATGCCTTTTGGATTGTCGGGAGCCCCGGCCACGTTTCAGAGGTGCATGGACAAAATTTTAAGGCCGGTAATAGGAAAAAGTACATTTATTTATCTTGACGATATAATTGTTACTTCAGAGTCGCTGGAAGAACATATTAAAGACCTTCGAGAAGTCTTTACTCTTTTGAAAGATGCAGGACTTAAAGTGAACATTAAGAAATGTAAATTCGCGGCAAAAGAACTCAAATATTTAGGGTACAAAATTTCTCAAAGGGGGATCGAAACAGATAAATCTAAAGTTATAGCAGTGAAAAATTACCCAATTCCGAATACAGCCAAAAAGTTAGCGACTTTCTTGGGTATGTGCTCATATTATAGAATTTTTATTAAAAATTTCGCAGAAATTGCTGAACCATTGTTAAAGTTGAGAAGGAAAAGAGTTCGTTTTGCGTGGTCTTCAGAAGCAAACGCCGCGTTTGAGAAGTTAAAAGAATCTTTAATTAATGCACCGGTTCTAAAGTTCCCAGAGAAAGACAAGGGTCTAGAAATTTATGCAGACGCATCAGATTACGCAATCGGAGCCGTGTTAACACAAAATAGAAAAGCGATTGCCTTTTTTAGTCGTACATTGAATGATACGCAAAGAAATTATTCGGCAACGGAGCGTGAAACTTTAGCAGTGCTCGCAGCTGTTCAAAAATTTTGTGTATATTTTGGGAGTTCTCCCGTAACAGTATATTCAGATCATGCGGCAGTTACCAGATTATTTTCAGGAAAGAATCTTTCGCCACGCTTAATTCGGTGGACCCTAAAGTTGCAAGAATTTAATCTCATTATCAAACACACACCGGGAAAAGACAATGTAGTGGCCGACGCATTATCTAGAATAAAGTTAGACGAGAACGGCGAGAAAGTAAAAATAGCGATGCTTCAGGCAAAGGTCATTGACTCTCGAGAGACTGTAATAGAAGAAATTGCTAGGGATCCCGAATTCGGAAATATTTATAATTATTTAAAAGACCCAGATAACTTCCAGCATATAGACATTAATGCAATACGAAGCAGAGCACAGAACTATGAAATCATTGATGGTCTCTTATTTTATACTAAAGTTACGAATCAAAATAGTGAATACAGACCAGTCATCCCGGCCAAATTAATTTTAAGTATCTTGCAAGAGCTCCACGATTCGCCTGTCTCGGGCCATTTTGGAATTAGAAAAACAATACAACGCGTACGCGAGGCGGTATATTTTCCGCAATTACAAAAGATAGTTAAAAATTACTGCCAGACTTGTCACACGTGTCAGATAAATAATGACGTAAATTTCCGCCCGGCCGGGTTATTAACTAGTATTGAGTCTAGGTTCCCCAATGAAATAATTGGTATTGACCTCTTAGGCCCCTACCCCAGGAGTCATGTAAATAAGGCACGATTTTTATTAGTCATTGTGGATCATTTCAGTAAATGGGTTGAGTTGATACCACTTAAGCGGGCTTCAGCAAAAGTCGTTGCAGATTCGTTTTTGAACAAATATATTTTAAGATATGGATGTCCAGCGAGGGTGATTAGCGATAATGGTCCCCAGTTTGTAAGCAGTACATTTAAAATGATGTGTGACAAGTTGGGCATTAAGCATATGAAAATGGTACCCTACCGCCCACAATCAAATATAGCGGAACGGGTAAATAAGAATATTGTAAAATTGATTAGAAATTATGTGCAAAAGCACCATTCTAACTGGGATGACTGCGTCGAAGAATTTGCATTCGCCCTCAGAACGGCTAAGCACGAGACAACGAAGAAATCCCCCGCCGAATTGTTTTTGGGCAGGAAGATAATGACCCCCTTAGATAAATTATTTTATGTGAAAGATAGAGCGCCGGAATTTCAAATTGGTGAAATAGAAAAAATGTTAAAGGAGGCAGAAAAGTGCTCCCGGGAAGCGCAAAAGAAACAGAAATATTACTATGATTCAAAAAGAAGAACCGTAGAATATAAAGTGGGGGAGGAGGTGTTGAAACAGGCCCATGCACTTTCATGCGCAGCAAAAGATTCGGTCGCAAAATTTTGCCCAAGATGGCATGGCCCTTTTGAAATTACAAGAATAGTTGAATGCCGTGCATATTTAAAGAATGAGAAGGGCGAAGAGACTGTGGCAAATTTCGACCAAATCAAACATTATTATCGAAGAGCTAATAATAATATTTTGAAAGACATTTTACAGGGTCCAGCCTCACAGAATTTTTCTAAGATTCAAGAGCCCCAACCAGGTCCCTCAACAACAAGAGAACCCAGTTTGAAAAGGAGGTTACCAGAAGAGAGGAAGCCGCAGCCGAAGAAAAGACCACCCCAGAAACAAAAACGAAAAAACACTAAGCAACAGTCTCAGCGACAAAAGCGTCTAAGGAAGGAACGTCCAAATGAAAACACTATGAAAGCTCCACCACTACGGAGGGAACAGAACGGCGAGAAGCGAGCCGCCGAAGGTGCCAACCCACAACGAAGGAGCCTACGAGTGCAGGAGAAGGAACGAGCCAGTCTGGAGAGGGAGCAAAGACTTCAGCACAAACGGAAAGCGCCACCCACCATTCGTCCCAACAAGGTGTTTCTGGAGGAAAGAAGATCGACCAAACGAAAGGCAGCCCCAGAGTTTCAATCTAGGAGTAACAAGCAAAGAATAGCCCAAGCCACAGTATATCCAACCTTTCAGGAATGGACAAAAAAACGCCTAAAAGACTGGCAGAAAGATAAGTAGATTCTTTATTTTCTTTTAAAATTCACACAGTTATGTTTCTGATTTAAGTGCAAGTTGCAGATTTAAAAGGGAAGTTACCCGAGTCAAAAGCCGGTTGCCGAAAGCGTAAAGGACACGCTTGAAGGAACAACTTAATTATGCAGCGGAAGAAATTCGAGAGTTCAGTTGAAAAACTGTGAGACTTCGTGAAATGTTCTTTGTAATCCAGAACATGGGATTCATCGATTTTAGTCAAAAGACTCTCTGTAAATAGGAAATTGAATTGTGTTAATTAAAAGCAACTAGTACGTAAGTTGTATAGCAAAACTGTTGTATTATATTTTTCTATGTATAAATAATGAATGCATTTAATGTAAAACTGTTTTCTATGTAATGCATGATTTGTTGTAAGCCTTAAGCACTGGTTTTGTTTATATCGAATATTTTGGAAAAGCGTAAAGGATACGCAAGTTAAAATTAAAATGTAATGTAAAAGCGTAAAGCGCGCTAAATTAGAAAGTGAATATATAAGTGTTATTTAACGCAATGAGCATTTAAAGAAAATTTGAATTGAAGATTGAAAGAATGAATTATATGTATGAAATGCAATTGAAATGTTTGAATGTTGTACGTAGTGTTCTCTGGTTTCACACAAAAGTTTAAAGTTCATTTCATGTTAGAACCTCAGGGCATTTCAGATTTGTTTTAGGGGAAGTCTGAGGTCTTGAAAGTCGAAGAATTAACCCCAATAGAATTGAAGTCAGGTGGTAGTTGTGAACACTGGACAAAGTAAAACTGCGTGTTTTTCACAAACACTACATTCGGCCAGAGAACAAGGGGGAAGTTTTAAAAATGAATGAGTGTAAAATGAATGCGTTTGGCGAAAAGCGCTAATAGAAATTAAAAAACGCGAATACCTAAAGCGCAAAAAAGTCATTACGGAAAGCATCAGAGGAAGGGAATGTTGTACTTTTCAGGTGAAATGTACTTATAACATGAAATTAAAATTTATTTCCTTCCAGATTGGAAGGAACCAGATAGAATCCAGCCAAATTCCTGATGGATCTTTTTGATGTGAAGACGGAAAAAGATATTCTATGTTAAAATATCTAAGACACAAACAGAGATTTAAACTAAATTTAAAACTTACAATTGTAAAGGATGGCGAATAGGAAGGAAAATTTAGATTTAGAATTTAGCATCTTCACTAAAAGCCGATTTTAGGCTACTTAGTTTCAGACTACTAAATTCTGGGAGCAACTATGTAGCATTCATTATTTTAATTAACCAAATTATTTTTAGTTTGAACTTTCCTATCGAATTCTCAAAGTTTCAGTTGCTGCCCGAATTTAGCGCGAGTGAGATATTTATGCAAATCGCATATATCTGTTAGCAGTTAAAAGGCAGGAGTTAACGAGGGGAAAGACAGAGTCTTGGATTTATCGCCGTAAGGCTGTGCGCGCAAAGATTTCCTCTGTCTACTGAAAGTTCGCCTTCATAGGCAATTTGCAATTACCAGTGTTTTCTAGTGAAATTCGCATAATTGCACTTCACTAAGAGTTAAGCTTCCCTCGCCGTCCTATTTAGAATTAAGTTAGGTATTGAATTTGTTAACACACTTTAGTTTAATATTATTTTAGTTCAGCCCAAGTAGTGGCTTACTCTCAATTGGAAGAGTTGTAAATATTTGAATTAAAGGGTCACTTTTTTAAACCCTCCTTCTGACTTTGTAGTTCTTCAACACTAAAGGACATAGCCTAGATCTGCTCACTGTCCTCCACATAAGGTTTCACAGTTTATGCTAACGAAAAGAGTCAAGAGATTGAAGGAGAAACCTTACAAAGTGACAATGAAAGAGCTTGAAGAGCAACGTCTTTGTGTGAAATTTTGCTACGAACAAGTTTGTGTGAAATTTTGCTAGGATGAGACTTGGGTTTATGGCTATGATATTGAAACGAAGGTGCAGTCTCGCAGTGGGGGGGGAGAAGGATCTCCTCGTCCAAAAAAAGCACGCTTGAGTCCATCATACGTGGTGTTGGTTTAACGTTTTCTGACTGCAAAGACACTGCCCATCTGAAATTTGTACCTCGTCGTCAGATGGTAAACAAGGAAGTGTACCAGGGAATTCTAGTGCGTTTGAGGGCTGCTCTGGGCAAAAAGACGCTAGGAAATGTGGAAAAATCAAACTCGGGTGTTGCGCCATGTCAATGCTTCGGCTCAAGCATTGCTTTGCCCGCAGCAATCAAGCAAAACGTCACGTTCCAGTTGTGTTCCATCCACCGTATTCTCAGGACCTAGTCTCAACAAACCTTTTTTCTTGTTTCCCAAACTGAAAATCACGTTGAAAGGCCGTCGTTTTCAAACCATAGAGGAAGTTCAAGACAATGCGACAACACACCTATGCGCCATTGCAAACAGTGCATTCCAGGAGGCTTTCCAAAAATGGAAGCGAGTCCGTTTATGGAAAGGCCTCCTGACAAACGGTGTATTGCCAGTAGATGAGTCTACTTTGAGGGGGCCATTACAAACAGTGCGTTCCAGAAGGCTTCCCCAAAATGGAAGAAACGATTCCGTTTTTAGAAAGTCTCCTGGCAAACGGTGTATTGCCAGTACATGGACTGCTTTGAGGGAAGCGCAGTGCTAAAATATTGTACAGTGCATGGAGGTAAGAAGTAGAAGGAGAGGCCCCGAACCGGTTTCCCCCATACACTGCTTTGAAGCACTGGCGATCCCTGCGTGGTGACCAAAATATTCGGTTATTTACCATTAAGATCAATGGGTTTTGACACGATCGCATGTAAATATTTTGTAATTACCTGGTAAATATACATATAAATGTACATATTTTCTTTTTCTACAATATTTCAGAGTCTGAAAGTATGTGAAAAGAATACATTTTTAAACAACATTTCATTCTGAACGGAATTAAATGCTATGCTTTTCACAGGACAGTTTGCTCAGAGCGGTTTAACTTGAATGAAATATTTTCACAAGTTTTCGTTAATTACATTAGAAAAAAATTTTAAGGTAATTCGAATTTATTCCCTTAAGGATTACAAAAATTAAGATCAAAGTTTACTGTATTATTAATATTAAAATTACGCATTATGTCTTTTCTATTTATAGAGCTTCTTCCTAAAATACTTTCTTTTTTAACTTCTGAGGCATCTTTTAAATCGAAAAATCTAACTCAATTTATAACTAATGCTCTATTCGGTCCATTTCAAATTAGAGAGCTTTTTATTTTAATAGTGAAATACATTAAATATTGGTGGTCATTTCCATGTACTTAACCCACATATTAAATTATACGCAATTTTTCATGCATTTCATTTAAACTTATTTCCTCGAATTTCATTAGAGATATATTTCTCACTCAATTAATTCAGCTTTCACTTCGCGACAAGGCAAAAATACACAAAAACTCAAAATATCTATATTAAAAATTGAAAAATATAGAAACACATATAACACCAAATACAGTTAAAACAATTAAAAAAAACTTTTTTACAAGTAAAATTACAGTTTCTACGCAAAAACAAGCAATTCGGGAAGCGAGCAAGAGGGCAGATTTGTCGGTGCAGAAAACTGAAAGTTTACTTTTGGTCTCACTCGGCAAAAACACACTGAAGGCGTAGAAACTGACTTAACTTGTTGTAGACGCTATGCTGAGTCAATATATGGGATAATTTCATAACTTCAATGATAATTCCAGAATGAATTAAGCATAATTTAATTCGCAGTAATAAAAGAAGACATTACTTTGTTGTTGCGAAGCTTAGTTTCCTAAATTGGCAACAAATCCACTAGTCTGCTAAGTTCCAAATGTAAACAAATATGGCTGCTATGGTAACAGAATTAGGCTTAGCAGCACTTTAACAACTTTTAAATTGTTGATCATTTTACAATTATTGCATGCAGATTTACTAAAGGCATAAACCTTAACTAGAAGCTAAGAACAACATAATTCAATCATCTTTAAATGTTTAACGCAAAAATGCACAATTTACCAACATTTAAGAACTTCAAAAAAAAAAAAAAGAAAAAGAAACTGACCTGACTCAGCCGAGTAGCAGAATGAGTATATATGTATATATACTTTTCATGCGCCCGATTGCAACCAAAAAATGAGGTTCATAGCTACACGTCATAGCAGTCCTATATACAAAATTTCAACGTTCTGAGGCTTTTTTTGAGTTATGCGAGATACATACTACGTAAAAAGAGTCACTTTATTCTGTCGTTACGTACAAATGTCACGCCAAAACATCGTTCGATAACTGTCAAAATGGATAATATCGTTGAAATATGGTACACGGAATTTCTCGTGATTACAATACTTCCTTTACTTCGTACAAGGAAGTCAAAAGATATGTATTTAAATTATTGGATTATGTTAAATTTGTACGTTGATATTGTTGCGAAAAATTCGGCTGTTGCGCCTGTATGTAAGCTTTCCGGCATAGCACTAGGGTTGCCATAAAATAGTGTATGGGAGGGTTGCCAGATTGGCGACTTTGTCGCCCATTTGCCGACCAAATCGGCGATATCCCATGGTCCAATCGGGAAGCTTCTAGAATAACTTCCTGTCCAGATATTTCTCGAAACGTGTGGAACCTAAGGAAAAGCTATATGAACCCCTGCGTTTCTGAGAGCCGGCGTTGTGAGAATAGCTGCTTACTGTGAGTGCTAAGCTACGCGAAAGTTTTGTGAACGGAAAGCGATCGGGATAGTGCTTTGCCGTGAAACTACCTTTACAGTATAGCTTGACAGTGTATTGGTGATTGTTCCACGGTGTTTTATTATAAGTTTAGTGTTGCCGTGAAGCTACCTTTACAGTTACAGCCTGAAGCTGTGTTGCTGATTGTTTCAGCGTATTTATTGTAGATTTTCGACGCTTTTAAAGGTGATTTTGGAACTGTGCTGTAAATAGTGATTCTTGTAAATAAATTGTGCTTTTTATTGTTCTGCATCGTGTTTTCATCGGATACTCTCAAATCCACGAACCCGTATAACGCAACTATATTCAACAATTTGCATTTGAAATAATTATTACAATTTAAGATACTGTTGCGTGCGTACGGGTTCGTTTTGCATTGGATGCACAAGTCGTTAAAAAGTTAACAAAAATTTATTCTTTCCACAAGAAATAAATCAAAATGCTGAAATATTTCTTCAGAGATATTCGTACAGTATCTCAAACGTTAAGCAAAACTCAATTCAAAAACAGATGAAGTTAATCCAATCTCACAGCGAAATCGCTACAATCAATAACAACATTAAGTACACAGACAGTTTGCTGAAAACAGCAACGACTACTACTGAGCTGAGGTGTTTAAATTCGACTTTTATAAGCGTTTTAATTACTCACTAGAATATTCTCTTAAAACCTCGACTTTTCTCGATATTTGTGGATGGCAGCAGTAATTACGAGATATTTATTTATTAAATAATAAATGTATAAGGTATATCTCCCACATTCTTAGCGTGCCTTCGTGGTGTAATGGTCAGCACACTGAGCCGGTATTTCAGAGGTCCGTGGTTCGATTCCCGGCGAAGGAATTGCATATTTTTCATGTCTCCTGCTACTAAATAACCTAATGTCTCTACACTGGCGCCCGAACTAAAAGGGTTGTGGATGATGACTCTCCACGCCCAGGATTTGGCGACTAGGTCCCCTAAAACCCTAGTCGCCCTTTAAAAAGGGGAGTATATAAGGTATATCTCCCACATTCTTAGCGTGCCTTCGTGGTGTAATGGTCAGCACACTGAGCCGGTATTTCAGAGGTCCGTGGTTCGATTCCCGGCGAAGGAATTGCATATTTTTCATGTCTCCTGCTACTAAATAACCTAATGTCTCTACAAATGAACGCGCTCTTTTATTTTTTACATTTCCGACGTAGCTTTCTCTTCAAAAATCGTCTACGTTGCACAGGAAAATAAAGAAATTTTAATTACAATTCTAAATAAAGAGCTAATTAAATACGAAATCCGTAACAATATTTTTAACACGCAGAATGCTGTGCCATGCAAATGTTGCCTGTAATAGTCTGTATGCATCTGCGCGAGATGCTTATCATTTAAATGTTATTTAAATTCACGGGATTAAATGCAAGTTATTTACCAACTTAATAATATTTAAAGGAAAGGGGATTCACTGGCAGCATTGTGTTTCATATTTTGCTTTAGCAAAAATAAACACTGAGTTCTTGGGTTTGGTTTGAAAAACAAATGTATGAGAAACTTCTATCAGTATGAGAGAGATGTTGCAAATAATAAATCAAACAGTGTCTCTTTTATTTATCAGCGTCAGCAACATGCCTACCTATACATCTCTTAACTTATGTACCTCTTTCTTTATTTACTTATTCTTTATTCTGTTCATATAAACGTACAGCTAATCATTCTGCCTACCTATCTGTCTATGTAACCGTGTATCACTACCTTGACGAAGATCCAGCTAAAAGAACCGAGACCACAGGCATCAAAAACCTTTTAAATACTCAGGGCTTCTAGAAGTCCTAATCCGGCCTCGTATGATCTCATATAGTTGCAACTTCGAAGCTCTGTGTTTCAGTGTTAGTTACATCCCAATATATGCGCGAAAGTAAAGTATGTGGTCAAATTTGTTGTGTTATATAACAAAGAAGCCTGTAAGTCTAGCTCATATTCTCTAGTGTTCTTTCTTGACTCCCTCCTTAAAGAATTTTAATGAATTTGAGTTTATTTTTGTAGGGGAGAAGTAAGGCAGGCGTATATCATCCTTAAGGCGTATATCATCCAGGAAGTATATCATTGTTACAATCTCCGCTGTTCTCAAATTCAGTTGTCCTGTCCAACTGCACCTCCTGCAGTGAATCTGGGGGCGGCTCTGTGAGGAAAGTAACTAATTTTTAATCAAATATTATTATATTTATTAGAAATGTAGTCAAGGGTATTTAATTATCACGTTTGGCGAACTGCATGCATTAAAGTATGGAGTAAATTACTATAATGGACCTACTAACTAGTAGGTCCATTATAGGAACTCAGGACTACAGAGCATCCTGTAAGCAATGAACACCATACCACCTGCAAAACGGTCTATAATTTTGTTGTATTTATAGAGGTATAGCATTTATCTGTTCCGCAGCACGCTGCATGGCATCCCAGATGTGTAGGCATGTCTAGATTTGTGCGACTGCACATTGACCTGTTAGACAAAACCATCAGAATGAATTCTAGGCATAACATAACATAAAAGCATCAAGAAGAACGCCCACATAACATTCATCTGTCAAAAAGTTTTTAAACGTACCAAAGATCCCTCCAAATTGCAAAACAAACTTCACATTATTACTGAGCCACCACAGTGTGTATGTCTCTGTTGATATAAAGGATTCACATATCCATGCGGTTTTCTCCATACACCAATCCTTTCATATTTCCGAAGAAGTTGGCAACGTGACTACTCAGATCAGATTACTCGCTTCCAGTGCTCAAATGAGCAATTCAGGCGCAACTGTGTCACAGTGAATGACACGGCTCAATGTCATGCATTGTTGTGTCGGCTCCTAAAGCTCATACAAAGAAGGATAAGTTCGAGAGTCCTCAGAGTGCAGATCACAAAATTAAATTCCGGATTCTTGTCAACTAATATTGATTAAATTCATTCACAATCGTTTTAAGGCCACATTGCTGAGGCAAGTTCAAAATTTTGATGGAATTCTTGAAATCGATGTACAAGAAAATCCCATCGTCGCCTCTACCTCCGAAATATTTATACAGACACTTGTGAACGCAACCCTTTACATTGCACGAATAGCGTTACTATGTATTCTGAATAACTAGTCCCTTCCATTTCGACGCGTAAGTACAGCTGCTGCTATGTGTAAGTTAAAAATTTAATTTTAGACCTCTTAATCTCAGCTATAATTAAGAAATGCTTCATGTCTAATATTGCCACACAGAATGCTTTACTTTATTTCAACGAAATTTTAATGCGCCAATTTTTAATTAGTGGCCTCTTTGAAAAGCTACTTCGTTAAATTTAACTGTAGAATAATTAATGCAAAAAAAAAAATCTCTCGCGAAATACAACAATAAAAATTATAGTAATAATAAAATGATGCCATAATATCGCCAAGTTTCATCTAGTAGAACCTGTTAACAGACAACAACATAATTTAAAAACAAGATCCTTTAATAAACTTAGAACACTTTAGTTCATTTATAGACTGTTGATATTTTATTTTCTAAGCTGTTATCTTCAGCAGTCGAGGCATTAAAATTACATTCTAAATTTTAAAAAAAAAGACGCTATCGGCACATCGCTTGTGTATATTCAATGTGTCTGCCGCGCAATTACCCTATGTATTAACTGTGCTTAAAACAAAAAACCGATTTTCCATGACCGCCTCTTCAAATGGAAAATTTCCCACTACCAAAACTTTTGCTGTTATTTACAATACAGATTACCTGCATTATTCTCAGTATGGGCTCATCTGTACGAATTCTCTTTTCTTTTCTTTCTTTTTCAGGGAAGGGCTTCTCCCTCCAATTTAACAAATTTCTTGGCGCATGAATTTTGTTCATGCTCCCATTAAAAGCTAAGCAAAAAATCACGATTCATCGAATATTTATTCCAATTTAACAAACTGGCTAAAAGTTTAGAATTTAGAATTCAAGAAAGAAGAATTTTTTCTTAAACTTAATTAATCTTAAAATTATTCTTTTCCTTTTTAGAATTTTTTCATTATTTTTCCTTTTATTCCTTATTAGTCCAAAGGGGCTTTGTCCCTGAAGGACTATTGTTTTCGTTTTGCAATTTTGCGTCGGAAACATTTAAAGTCTGCATCACTTTTCAAACTGTTGCCACAAAATATTGCAGCCCATATTTAAAGAAATTAAATAATGAAGAATGTGCATAAATGTATGTATGTTCCTCGCATTGTGATAAAACGACGGTACCTAAAGCCATCGAATTTTAAATGCGGTCATCCTGCTGCGAATATGGGCATCTGGAAGCCCAAATTTGAAATTTGTTTTATGAACGATTTCATATTTTGTAAAACTTTAAAAAAATTTTTGATGAACAAACTCGAGGATTTCGAAGCGGGCAATGGCAACGTTGTACAGAAAAAAAACATTTTTATCTGCAGCGCGTGAGCCTGTGTGTAGGAAATTCTAAAGATAGGCTCAGATTAAAATTATTTTGCGATATTGTTCTTTAACTGAATTTTATGGTTTAATTGCGAAGAACATGATATTCAATAAAAGTAACATACAAAATGTTAAAAAACGCCCCTTTGGACGTAACTTAAAATCTGAAACCTTTCAGATTTTTTTTTTTTTTTTCAATTTACAAACTGTCTAAAATTCCTTTTTAGAATTATAATTTTTTAACTAACTTTCCTTAAAAGAGGATATCATTTAAACAATCATCTTGAAACTCAACATGAACACATGTAAGAAGTAATCATTCACAAGTTTTTTGTATAATAAACAAGGAATAAAAAGAGTTGCTTTTCTGTACAAAAAAAAAAAAAAATCAAACTGTACAAACGAACTACATAGATATGGGATTATACACTTGTAAATATGAGAAAATTTAGATCGTTAAAAATGAAATACAGAAAATTCTTAGGAGACTAATACTGAAAATTTTGGCGAACAAGCATAGGAAATTACATTTGATGAAATTAATTTTCCTTTCTTCGGAAGGGAAGGGAATTATATTCTTTGTTCAGTTACAATGCTTCATTTTAGGCAATTAGTAATGTCTCCATCCCATTTACCAATTCTTATTTAAACATTTTAAATAATACTCCAGATCGTAAGGTTTTTATTAAAATCACACTCATGAAATCCTAATTCATGTATTGATATTTCTTCCTTCAGCTTGAAATGGTGTATAAATAAAATACTCCCAGTGATAAACAACAGCAGTTGAAAAACAGGCAATCTAAATGCAGCAGTGTATCACGGGAAAAGAAACTTAAAAGCAAGTATTAACTGATATGGAACCTTGGTTCACTAAAATAACACATTCGGTTCGTCACTCTGCTTTAATCACCGTACGGTCGTAAAGTGTGAAAAAAAAAGGGAAGTGTTTACATCCTTGTTTTCGTTGGAAGAAATATTTAACAAAGATTTAACACATGAAAATAACGCTGGAGGTAGTTCTTATGTACCGAAGTTTTAAGTTTGTGTGCTTCTGAATCACAGCTGTTTTCGTTTTGCTACAAATATTGTTAACCACAGCTAACATTTAAATTAAAATACAGTACACGATTTAAATTCTGTTAGCTTTTACTTGAGGGTTTATTTTATTTGAGCATATATTTCGTTATTTAAACAAAGAAATGATGCCACTTACAAAAACCAAACGAAAACAATATTCAGGGATATCAGGATATATTGTTCGACTTCCGGCGGAGAGAAATTTATTCGCTAAATAATGGAAACTGAAATTCTTAGTCACCGTTATCAGGAAATATTTGCCAGATGTTAAGAGAAAACAAGGGAACTAACAGCTTTCTCCTTACCATGCTTTTAAGTTTGAAGTGAACAATAATTAAAGTTTTCTGAAAAAAATTTATTATTTATGAGTTTATTTATTTTTATTGAGATAAAAACAGCATACCAATAACGACCTTTCCAATAAAGCTTTTGTTACAAAGTTATCAATTGAAAACTAATTTATCCGTTCGGAAGAAACTGGTGTAAAGATGTATTGCAGCAGTTGTACAAGGAGTGACTGATTATTCATTTTTTCCCCTCTGGTTTCATAAAAAATGTAATCAATAAAACTTTCCCCTTTTTTCTTTCAGCCTAGCGATTGCTTTACAACTGACAAATTTCCTCTGCACGCGAAAATATACTGCATTAGTAGCTATTTCCTCTCCAATTGAAAGCAGTTATGATGCAACTTATTTTCAACTCCTTAAAACTGTAATACTAATTTTTAAAATAATGTTCTTTAATACACTTCACACCAAAGACATTTAAAATTTCTGTATTTTAGCATCATTTTTCTTTAAATTCGTCTAGTACAAACATCTGTCGGATAATAAGCTTGAAATTTATTAGAGGTATTTTTTCATTAGAGAAATACAGATGTAATTCAAAATTTGGGTTTCGATTAGAAATCACAAATTTATGATCATTGTACCGTTTGATTTTAAAAAGTGTTCTTTTTAATTCAGCTTGTGCTCATAGTTTCCTCGGCTTCCTAAATAAATATCAAATTCCTCATTAATAAACTGCATCTCATCACTAATTCGCAATTAACAGTACCGCTGATTTCGGTAGCATATCCTTTCTAAAATGTTACGAGCATTATTAACCGGTCTTTTCAACAACCTAAATTCGTTTGGTACATAATTAACTTAGTATCGTCTTACCAAACAAAACAAACCCACATTTATTTCTTAAGGATACAAAAACCGTTAGAACTAATATTTCAGCAATTGCGTAAACTAAATTTTTGACGTAGCTGGCAATAAAATTATTAAAGTTAACAAGGCAGCTAAGAATTGCCTAAACCACATATTTTCGTGACGGATTCTACCATTGTATCTGTCCAAAACTTACGTGTCCAATTTTTGCTGCGTGTTACGTAAAATAAAATCGCAATGCTTAACAAGTTACTTCAGCATCACTAAATCTTCACAGAATTACCAGACAAATGAACAAAATAACCATTTTTGAAGAACGTTAATATAACAACTTTTTTTTTTTTTTTACACTGGATGGGAATTTAAACATTCCCACAAACAAAGCTGATGCGCAATGTTTACAGCATCATGAACAAAAACTGCAATAACGCTCAGCTGGGCTACACGCGCAACGCCACGCAGTCTTACCTCCTTGTCAGCGTTGGCCCATGCAACTGTCATTCTGTGAGCACGTGCTCACCACCTCCGGCAGCATGCACTGTTCACGTGAACTTCTCACTCTGATTGGTTGCTGAAGCCGTGCCCTCGAAACACTCAAGCACATTATTGGCTGAGAGGTGGCATGCCCACATGGTCAACTGAAATCTCCCTCTGTACACAAGCCGATGCTCCTGTTAATAAAAGTCGCCGTCAAAGCGGAAAACAACTTTTTCGTTAACTTTATATTACATTATACGAATGTTCAACCGCAATGTCTAGTGTTACGTTTTCTCCTCCTTATACACCACCGCATTTATTAGCTGTAAGTACTAGAAAAAAATTAAATATAGCTCTTTGGATTATCTATGATTACGATGAATAAAAATTAGTGATTTTATGCTCTAAAAACACAAAGCTGAGTGTTACCTGTCATAATAACGTGACGTTAACACGAAGCAAGGAATAAAATTTGAATAAGCCACTAACGATTTATCTTTTGCAGCTTTCTGATTCACTCTGCTATTTTTAATGCTCACTTTTTATTCATGTTTTCTCTCACAATTTCCCTTTTTTTTCAGGGTTTTTTTTCAAATAGTATTCTTTTCATGCACACTGAATGCATTTACTGTGTAACATTTAATGCAGTATAATATTTTAATATAACCAGTTTTCTCTTGGAATGATTGTGGAGTATCACTAGTATATTTTTTACAGCTGTTTTTTAAATGCTTGTTTTTTAAAGTGGCAAATCTGTTCTTCGATTATAATAAACATATCTACTTAAATATTATTTTATATTTGAGTATTATTAATTCTAATTTATTTTCTAGTAATTTTGATGTCTATTTTAATGAAATTATGAGTACATCCTATAGCTCATATTAATGCTCATTTTAAAACTGACCTTCAAAATAATAAATATGTGAAACTTATCATAAATGTTAATTAATTCAATAATTAGTTATATGTGTAAAACATTTTCAGTTTTAATACCTGAACATATTTATTGAGAAGTATATATTTAGTTTTGTTACAGAGTTATTTGAAAAGAAAATTTTATTCATTAGATTATTGTAATACTTCTAAATATTAAGGTTGTCACAATTTCATAATCAAGTGTGGATACACATTGATAAAATTTATAAATAATGCTAAAATTCATTCTCAGCATATATTTCTAAATGGAATTCTAACATTTTACTGTAAGAAAATAATTTGGGCATACTTCTCTTGAGTCCACTTTCCTGAACTAGAGGACAAAGTAACAACTTTAAAAATCACTGCTCGGTTTTTATACAACTGGGTACCTTCTGTCCAGAGTCCACTAATCTGCTTCACTCTCTAATCTGCTTTAGAAAGTCTAAAATGTGCCTGATAAGAAAAAAGAGATAAAATGTGTTTCCTTGTATCAGTTTGACATCCTGAATGTTTAATACAGTTATCTAAAATAAACAGAGATTCTTGTTCCATGTTGAGTTCAATCACAAAATGAAACATTAATTGATTTTATATTTTGAATTACAGCATCTAGATAACTGAATAACAATATATGCTGAAAATCAGAATTAATTTATTTTGTGAAAAATCTTTGAAAAACAGAAAGCTGCATTTTGTATGTTTGTATATATTCATTATCATTCATTCAGTTTGGTAACCTTTTCCCGGCAAATAGACCTTCATATTTTTGGAATAGAATTTTTATTTAATTTTCATTCCTACCTTTACTTTTTGATTTACTATCAT